>VWZT01006840.1:1108682-1286182 GCA_013397055.1 Pachycephala philippinensis
AATAACACATAGAGAATGTATGAAGGTACTGTATAGCAAAGATTCTATTGCAAATTATTGGGCTAATTTGAAATTTTTTTTCCTGGCTTATGACCTTACGAATTTTAACTGAAATCTCAGTTTCCCAGCTCAATCTTTACTATGTTCGAGGCCACACCATTTGTATACCACTGGCGAGAACAGAGCGCATTAAGGATGGTTTAATCTGAAAAGCTTTGCTTTTGGGAATTTTGAAAAACATGAAGAAACATCAAAAATGAGTGGTCATTGGTTTTCTGTCTTTCGTGTCTACAGCATTAGTTACTGAATTGGGTCCACAAAAGTAGGATAAACCATTTATTTGCTTGAGTGTTTTAAATAAATTGCGGTACAAAGGACTAAAGCTGGGTGAAAAGGCAGTGGTTGGCTTTTGAGCATAAAGTGGCCGAGTCTCAGAGAGGGCCCACGAGCTAGAAATGCTCAGGAGTTGTGATGGGAATCAGATTTGACCTTTTTACTCATTCCAGGAAAATCTTATTCATCTGCAACACCGAAAACGTTCCCTGTGCTGCTTTTGTTTCAGCAAGGCTGGGAAACAGGAATACAGCAGCGGCAGGACAAAAGCTATTCTTGCAGATTTCCCAGCTCAGCTAAACTTGGGACCAATGGGAAAGCCCCTGAGAAAGCCTGGAGACTCCCAGCACAACCCAGAGGCTTCAGGACACTTGTCCACCGGGAACAGGAACGGGAAGGTCAGGCTTGGAAAGCAGCAGGAACAGCCTTTGGTGTGGTATTTCTGTACTGCCGCTTCCTGCCTGGGCTGAAGTGGGGAAGAGGGAAGTACGTGACTTTTTTAAACAAGGTCCTCAGAGCCCCGGTTCGGTGCACTCTGCCCCAAAGGTCAGGAGCCAGGCAGCAGAGCTAAGGAGATTGTGTGGGATATAAGTCGCTGGTAGATGTGGCAGGCTGTCCCTTATATAGCAAGCACCGCTAAGTGGATAAGAGAGGGTGCCAGGGAGCCGTGTCAGAGTGCCGGCCCTATTCCTGCAGTGCTTGTCTTGCAGCTCATGATGGCTCCAGGTGGTTGTACCTGGCTTTCCTCTGCTACAGAAGCACCCTGCAAAGGCCATTTGCAGTCCTAAGCAAAGGCTGTGCTATCTACTGATAACAAAGGTACTTCAGAAGCGATAAGCGTTACCAGTTCTACAGCGCCCCACTGAAGGATGAAGAAGTACTCGGTACTGTTACCTGTGCCAAAAGGATGCTGTGGTGTCTAAATCACATCAGTCTGCAATTTTTCGTGTATTTTTCCTGCTTTCTTTCTGTTTGTTGACATCCACAGTACACTTTAATAAGATTTACCCAGAACATTACTATAATAACACTATTACAGTTCATTTCTATGGTGCTGCTGTTAATATTTAATGGAAAATGAGACAGGTGCCCCATTTTATGAGGCAGTAATATGTTTCCTGACTGGATAAACTATGAATGCTGAAGGACTGAATAGTTCTGCCCCTATGTGGGAAGGAGATTATTGCTAAGGGAAATAGGATGTCTACTGTACTCCCCTATTCTCCAGTGTTGTCCCAGTTTAGGAAAGGACAACAACTCCCAAGCTGCCTGCCAATCCAGTTTGCTGTGATCAGCTACCAACTTCCATATCTCAGAAACTTCCTATGGGACTTCAGCTGCTTAGCAAATAACCAGATCTAAAGCGAGAATGAAATAGTGTTATTTACTTTTTCCCACTTCAAAATTTATCTTTCCTAAAACTACAGCAGGGAGAACAAAAAAAGGTTGTGTGCAGTTTTGTTCAGTGTGAAGGAGGCTGCTGCACTGTAGGGTCAGAGCATCATCTGCATCTGACACAAGTCAGTAGAGCTCTAGTGCTGGGATGTGTTGGGTAAGAGTTTGCCTAATTGCATGGTGCACTCAAAGCCTCCTGAAATGAAGCAAAAATGAGCATCTGTACTAGAAATTCAACCCCATGATCAGGGTCTTCTTTGTTCTGCCTCTTGCAGAATATGAGCTTTCATTTTAGGTTTTAACCCAAAGGCTTTTGCATTTGTTCTAGGATTTTGCAGGTGGTCTAAGAGAAAATGAATAATCTTTGGACATTTTGGAGCTGAACATCTACGACATACAAATGCAGAGAAACTCAATTACCCTTCTCGTCATGGGTACTCATATCTATATCTGTCAGAGCTATAAAAAACAAAGCCATCATAGTTTATGGTGATACAATCCCATGTCACATGTGAACATAAGACTCAGAGCACGCCCTCCTGCTGTGTGCATTTCAGCCCAGACAGAACGTCATGAACGTGCCGCGGGACCCTCTCGTTTCTGTCTCCGTGTCAGACAGAGCTGCTCAGCCTGACTTGTTTCCCTCAGGTGCTAAGATGTGTCAGTGAATGAGTCCCTCATGGAGGAACCTCATTACAGCCCTGTGTGTGAGGTCAGCAGGTGATGCCTTGAGAGGCCAACCTAAAACCAGAGACTAGACAGGAGTAAGGGAATAAAGGTGGATATTTATTAGAAAGGCTTTCAAAGGTTCACCCTGCGCCGGCCAAAGGCTACACCCAAGATGGATGATGAGTCATGAGTTCTTCACACTTTTATAGGTTTGGTCCATTTGCATATCAGCATAATTTCACCAATTAAACTTTAGCTAATGATGTAATTTCCCCCCAGCTTGCCCCCCGTCTCAAGATGCTAGTTTACACATTTTGGATGGCCTAGGTGTGGCCTGGGTGTCCTTGGAGAGCAGGCCTGGAGAGGCTTTGTTATGTCTATCTTAGCATGAGAGAGCAGCAGCTCACAGGCTACAGGACACTGCAGAGTTACATGCTAGAAATACAGAATTTGAAAAATATAAAAGTTAAAACGTAAGGCATCACAGGAGCTTGGAGAAGCTGTACATCCTCGAAGCAAACCCAGGGGTACAAGAGGCCAGCTTTTTTTTGTGGTCAGCCTTTCTCTCACCAAACTGGTTCCTATCTTCCTGTTATGATGATGGTTGTGTTAAGTCCAAGACTCTTAACATTCCAACAAAAAAAGTGAATGAGTAGCCAGACTTCAGCAAGTTCACCTGCTTCTATCCAAAATGGGGCCTGAAGAAAGAGACAGATGTGGAGACGGACTTAGTCACACTAACACAGGCAACATGGCTGGGCACCAAACAGTCCCTTTTTCAGGGGATAGTAAAAGGGCAATGGCTGTGTCAGAATTTTCCTTCTCAGGGTAATTTTCATATTATTTTGAGGAATCCTTGAGGGTGGTTGCCTCACTGGAGAAGGCAGCCAGGTCTCAGCACCTGCTGCTGTTATTTTGATTGGCTCCATTTTTCCTCATCTAAATTTGATTTCCAAATATATAAGCAACTCTGCACATTACTTCTTAAGTGACACAGGCCTTTGGTACATAGAATACTAGGATGTGTGGCTTCCCACTTAAAAATGTTTTAAACCTTGCTTCAGCAGTTAAAAGTCATGTTTTAAGCTGACTATGGGGTCAAATATATGCAGTGAAGTTAAATTCTTATCTCAGGCTCCTCAGTTATTCTTAATTGTTTTTGTGCCATTTGAAAATGCAGTTTTGGGTTATCTTCTCAGAAAGTTTTTACTGATTGTCCATTATTCAGGCTACTACTCTATGTAGTTAGACAATGGGCCTGGGAGAAGTCAGACAAAAGGACACATGTGAAAGGGGGCACATCATCAGACACTGCCTTTAGATTTTAGGAAGTTCATAATCTGACTAATTACCCCTTCAATGTTCTCTATTCAACACATTTTGACCGTGTCTTTTTTTTATGAGCAGCAAGTTACTGCCAGTGTCAGCATTTTGAAGTCTGTCTTGTCATTTTCTTTACTTTGTAGGTAGATGGAGTTTCCTGTGCTCTTGTCTGTGTAACCTCCCAGCTCTGGAAGGTGAATGCTGAGTGTTGTGGAACTATTACTTAATTATTTCATGACTGATAGGAAGAGGGAAGTTGCTGTGTGATGTCTTCTCTCAAATTTCCTGGCCTCATTTCTTTCCTGTTTCCTCTCAGAGCTGTCTTCTACCCAAAATGAAAATTAAAAATAATAACCACAAACTGCAACTCCAAAAATCACAATACCAATGATAGAAGATTGTACTCTGAGCAGCATCAGTTTATAATTAAACCATTTGTCTTTCACAAAAGGTGTCTAGGCTATTCTTGTGGGATATAATATTTTTTATAAGCTTTATTTTTTTTCAGATTTCTTTTCTGTTGGAGAACCGAGTATTTAAACATAGTCACTAGCAGCAAATAATCTCCTTTTACTACCACTTTTAGCTGATGCATTTGGGACTTTGGCAGACTGCAGTGTTCTTTCAGCTAATGGTTAAAATCATCACTACATGCAAATGCTCCTCATAAATAGCTCCAGGATCTGCCTCTGCAAGGTGCTGAGCAGCCTCAGCCCTAACCAGTATAAAATGGGAGTCTGGCAATCATCTCATCTCTTGGGATCAAAGGACAGAAAAGGCTGAATACTGAGCTTTGGGCATGATTTCTTTTTCCTGTATTTGAAGAATTCCTCAAGTTACAAATCAGTTCATAGTTTGAGTGGTGTCAATTTGAAATCACTATTCATCAGGTCTTAATTTTTCCTAAGATCCAGTGACTCAGCAATCAAAGTCCACCATATTGGAGGTGATGGGACCCTCCGGTGGGCATTTTACATTAGCTGGTGCTTTGCCTGGCTTCAACAGGGTGCCATTCTTCTCATGGCTCTCATAAGGACTAAGAAATTATCACACAAAAGTTCTCTGTCCACCTGACCCCATGGCTCAGAGCTCCTGGGTGGTGTATTTCAGCATAGTCCTGTCAAAGCCACCCAGAGAGGACACGGGCTTTGAGATAAATCAATGCATCAGTGCTTTCTGCCCTTCAAAACCATTTCATTCTGCCTACCTCAGACCTTGCCCTGTCTTAGCTTTGTGTCTACTGTCTCTCTGGCTTCCTACAAGTTATGAAAAGCGTTTTGTCATATTCTCTTCCCTTCTATAGCCAGCACTTCCTAATCACCCAAGTGCCTTGCATTTTCCACAGCTGGCCTCTAAGACAGTTGCAGCCTCGGGCGTAGGGCTGGGTATATCAGCTATGGTCATGATTTATTTTTGGGATGCAGGAGTATGCCCACATCTCAGCAGCTGTGAATGCTGGCATATGCTGGGGACAGGAAAGGTTTACATTGCCTGGATTCCAGGGGACTGATTTAGAGCGACTCATTTTGAGGCAGTTGGCCAGATAAAACCCATGCTGACTCCCCCTGGAAAGCTACCATCTAAAACCAATATGGTCTCATCTCCAGCTCTTGGGCAGTGCCCTCAAGAAAACCAGACTGCTCTTTGGTTCCACTTTCTGTTGCAGCCCCACTCCCTGATGGGCAGAGGAAAATGGGCATTTACTGGGATTGTGTGTTTATCTTCTGTGTATGTCTAATTTGTGTACATCTTTTCTTAGGAATGCTGGGGTGCCAAGCCCACCTCTCCTACTAGCATATGGGGAATCAGAGCTGTGCAGCTCAGCAGCCACATCTGTTGATGGAGAGGTGATTTGGGGTTTGTTTTCCTTTGAGTCAGCATCCCCAGACCACAATGAGACAGCAGGTGATTAATTTCTGTCACTTTTTGGAACTCTGACCAGCCTGTAAAACATTTTGCCCGAACACAAACAAGATATGATGCAATGATTAAGAGAGCAATTAAAATTCTGAACAACTTCTATTTAATGACTGTAGTAATGACAGTAATGACAGGACAGTTCACCCTCTTCGATCATGCATTTCTTAGTGACGTAATACATTTCAAGCTTTAAAGCACCCCTGTGATTGTGATAAATGAAATGATTCAATAAATTAAACATGGCTCAGAGAGAGAGAGAGAGAGTTGGTGAGTGCTGGCTGATACTTGGTTCATGTAAAAATAAAGCAGCAGCAATCCTGAAGCTTTGCTTTGTGCAAAGCTCTGCTTGTGGTCAGGCTTGCCTGTGGTGCAGTGTGAGGTGCTGTAACCTGTTTAAGCTGCCTTGCAGAATCAGCTCTGTCTCATCTGCCCCTGATTCGCTGAGTGACAAATGCTATCTCCCTGCACAGCTGGGAATAGAGACATATCCTGAGATTGCAGCTCATGAAAAACCTGGGTGGGACAGCATATATTTTAGAAATACCTGATGCAAGTAAATTGCTAAAGCAACCCCTTTTTATATGATGGTTTAATTAACAATCATCATGTTACTGCTTTTAATGTGATTCACAGTGCTTAACAGAAGACTACTTTTCTGAGGCAGGGACCAATCCTTCCCTTTATGATTTACCAGGTTTTCCCTCACAGCTGTAAGGAGCAGAGAAAGTCCCTTGTCTTGTTCCTGAGCTGGCAAACTCCAGCACTCCAATGTGTGAGAACTGGAGACGAAGCAAATCACAACCAAGATCACTTTAGTCCAGATCTGGACCCCGTCAGCAACAGGCTGAGGGTGCCTGAAGATTCCAGACAGAGCAGAAGGTAACCCCATGTAACACTGCCAACCACAACAGAGACTTTGAGCAAAAGGTGCACAGTCAGCTTGCTACTATTGAAGGAAATTTCTGGAAACTATTGCAATCCTTAACATTTTAAAAGGATGTTTGTGTCCTGAGCATTTAAACTGCGAGGGAATTGGACCATGCCTCTCTCTAGACTGTAAATAATTTGCAGCGAGAGCTGTTTTTATCACTGTGCTTCAAACAACACTCAGCATATTGCTGGAACCAATTATATAAATAAATTATATAATATGTCTTTGGGTAACTTAAATACCATGCTGAGCAGTCAGTAGTTGAAAACTGAAAGATGCCCAAGCCAAATTTGAAAATAAGGAGATAAAACATTAGATAATTCAGTCATATTTATTATATTTTTTTATTATCTGTAGCAGCCTGGTAATAACGAAAGATATTTGCATTAAAATACCATTGTTCCTCAGAACAGATGTTTTTATATTACTTTCTTTATTGTGTTTAATAACATATTATAAGACATGCTGTAGTCATAACACATTGTTAAAAATTTTTTGTAGTTACAACATTTACTTTTGATTAAACAAATGTGCTGGGAGTTTAGGGTATCCCAGTGTAATTTAATGTTATTACTCTGCTATTTTGGTGCCATTAATTGAATTGCAGAATGGGCTACTTCAAGAAAATATGAAGAATATCTTTCTTTGTTTCTAAAACTTAAGGTAAACAAATTTACTCCTACATGGTTTAGTGATGAATATCTCATACTGTTGAAGTTCAAAATAAGTCATATTTCCCTACTTAAGCATAGTTTCTTGATAATGGCAAAATGCTAGTTCTCAAAATATAGATTACAAAGCAAAGACCCAGATGAGTAAAGTCAGCAGATAGCAGATATGTTGTGCTGGACACACCATGAGTATAAACAGATTAAAATCCATGGAGCTAGAGAAATGGAAGGTCAAGCTTTTTAATCCTTTCTTATTCAAGGATTCTCTCTTGAACACAAAAGAGACGTAGGTTTCTCTGTACTAGAAGACAGTGTGCACAAGAAAAATTAAAAAAAAAAAAAAAGAAAAATAGAAAAAGAAAAGAGGGTAACAGCAAGATCGACTGGTTTCAAAGAAAATGATGCCAGTGAAGGATGAAAGCAGGAGAGCAGCGAACACAAAATTATCATGGGTAAAGAAGGGAAGGCAATAGCTCTCATGACAAAAGGTCATCAGTGGCTGAGAAAGGCACCCCTTCCTTCTTACCTTTGATTTTCAAACACATTGATGCCTCTGCACAGAAGAGATTACAGAGGTTAGTCTCTGCTACGTTTTGTCAGGACACTGATTTTTTATGCACATTCTTTATACTTTGAATCTTGATATCCAGAAGGCATTTGACTAATAGAGCGGTGGGTAATGACCAAGATTGTGCTGCAGGAGATGACGGAAAAATAGAGATCTCTGGGCAAAATGCTGCTTTAATATTGTTAGTCACCATCACATAAGCACAGCCCTCTGCATCTGTCCACAGTAAAAGGGAAGCTGTCTCTGTTCAGGTTACCAGGTCAAGGTGTCCTTGACGTAGATAACTTGATCATTAGCTTCTTAGCACAAAGTTGGAGCTTTAATATGTATTACTTAGCTGCATATCATACAGCCTCAGTGAGTCTGTGTTGCAGACTATCCTTATCTAAATGATTAACATTAGATCATGAGCGGTGGCTAAAAAAAGGTGCAGGAAAGATCAAAACAGTGCCCTAATTAAGCAGCATCCCCTCGAACACATTTACAGTCTCAAGGTGACTCCTCAGTCTGTGCTCCTCCTCAGCCCAGCAACAGGGTTGTTTGCCAAAGCCTAGAGGAAAGCAGTCGAAAGACAGCAATCTGCTCAGGGCCCGATTCCTGGAGCAAGGAAGAGAGGAAATTCTCACTTGCAAAAATTGGCATGCAGAGGAGCTGAGCCCAAAGTGAAACCAGGGCTCAGTTCACCAGAGAAGGGGCTGCTTGAGTAATGCACCCCCAAAGCATGATTTTAATTTCAGAGGAGGACTCACAGTGTGTAAAGGGCATCGTGCTCAGCTGGCACAAAGGTATAGCCTGCAGATTGAAGTAAGGAGACCTCAGTTCATTACACCAAGAAAGAAGTGAAGGGACCTGACTACTTCTTGGAAAGGGTGCCCTTAGGGATCTGGGAGAGGTCTCAGGAGAGGCGAGATAGGCGACAGCTGGGGTCAGGGAAATGTAAACTGCGTCTACAGCTCATTTGAGGAACATAAGGTCACATTTATAGTATTTGCTGGTGAATGGCAAGGTTTTACTCTACATCCTGGACAGTCTATCCTGTGCTGTTAGAAATCATAAAGTAATTCAATATGTGATAAGGGAGTAGCTTGATATTCATCGAGTATGAAATCTCAGTTTCTGCAAAGAGTCACGCCCTTCTGCTTCGATGAGCTGTTGAATAATAAAAGCCTTTGGACTTGGCATCCAGTGAAATGTGAAATCGAGGTTAAATGCCAGTTCTTCAGTCCAAACACTTGGGGCTGGTTGAGGTGAGGCAATCAGTCACTGCAAGGATGTAGGGATGCCTCATAGAACCAGCCATTTCTTCCCTATTTTTTTGAACCAACTTCAAGGATTTTCAGGCAGACTGAAAGCTAAACACTTCTAGTTGGGTAGAAACTTCTCTCCCCTATTTTGTTTACCTCACTCAAAAACCTTGAATTGCACTTTAAAATAGTTGACAATGTGTAACCTTAGGAAACCACATTCTCAGTGTTCGAACATATTTTGGGACTTTGCTAATATGATATTAAAGTGTATGAGACACACTGGCTACCATTTGGTCTGAAGGAAACAACAGATGCCAGGTAAAATAAGAATCCAGTGCTGCCAGTTGCAGGGCCTGGAGGAAATACCAGAGATGTCGATGGAGTAGAGGATGGTGATAATTCTAGGCTATGTCTACACAGCTTGTCAAGCACAAATAGGGAAACTCTGGTGCACCCCCGACCCCATGCTCTGCATTCATGCCAACAACTCCACACTATTTCTCAGTCAGCCTGTTGGTATGAACATTGCATAAGAAACTCTGAGCTATAAATTGGTTTTGCTTCTAGGTGAAGCAACATCAGGAGCCGTGTAAGAAGAATTGCTTAGATGTAATTTTTGTCAGATAGGATATAAGGTAGTTGCCAAGGCAGTAAAATTTCATCTGCCCTGTCTGCACAACAAAACATCTTTCTTACATCTGACTTCACCCACCTGCCTGCGTGTCCCTCCATTCTTCCTTTGAGTCTCACCTGAGCACAAGTGTCAAAAGGTTGTTTGTGAATGTGGACTGCACTGTGCCCCTGGACCACTCCACACAGATGGTATTTGTTCTCAAGAGTACTCTTTCCTGTGAGACTTTGCATGGAGAAACTGAGCCTCAGGTCAGATTTCTCCCCTGGCCCTGGTAGGAAGCAATTTCCAGTGATGCCCTCCATCAGCAGAAGAGCACACACAAGAAAGCTGTACATGTTTTCTCCATCTCTAGGATGCATCTCTGCTGCATTTTAGTTTTTGGCCTTTCCTCTTTAGTTTCCTGCTAGTTGTTTCTTATTAAGTTATTTCTTAATTATTTCTTAATTATTCTATATATTAGCAGAGGAGGGGTTTTATCTCTCCTTCTCCAAGCTTTCCTCACTGTGCCTTTGTAAATTCTTAATTTCAAAGGTGCTCTTCAAAGACCTTTTGTTCCCTCCTGTACCTAAGTGAAGCTTAATTGTCCTCAGATAAAGGTCCTTACTGTTTCACAAGAGGAGAATGAAACAGAAGCTTCTGTGGTCTTAAATGCAAGATACACATGAATACCAAAACTATGGATGAACCATTTCAGATGCTAGAACAGGAAGGCTGTTCAGAACTCTGGCTTTATGGAAAAAATAGCCAGAACTGGGGTAGCTATAGCAACGTGAATATAGCCACGTTTGAGGGAAATCTAGCCCTCATAATGGGTAATCCAATGAAGCAAACAAAGCAGATACCTAAGTAAATCTAATAAAACTATTAAAATTAATTTAAGATTAATATAACAATATAAAAATCCTTTGCACAGCATGCGACAGTTTTAACTCTTCAGCCTCAGCAAGCAGTCAGGCTTATCACATCCCCAAACTGTGTTAGAAATAACTGTTTCTTAGAAACCAACTTCAATTGTCAATCTGATGCTTTATGCACACATGTGCACACACATGCAACCACATTCCATTGGCATTCCATCATATCTGGTACCTGTGTGCATGGTGCTTGTGTATGTGTACATATTCTGTAATGCTTTTTAAAAGCCGTGCTCTTCCTTGATCCCCATGATAATGTCAGCAGCGAAATCCTTGCAGGTCATGCTGGTGCAGAATTCCTGCCCTTCTCTTCAAGAAGCAGAGGCCCTTGGCCTTGCACTGGAGCCTGCTCTTGGCTTGTCAGCAGCACGGGGCCTTGGGCACAGCTGGAATTCTGCAATGACAAGGCAGCACATGCTGGGGTTGGGGCTGCTTCTTTACAACATCCATCGTCGTCCCACCAAACTCACAACCTCCCCTTGTCCCAGAGCCAGAGACAAGTTTCTCAGTGAGTGGAGGATAAGCAGTTCCCTTTGTCTGAGAAGTAGTGAACAATTCCTAAAAGCACAAATTTACATTTTATGATTTTGGCCCTTTTTCTGCAGTTTCTCATTCTTGGAACTCCTTCCCTCTTTTATGATCCAAGCAGCCGCCCATTTTCATTTAAATCATTCCTTGAAACACACTTTCTCTGCAAAGCCTCTGGCTACAGATGACTGGATATGGCAGAAACAGCGTTTGAATTCAGAACAAGGGTTTTGTTTGAGCAAATTGTTTGGGGGATAGCCACTTTTTATACCACACCTGATATTCCACAGAGTATTAGCATGCAAACAAAGATTTATTATTCACTAGTCATTATTTCATTATTCTTCTGTTTAAAAGAGATCCACTCATCTAATCACAGCACCAAGGGAATAGAAACATACCACGTCATTTAGAGTATCAATTACAGGCCTTAAATGAGGATGAGCAAATAGTCATGGTGAATGGTTTGCCATTTTACCTGTTCTCTAGGGTGAAGAATGAGGTTCTTTCTGCAAGCAAACAAACAAGTGAGCATTTTTGGGTAATTGTTTGCAATCAATAGCTGAAGTGAGTATTTTTTCCAGCAGAACTCCGTCATGAAGAAAACCTCATTTTAAAACAGTGGGGGGCGAAGGGGGGGAAGTTCTTAATTTTATTATTTTGAATCATCTCCTTTACTTGATTTGTGGAGGGTCTGTTGTATCTATATGTTCTCTGAGATAGTTTGCAGTGCCATAGAGGAGCGTCTCCTTCTCACAGTAATTGTCAATGTTAATATTCCTAATAACTTTCAGCCAACAGTGCAAAAGATTTTCTTGAGCTGCAGTGCAATGCAGTGGCAGAGGAGGGAAGGGTCTCCAAAAAGCATTTGGGACAGAACCCCCTCTATGCTCTCCTTCTCCCATGTGCCTGTGTGTGCTTGCACACACTGGCCTGTGTGCACACCGTGGTGCCAAGTGCTTTGCCAGTGCCACAAAAAGCTGAGCACCTCAGAGGAGGAGAAGCAGGCCAGGAAAGTGACCACCACAAGCCCTTTTGGTCCTGTGTGTTTTGGTCCTGGGATTCCTTGCACTGAATACCAGCAGCAGATTTATGTGCTGCACGCAGCAGGCCAGATAATAACAGTCGTGGGAGGAATGCCCAGTTGTCTCTGTGGGTGCAGAGTCTCATCTCTGAGTACCATAAATTCTTTCTAAGATCAGCCAAAATTGTGTCGATTCAATCCAAGACATCATTAACTTCAATAATTGTCTTGTCCCTTTGGTCTCAAGGCTCTATGATTTTTCATCTACTTTCTCTGTGTCTGGAGGCCCAGAAAATAGCTGGATCATGCTGACTTAACTGCTCCATCAAGGACTCAGTGGACGGGAACAGTCGTCCTTCCCTGAGAAGAACCCAGCTGAATAAAGTTAGCAGAACCATTTGACACTAAATAATCAGGTAAATGGTGATAAGTGCCCTGTGGTGAAACAGAAATATGACGTAAAACAAACCAAAAGGTTCTTGCTAAACGTTTGTGTTCACAGGTAAATACCATGTGGCCACAGGCTGTCCATTCATAAGGTGGCACCAGGAGGTTACTGTGCTGAGCGTGGCCATTCCCCTTGGTGTCCCATTCCCACTGAGACCACAGGGGCCAGCTGCTGAGCTTGGCCAGGGCTGTGCTAGGGGAGTACCCTCCCACATTGGCCTGAATCGCAAAAAGTTGTTAAAGAATTGTGACTATCCCAATTTTTCCAAACAGTAAATACGTGTGTCTGTGTGTGTGTGTGTGTATGTATGTGTGTTTGTGTAGGCTAAATAGGACAGGTATGAAAAATCCTATGGAAAACCTGAAAATCATGTCCTCAGTACAGAGTTAAGTTGTAGGCTGCCTTTAGTGCAAATACATCTTTTCCAGTTTCTTTGCTCTCCGAATCTAAGCCCAGCAGGTTGTTCCCTTGTTTCCCTCTGAGGAGATGAATGTTGGCACCTCTTTTGCTTGTGCAGTAGGGGCGATGTCTGTGCTCCATTGAGCATTGCCTTATTAGCACATCCTGCAAAGTGATAACCAGGGTGTAAAGTCCTTGCCTAACATTTATAAACACTTCCTCAGAAGAAACGCCAGGCACTCCAATGCATTTAATTTTAGGGAAGCAGCTGGTCCAAAACAGTGGAGACTGTATTATTAGTCTCTCTCTCTGGGGCAGGACTGATCATGCTTTCCCATGCACAGGAGGGGCAGATGTGGGTTAGGAGCAGCTTTGGTGTCATCCAGCAGTCTGGTTTTCACTGCACCAACAATGTGACTGCCCAGGGAAGGGGAGATGACCAAACTTGGTTTCAGCCAGCTGTATCCTGCTGTGGTGGCAAACTCAGCTTGAGGAAAGGGTTAGGGATACTCAAAAGGGTGAGGTGTTGCATTTCAGGGGGTGCTGTGGTGAGTGGAGACAGAAAAGTAATGAAATTACCTTTTCTTCAAAAATGAAGTAAATTCCATTTTCCTGAATTGTCACAGGGAAAAAACCCTGTTAGTATAAAGGTCTGTGCCTGTTGAAAGCCCACAGAGATGCCCAGCAGAGCTGAGCGGTACCAGAAAAACCACTGGTCTGTACAGACAGACCTGAGCTACAAAACCTCTTACCCAGGCACAACTTCCTCATCCCAAGGGCAGTGAGGTGGTGCTGCCTGAGCCCTGCTTAATTACTGAGTACGGAGAAAACATATGGAAAACCTCAGGATGGGGAAGCAGCACAAAATGTCTTTGTAGAGAGCCTGTGCCAGTAACACTGCCCTGCATCCTGCTAGGAAGCAAGCCAGGGAGCAATGCCTCAGTGAGAGGAGCTCTGAAAGCCTTGATTCAATTTGTACCCAGCTCAGCTCCACGACTGTCTCTTAGCTGCTTCAAATTGCTTTCTTTTTGGCAGCCCCGAAATTAAATGTTAACTCAGAGAACTGTATTAATCTCTATTAGGAAGGAGCAGGAGTCTAAGTAGCTCGAACCTACGCTTTCTGGTGTGTCAACTGAAGCAACATGCATTTATCCAATCTATAAATCAGTTTGTCTGGCAGACAAGCCAAAAGTAGGTGCCACAAAAATACAACAGTCTAAGCAAAACGTTTATCCTGAAATTTTTTATGACCACCTTAAAAAAGCCCAAAACAAGTAAACATACAAAACAATGACAAAAACTGTGAACTAGTCTATGACGGCTAAAAATACTAAAATAATTGAAAATTTATTTATTTTAAGCTCTTTTCCCAACACTGCAGAATACAATGGCATACTGCTGGTTTTCTGCTGCTATTGTAATGTTTATGTAAGGGAAACTCCCTTTTAAGTAATTCTTATTAAAGAGAAGAAGCTGAAATTCTTCACTATAATACACTATGCAAAGAAAATGTCTGCTTGCCATCTAAACTCATTTCTCTTGTTGAGGCATTGGCCAGCACCACATGTTCAGGGGAAAAAAAGGGCAAGAAGTGCTAAAATGAGCAATTACCAAGGAACCTGCCCCTAGCAAAAGTTGCCTTCTAATCACTGGGCAATTTATTGTTATTTAAGATCTAAAGCATGGTGATTTATATCTCTTGTAATTTGTTATTCTACTGAGTGCAACGCTTGGTGTTTTTTATTATTCATGGGCCTTTTTAAATCTTATTTCTTTGCTGACCTCAATAATAGCAGCTGGGGCAGTAAGTTTCACAAGTAAATTATTGGTTGTGTATAAAGGCCCTTCTTTAAAAGAATTGTATTTTACTTACATTTGCCTCCTAATTTGCTTGATCCTCTCCTGTTCCTGCACTCTGACTATGAAAACTTCCTCTGTAAGGTTCATTTTTCTGCTTTAAATACATCCTCAAAAATCATTGCTCATTTGTCTTCTTTGTCGGCTCCAAGCCTGTGCATCCCTTTCTGTGCAGACAGGACCTTTGTGTGACCATCCGTGCCAGGAATACTTTCTCCATCAGCCATCCTCTGGCAGGTTTTGCCAAAGATCTCCAGGCTGCAGAATTGCTTTGCCCTAGCAAGGTGACCACCAGGATGTTGGTAAACAACCGCAAAAATTCAGGAACTCTTCCTAAATTCTCTTCCTAATTAGGAAGTGAGCCCCTGAGCAGAGCTTTGGACCAGCCACGCTTGCACCGTCTGCCCAGAGCTGTCACAGTGGGGAAATATATTATCCCTGAACAAATCCTGCCTGACAGTACAGACTGAAAATAGTGCTTTGTTGGGGCTTGCCTCCTTCCACGACCCTTGCTGGAGTCTCTCCCCTCCCATCACCTCCCCTGGCCTTCCCACTGCCCCCTTGGGCCACGGCTCCTGTCTGTTTCCCCCTAAGACACCACTGTCAGGGCCAGAGGGCTGGTGTCACACAGAGCCAGTGCCAAAACTGCCTATCCATTTCCTGCCCTCTCCCTGCATTTCCCCAGGGGAGAAAGGGGAGGTCACTTGGGGCTGAGGTACAATCAGTGACTTCCGAGTCCTGCCCTGTCCCAGCATCACTCTGCTCTCCCTCAGCTCACATGGGAGTTTAATTTCTCACTTAACTGTGAGGTGGAAAACCTTCTTCCTTCATTTAGCCCCTGTGCCTGACCCCAAGCCCTCTCCCACACCACATGCCCAGCCCCTGCCCATGCCTCCAACCTCCTCCTGATGCAGAAATGCCTCACCTACCCCAGAGCATCTCCCTGCTTTTTGTGGTCTTGAAGAAGGGGCAGTAGAGCAGAGCTGGGATGCCACAGAGCACTGTGTTTCTTGAGTGGTGACTTTTTCCATGGCTGCTTGTAAACCATATGGTCCTGCCATGAGGAGTAGTAAGTCTGGGCAGATGGTCCATGTAACAGAACTCCAAAGCGACCACCATTTCTTGTCCCAATGCACAGGCAACAACACCAAGACCCACCCAAACTGCATTAGCTGCAAAACGTGGTTATCTGGTTACCAAAGATGTGAGAAGTGCCAGTGAAAGATGACGGGAACAAGATTTCCTGATGTGCATTGTGCTCCCTGGTGGTTTCTCTCTTGGAAGTCAACAAAGGGAAGGACTTCTCAACCCCATCCCCATCCCCATCTCATCAGTATCTCCGCCTGCCATTGCTACTGTCTCTACCTTGCTTCAGAAGCAGGGATTAAATGACCCATGAGTATATATTTGTGGTGGTATGCAATAAATCAAATATCCATTTGGGCAAGTCATATCTGGTCTTCCAATTATCTTGAAGTATTTGACAGCTCAGGATCTCATCACAAGTTTTGTATTTTGTTAGTTTTCTTTTCCTTTTTCTGTTCTCAGCCTGTTGCCTGGATGTAATGATATCATTTGAAGGTTGACAAGCATTTTTGAAATAGTAGTTCTGAGTCTTCCCAATTGCACTGGAAGGACTCTGAAACCAGAAATGAGACAGAGAATCCAAAGTACCTGCTTTTACAGAGGTTTAAATTAATCTTATTAATTTGGTACTATTTTTTGGACTTTTTATTTACTTGGTCTGGTGAGATGATGTGTATATCCCAATCTCATTGCAGAAGCTCAGGTATTCTCCTGATGTGACTGAATCATGCAAAATATATGAGTATTCATCCAGCAAAAGCCCCTTTTATTGCAGCTAAGTGCCAGAGACTCCAGGAAAAAGCCAGGAGGTTTTGGTGTGCTGTTTTAATCAGGGAGGTTTTATTACTGCATGGGGCAGGCATCCCTGTTGGTTTGGCTGGCAGGGGAGGACCAGTGCAGGGTTTTACAGAAGGAGCAGACACAGGTTGCTGAGGTGGGAAGGGTGGGAGCGTGGGAGACACTGTCTGAAGGAAATGGTAGAAAGAGTCAATATATCCTAGGCAAAAGAGTGACATGGCTGTAAGAAGTGATGGGGCATCTGAGGGCAGCTTGGAAGGACGAAACAAGAGACACAGAGCTATGCAGCTCTTCCCTCGCTGGGCCACATCTCCTAAGCTGAAAATTTGTGTTGGGTTGGGCAAATCCCTGTTTGGACCGTGTGATCTCCCCAGAGCCATGGGACTGATAGGTCATCCCATGGTGCTGGCTCAGGCTGGAAAGGGCACAGCAGAGCACAACAATCCTGTCAGCCCTGCCCAGCTCAGCCCTGCCAGCAGTGTCTGCTGGCCTTCAGGCATCTCATAGCTCCCTTGAACAAACACCTGACAGTCACCTGGGGTGCATCTAAGCTACTGTGGAGATGGGCACGAGAGCACCTGGCTCTAGTTTCTGCCTCTTCCTCAGGCTCTCTTGAGAAACAGCCCTCTCTCTCCATCTTTCTAATCCACAGCTAGATGTGCCTCCCACAACATATCCCTGCAAGGGGGTCCAGCAAGGCGGCTACAGACACTGGAGCTTTGCAGGAGGCTGAGCTCTGTTCGCAGAGCTGCTTCACAGAGCACTGGGCAGTGCGGAACCACAAGGCCCAGCTGGGTGAGAGAGAGAGAGCTGCCAGGGCTTTGCTGGTGTGACCCAAGAGCTTGTGGAACAGACCCATCATGCTCCAAGAAGTCCTGTCCTGTAACCAGCATGGCCATGGATGGGGGGCATGCTGAATATATGTTAAAAGGCCTGTCTTGGAGATATGAGTTATCAAGTAGTGTAAAGGATACCCAGGGAAAATCCAGGAAAGCTCTGGTCCTGTAGTGCTGCAAGGAAACAGTGAGTTTGGGGATGTCACAGTTTTCCTTCTCCTGATACAATTCCTTCTTCAGTGCTAGAAGGAAAGGACCCCACCACTCCCCCCACCTAGAAGGAGCTCCTGCTTTAGCTTAGCTAGCATCACATGTATAATTGACGACTATATCAGAGAGAAGAGCTCAGGGCATTGCGCTCAGTCTCAGGACAGGACTGCTATGATCGCTGACTCAGCAGGGGCTGCCTTTACTCTAGAAGAAGAGGATTTGTCCACAACCAGCAATTAAGATGTTGTCTCTATTTGATACAGAAATCACCCTGCAAATGCTCTACAGAAGAGTAATTTTTCCCTACAAATGCACCTCAGTTCTGTTAATGAAATTGTGAGAAGTTTTTGCAATATTCAGTGCAAGACAGCACCTGTATAGCATGGAGGGTGACAGCACCCAGCCTCTTCCCATCTAAGAAAATACCCAGAAATGCTGTACAATGACAGCAAGCCTGACCTTTTTCCAGACAGCAGCATCAAATTATCAAGCCGAAAAAAAAGAGAAACAGTCCTTCTAAGAAGGAAAGTGAGCTCTGGAAACTGAGTAATTTAATGTCCTTTAATGTCTCCAGCCAAGCTGCATATCACTTGGAGCAGTAAGGAGAAAAAAAAAGAAACTGGCCAAAAAATCAAACCACCTTTCATTCCCATGAGGAGGTCACAGAGTTTATCATGTCCAAAGGCTTACAGCCTGGCCCAGGGGCTACAAAAACCAGCAGGAAGCATTCCCTCAGAAAATGATACATCTTTTCCTCTTCTGTGAGGATTTTGCTTCTCTAATCAGATAAAACCACGTATTATATTCAGTATCCTTAGAAAAGAAAGATATGAGATTGTGCCTTTTATTCAACTCCTTTAAGGCCTTAAAGAGAACCATAACAAAAAGTCCAGTCTACCTGCCTGACCGCTTCCCTCGTCTCATAAAAGATAGGAAAGCTGTTTATGTATTTTCTTTAAACTTTAGCTCAGAAATTCAGGTTCTCTCTCTCTCTCTCTCTCTTTTTCTTCTTCCAGATCAGACTTTCAGGCATGCCTCTTGCTGTCATACTTGATGTGAGCATTGAGGACTTGGAGAAAGCCATCCACCTGTGCCTTGTAGCAGGAGAGCCTGTGGAGTACCACTACCACTAGCAAAGCAATCATGCAGGTGAACCCAAATTTGCTCAGCTCTTTTCTTCTACCCATTGAACTCCCAGTAGTAGAGATGCAGTTTCTTAAAAATCATATGACCGTGTCTCTTCAGCAAATGGTTGAGAAATGTCATAATCAACTTCATTGGTCCTCTCGACAGGCATGAACAAGGCTCTTAGAAAATTACCTTACAGGTCAAAAAAATTAAGCAGTCTAGGACTTCTTCATGCACTAATAACAGAGGAAAAAACTTGTCTTGAACAGAAGCTGCTATCACAGACACACCAAAGCTTTTAAGCTTGGGCTATTGTAATACAAGATGATCCTAAAAATTGCCCCAAAACAACAGCGTGTTAAGCAGGCAGGTAAGGCTGCCTGTAAGGCTACCTGTAAGGCTGAGCAGGCTACAGAGCCCATTTCTACCACAATAGCTACAAGCTGTTCTGCTGTGCAAATGCACTCTTCAGCTACATGGCTGCAAGCAAGCTCATGTCTCAGCAGAAGGGAGAAAACACCCCTTTGATCCTTCTATAGCAGCTGCCTGACATGGGGATGTGGTTTGAACTTGCAGAGGAGAGAGAGGCAGGCCTATACCTAAGAGCTTGCTGTGGTTGAACATGAAGTCAATGAAAGTCAATGTTTAGCCCCTTTTCTCAACTCACAGGTTTTACAGCATTTCTCCAACATTTCCACGGGGAGAAGGACTATAAACTGCCCAGGAACACATGTTGACTAGGCTTAAATAAGGGACAGAAAGACTGCAACTGCCTTTCAGCTGCTATTAAGGCTCCAAACTCTAGTGCTGGAAAAGTGATGATCTATGAATGGGAAAAGTGTAGCTTGCAGCAGCAGAGCAAAAAGACCACTTCCAGCTCTATATCCCCATGGGAAATTTTTCTTTAGGAAGTTCACAAGCTAATGGCAATCACATAGACAAGACCTGGCAAAAGGGAGTGACAGCTCATAAACCATCCATAGAGCTGGAGCAGAATTTGAGCTGTGTCACTGATAAACTTTTGTTTGTGATCTGAGGGCTAGATTGGGGGAGCAGATTTGTGAGACAAACGAGTCATGGTGGAGTTTTAACTCAACAGCCTGTGGTGGGGTAGGAAAAGGGTGGCCCCAGGACATGGAGAGCACTTATGGTCATTCCTTCAATAACGCCCAGCTGCTGGGACTGTGCTTAAATGAAACCAAGTATGAGCAGGTTCTTGCTGTGCACCTTTGACTGTCTTCAATCAAATGATCCCATAAGACCATAATTACTCCAGAAACTGGCCCAGATCCCATCTCTAGGACTACATGTGTAAGAAGGGCTTAAGGCCATCACTAGTGAATTCATTTGCCACACTCCGGGAGGCACACTGCATCAGGCTGCTTTCGAAAGGTGGCTCCCTGCCTCTGCCCTCTTTGTGGCTTCTTCTTCCCTTCATAAGATTAGCTTGAACATCAAAAAAATCCCTCTAGGTAGCCTGAGCCATCCCAGCATCGGGAAAGACCTGTGACCTCTGGGAGGCAGAAAGCCAAGCTCATTCAGTTGTTTTTCAGGAGGAGTCAGGGTTATCCTAGCAGTTGAGCTGGTTGCTTGCCAGGTGGAGCATGGGAAGCTAGGAAAGGAGTTTCTAAGGAAAACCTCAGTCTTTGGCTTAAGATGTGTGGCACAGGACCCAGGGATGAAGTTGGGCTGTGAGTCAGGACCTGAAGACAAGATATTTACTGATGCTTGATCAGCATTTGCAGAGGAGAGAGGGGAGCTGTGGACTCTTACCAACTATGCCTGGAAGTGATAAGGCACAGAGATGCAACTCACCATGCTTTTTCAGACATCACTAATGTTTCTGCATGAGCCTGGGGGCTCTGTGGACAGCAGGGTTTCAGTCCACATGGGGCTGGGTGCATGTTCTGGAGATTTTCAAATGAAGCTTTAATAGGTCTGTCATGCTTATCAGCATCTCTAAGAGCTCCAGGTTTAGATAAGCATTACAGAGGATGCATATTTAAACTAACATAGGGAGAACTCTTATTTTTTCATCCATCACTTTACAGGTTTCCTTCCTAACCTCCTCAGGAGGTAACACATGCTTGTGTGTATATGTGTGTGTGTGTGTAAAATCTTTCTCATTCCATCTGGGTTGAGATTAATTTAAGTAAAAGGCACTCAACATAACTCATTGTATATATTTTAATTTCTAGATATGTCATGTATAAAGGGTTGTTCAGAAACATGTCTATCAGCCCATCTTCTTTCAGCAGCTTAGAGAAGAGAGGAAAATCTTTAGGAAAGAATATGTGTTTTGAATAGTCAGAATTCTTCATGTTGTCCTGTATGGACATTTTCTTTCTTAAGCCTGCTAGTTTATCCTGAACTTGGACTTGAAAAAAACCCATATAATCAAAGGATTTTTGGTTTTGTTTTTGTTTTTTTTGCTTTCAGCAGTAAAAAGATAATTGAAGGGGGAAACAATCTATTCCTCTCATGAATAATCTTCAGCTTGGGTCTATGACTGCTCTGTGGTCAGAGCTTTGTTGACCACTATGGTCTGGCTGTGCTGGCTGTGAGGAGACTCTGGATTCTGAAAATCTCTGACCTCTTTGCCAAGCAGTGATGCCATGAGCTCCATGCCAGCTGCCAAGGTCTGCTCTTGCCCCCAGCACCACAGCTGGAAATAGGGCCTGGGAGATGGTGGGAGCAAAGCATGCTACGCCAGAGCTCAGTGCTGCAGTGGGTACCTGGGACAGCTGACCTGGTGGGAGAAGCAACCTGCCAAAAGAACACTATTAGCCCAGACTGGATGATTACTGAATGAGATTACTTGTGTTAAAGTGGTCATGTGGTTGCACTTGCAGAACCACCCCCACAGCTTGGTTAAAACTCCCTCTGAAGGTCCTTTGTGATCTCCTCGCTTACTGAAAGGTCTCTAAGGGGCAGCACAGAAGAGGGAGAGCAGCTTTGAGCATCACAGAAGACTTAATTAGCTGGACAAAATTTACCATGGACATAACCAGGGGCAAGGCATGACTCATTCAACACCTACATTTAATCATGAACTTCTGTAGCTATTCTGTGCCTAAACTGTCACTGCTGAGAGTGGTCCTGGTATTGCCCAGGTTATTGTGGTCCAAGATAACACATAAGCATGTGGGCTTTGGAAACCGTTTTTGATAAACTAGCTTTGGAGTTCAATCGTCTGTCTCTATCTGGATTTGTAGGTGACCTTTTTTCTGGTGAAATGGTTATTTAAAGATGACATGAGAATATAGTGTACTTTGCCTGCCAAATTTTTGTCTCATGCTTTCTTGGATTGTGATTGAGGTCCTTCTTCTGCTTGTGCTAAGATTAATTAGAATTGTAGCATTTCTTTTAATACTTCTGTGACCAATGCATTTATATGAGCACTTTCTGGGACCTGGCAGTAAAGACAACTTAGCACCTTTAATCTAAGCAGTGCCTCACAAACATTACCGACACCACCTTTCTGAGGTGGCAGCCCACCATAAATATCTGCAGTTCTACAGCCAGGGAAGGTAGATGGGTTAAATAATCACATTATTATAATGGTGATATGTTAGGGGGACCACAACTGCTGCCCAAGATTTGTACCTCCCCAGTGCTTAACTAATGCACACCAATCCAGCCCCCTCCTCATCCTCTGGCAGGTTTCTTTTGAAGCAGACAGGACAGGGGAGGCCAGCAGAGAGGATATCCCATATTAGCACAGGCCTGGAAACCGGGATGTGCAAGAATGGAGTGACTTGCCCAGGGTCACCGAGGAAGTCTGTGAGAAGGCAAAAATATAACCCAGGCTTATTGGTCTCAGGACCACCCTCTGTTCCAAACAGGGAATCATGGCCAGAAACTGCACAGAAACCAGGAAGTTTTAGCTACTGGGTACATACTGATATTGTGAAATTTTGTTTTGTTTGGGTGACTGTTCCAGTTTCCCTAAAATTGCCACATGTATTTTGGAAGTCGGACTGCTACCCTTTCAGCAAAACACATCAAAGCCTGGGAAAGGGCTGAGAGAGGAGCTGAGGGCTCATTATGGCAGGACACTGTACCACAGGGAAGGTGCATCTCGCCGTAGTCTGAAACCACTGATATACAGCTCCCTTGCAAATCCCCAGCAAGCCTTTACCCTCTATGGGTCCCCTATTTCCTCTTCACCCTGAATCAGTTTTTTGTTCTGCTGATAAAGTCATTATCTTTCTTTCTTTCTTTGACCACATTGGGTACCCTGACCTTGCAAAAATGAGACAAAATACCACACAGGGACCTAATGATTTAAATATGAGACTGCACATTTCATCTTGAAATTCAGACGATCTTATTAAAGTGTGGAGGGAAAACAGACAGAAGTACAGCCTTTTGTGTTTGGTTGGGTACATGTATTATTTATGATGTAGAATGAATGACTGATTACCTTGAATCTTGATATGTGAGGCAAATGAAGAAACGTTACCTCTTTATATGCAATGCTACAGGAAAGTGGTTTCTTCAAGCCTCTGATGTGGGAAAAGCTGGATTATGGCACATTTCATATGTTTAATCTGCAGCTGAAAGGTAAATAGGCAGAGTTGATTTAACAACAAGGACCTACAGTCATCTGTGGGGCAAATTCCATTGTATTTAACAGTACGGTACCGGAGCTGTATCTGCCCAGTATTTGCTGATTAAAACTTCATGTAATGGCAATGTGATTACTGGCAGAACAGTGACCTTCACCCCTGCAACGCAGCTTCAAGGGTCACAGAGCTCTGCAGCTGAATAATAGACTCATGTCTGCAGAATACTTCAGTCATAAAAATCAAGGCACTTCTCTGACTTTGTGATTTTCCCATAATGGCCATCAGGACAGCAGGTGAATTAATCCATTTTTCACACTGCCAAAACAACCTCTAAATTATTACAGACAAAGTGAGGAAGACTGTGAAGTCGTATTTAGTGGGAAAAGACTTGGGTCACCAACTTGCATACTCCATGTATAATGCCATAAGTAATCATACTGTCAGCAGGTATTTAAAAATAATTCCCATCCCATTCTTTAAGTTACTTTTCTTATCACCTAAACGGAGAGGCCAACTCCATTTCTGAGCACAACTAGAGGCTGCGAGAAACGAAGTCCTGCCTTTCCCTTCCCTTTCTTTCCCTCCCCTCCCACAGGAGTCCTGACAGCAGGAGCTCAACCGCTTCCCAACCACTGCTATGCACAGCTCCCTCATTTTCCTGTTACATACGCTGACCTGTGAGTGTTGCCTGTCTTCCTGGTATGTTTACATAGAGCATATAAAAAAGGACAGAGCACCCACACAGATAGACTTGCACAGACATACTCCAGTGATATGAGTTTAAATATAACTAGAGTTTGCAAGGCATTCTAAGGTGAAAACCTTCACATAATTGCTGACTACCCTTAAAAGTTGTATTTCTTCATTTTTTTTCCTTAACATACACTGTCTGTAAGCGATGACAACTGAATAGGCTATTATCTCACAGGATAATGGCTTTCTGCTTCTACATCGTGCTGAGTTAAATTGGAGATACCCAGGTGTGAGCAAGGGAAGGATGTTCATTTCCAAAGCAGAGAGACACAGTGACAGGCTTCTGCTACCAAAGCTTTATTCTCTCCTGTGAAATGAACTTAAGAAGACATTGTAAAAGTAACTCCTCCTGTTGCAATGTGTTACAAAAAATTGACTCTCATTTCTGTTGTCTGCTGCCTCTAGATATCAGCAAAACCATTGCCAGTCCATGCCAGATACATGGACTATTTTAGCAGACAACTAAAGTAAATGAAAGCACTCCTCCTCCTCCACCAGATTTTGATAGCCTGATCCAGTGAAATAACTAATACCTGAATGATCTCATTGACTTTCTGCAGCTTTTTGGCACAGCAAGGCACTGGTCACCATGAAGGCCTTTCTACACAGAAGGTGTACTACTGCAAAGGCTTGGCTACACACAAAATTGTAACTACACTGGTATAGTAAAAATGGTTTAATTTCCGTAGGGTAGAAACAGTTATACCAGTATAAAGAAGCTTATTTATGCTTAAATTTCTATTTCCATACAAGCAGGAGAATAAGTTGTACTACTATAAAGCCCCATTGTGCCAGTATAAGTGTCCCCAGCTAGTTGTTCTATTGGTTTATCTATTTCAGTAAAAAATATCACACCTCGAATGGAAATAGCTGTACCAGTACAACACCTGAGTCAAACAGACCTGAGCAAAAACTTTAAAGACAGTCTCCATTTTTTCCCCCTCAATACTATAAAAACTGTCTTAATAAGTAATCTGGCTGGATATTTTTTGAGCATTGGCTTGAACTACCTTTCAGTATTCACTGGCAAATGGGGTCAAATATTCAGTAGTATGATAGCATGAATGACAGTGCTTGCAGGGAATATTGTATTTTAATCCTTCTTACTCTTGTTCTTTTCCTTTTTAAGCAGCAATTAATGCCCTGTGTAGAGATACTGGTGTGGACAGGGGCTGAGTGAGCAGCTGTGCTCACCAAGGCTGCTGGAGCACTGTGCTGACTCAACATCCCTTCTCCTGGAACTGCTCATTGCCCTTGGAGCCAGTTTGGGTTTCCCTGCCTGACCCCACAGCACAGCTGGGGGGACAAGGCGGGAGAGGACGGTGCTGACAGCCGTACCCACACCCCACAGACAGACAAAGGAGTTTCAGAAATCAGGCACACCAAACCACACGGCAGAACCTGTTCCCTTAAAAACAGAAAAATGCAACCCTCATCACACTGGATACTGGTCTCATGATTTTGTGGGTCTGACTCATCATTCTTCATCTCTGAAAATTCTGCCTCACACACTGAAAAATAAAATCTGCTCCTAGGCACAGGTCAGGTAAAGCTGGGTTGTATTTTTTATAAAACCAGGTTTACGTCTTCCATTTGGTATTTCACTGGCAGACTTCAGTGCTGGACTGGTTTGCTGCTGTGGAGAATAACGTTACCTGCTCTTGGGAGAAATGTCCCTTGGCAAGTTAAACTTTTTCTAATGCTACCTTTAATTATTGGTGACAATTTACTGTCCTGGGCATATGAGGCAAAAGGGCATTTTTGCCATTTTTGGTTACAGTGGAAAACTTTTTTCTGGTTAAAGGTATGCAAAGGGAACTGGTTGAAATTAGTTTTGAAATCTCATTTGCATCACATC
This sequence comes from Pachycephala philippinensis, assembly GCA_013397055.1. Classification (NCBI taxonomy): domain Eukaryota; kingdom Metazoa; phylum Chordata; class Aves; order Passeriformes; genus Pachycephala; species Pachycephala philippinensis. Next base: position 1,134,784 of record VWZT01006840.1, read on the forward strand.
CTTAGACATGTAACATGAGATCTGCATCCCGAAGAAAACAAGAAATCCTCACCTTTTGTTCCCAGTTTTGGGAACATGCAGCACATTACTGCCCTGGGTTGGGCTCTGTGCTGTCTGTTAGTGCCAGGAAAAACACTCTGGAAATGTACTGCATCTTGCCATAGACCACACAAGCCTAGGAACAGCTCTTCTGAATCAAGGCAAAAAAAAGGGGGGAATGGAGGGAAGTACAGGTTGTCCCCAACCCTTTTTTTTTTTGTCTATACAACAACTGTGCTCACCAAGTCTTGACTTGTTTTAGAATTGGGATTAAAATCCTCAGTCTTTCCACTGTGAAAAGAAGGGCAAGTTGTGAGCCTGTGCTGATGTAAGGCTTTTCCTTGAGAACAGGAGTTCTCCTGTGCTGGGTCATTTGTTGTGAATTTTATTAGCTGGGAATAGTCTCCATTGCCTCCCAAGTGCAGTGTGTAACACAAGATCCACTCTTCGCAGATCGTGCCTGGTGATTTAGAACGTGCAAATGATTTAAAACGATCCGTGCTCCCTCCACCCAGAGCTGCCTGCCTGGGCTGCCGTCCTGTGTTTATGCAGGGGCTAATAGAAAGATCCTTGTTAAAGCACTCGGGCGCTGCTGAAGCAGCAGCATCAGGAACCTTTTCCTCTTGGATCTTCCCTTGGGGATAGCAGGCAGCACAGCTACAGGTGGGCAGGAAGCTGTAATGGAGATATTGGCAATTTAACTATCAGGGAACTTCTACCACGCAGAAAATCTGTTTTAAATTTAGCAGCTGGATTCCAAATCCCTCTTGTATAATGTGTTTGTTGGAGATGTATCTCATTATAGACACAAGTACCTAGGAGCATTATCTAATATTTCATACTTAATGCATTTGGGAGAATGGATAAAAACACAAGGGCACATTAAGGTGTCTGGTATGAAAGCCAGGGGAACAGCTGTCTTCTTTGCCTCTCTGAAGCTTGAACGATACCAAGAGAGGTTGAGTTTGTTTCTTATTTGATCCATACTTACTGTATTTAGCATATAGGCCAGGAAGCTGTATGACTTGGAAAACAAGACTAAAGAATGGCACAGGAATCCCGGGCTCCAGTTCTGACTCTGCCACTAACAACTTGAGTGACCTCAGGCAAGTCACACGACTGCTTTGCTCCCATCCTCCTCCTCTGACTTTTCTAGTTTGTAAAGGTCTTTGGGGCAGGGACAGTCACTTATGTGGTGACTGCACAGTACCAAACACAGCAGGACTCAGGAGCTCAATTAAGGCTTGTATTTACAAATATAAGTAAATAGTAATATAAATAGAAGGCATTCTGCCTGCTCAGCATACTGCTGCTGCAGAGGATTAACCCATTCCAGAAGTCCAATGTCTTCTTGACCGCTTTGATGCCAGGACAAGATGAATAAAACATGCTACTCATTACTTTTAAAAAGCATTTGCATAAAATATATTGCTATATTTTACTACATTTTCCTGTTGTGCAAGCCCACCTTTATGTGGTAAGATTTATTGCATGCTAAGATTTATTGACTTATTTCAGCATGGAAATGACTATTAAGATTGACCTGTCAGCAGTTTTTAATTTAATTGCTCTTTGATCCTTCAGCCTTGAACATATTTGCATTTGCAACTAAGCATCTCTTGGCAACACTTGCAGAATACGGCAGCAGCAGTCACTGAGATGCAGAGTCCTAAGGAAGCCTGTGAGTTTCTCCATTTCTGGATGTGGACCATGTTGACTTACTGCGGGTTTTCAATCTCGCCTTACCCTTATAAACGTGCTTTTGGGTGGCAATAATACTCCTTTCTTTCCCTAACCTTCTAATCCTGCTCTGAGTATAGAATAGGCGGAATCTCAAAGGAGGGGTTTCCAACCTGAAACCAAAACCAGATATATCTGCATCTGCCCATATTCTGTGTTCCCTGCCCACATTAAGGGCACAGGCTTCATCCACAAGGGTAGGGGCATGAAACTTGTGGCCACTCTGCATGAAAATATGTCTTAGGTTGCTCTATAATATAAAGCAAAGGTCTGGAGGATTGATGATTTCCATGGCGTTCATATGGAAATGTATTACATAGCATCCTCCTCTGTGGGGAAAACCAGCACAACTGCACAACCTAGCGCAAAACGGAGTATTTGGAAATAGGTAGGATGATCAGGACTATAAAGGAGAATGAGGATGTGGAACTTCCCTCTCCTGGAATGAAAGACCTGCTCTGCTTCCCCGTTTGAACCTGGAAAAATTATCTGTAATGACAGATGCATAGGATAAAACTAGCAAGCTTTAACTTGTATAACTGGGCTTAGAACACTTTGTACGAACATTGGCCCCAGTAGCAGTAAAGCAGTAATTTTACATAACACAGAATTGTTGCTAAATTATTCATCAACACATAAAAATATAACTCTTTGCAGTTCTGCAGCACTGGCTGTCGGCAAATTGCCTCTGACAGTTCCTTCCATAAGTTGGGAAGTTTGGAACATTAGCAGCAAGGCTAATGAATGAGGAGGCATGCACTGTGCAGGCAGCCAAACCACTGCTGTGTGTTTGGTGCTGCTGGTTGGGAGCACGCCAGGTACACCCACCTCCTGGGCTGACTGAAGGACTGAGGGCTGGATTTTATCAGCAAAGGGTCTATACTGGGCAGAGCTGGAGTCTGGTCCTGAGCATGTTAACCCACCAGGCAGCTGTATCAGCAGAGATATGTGCAGTCTCAGAATCTTGTGGGCAAAATTCAGATCTATTAGTACTTTTGGTGGATCTGCTGCTTCCTCAGGCACCTCCTTCACATCCTTTGCATTGTTAGATGTTGCTGGGGCAGGGAGGGCTGCAGCTCTTTGAATTACATGTGCCTCACTCCTAGGTTCCGTCTGAGGGCAGATGCATCCATTTCCCTCTCCCTTCAACATTATCATTACCTCTGGCTTAGGAAGATGAGATTGCACTGGCTACTGGCATCTGGGTGCTGTAGCTGGCAAACACTGGATCATGGATCACTTTCCACCTCAGCTGCGGTCCACGTGTGGAGCCTTTGCTCATCGCTGCAGCACAAGGACTTGGTTTGCAGTCTTGAGTCCTGGCTAAATCAAACCACATTTTGGCTTATCACAAGGCAAAAAAAAGCCCAAACCAGAGACACAACCCATCAGTGGTGCCACCCCAAATCAGTACCCTCAAGCTGTGACCCACTCACCCGTGCCAAGCACTACTAGGGACAGATGCCAGTGCTTCTGACAGAAACCCCTCTGTTGAATGCAAGGAACAAGACAAAGGAAGCCCACGCCTATTTGCACTGTGTTTGCTTTGTTCCTATTACAGTAAACACAGGTTCTGATGTAGAAGACAATGATGTTCCACAGTCTTGTTCTTTCAATAAGGTTTCCTTTTCCAGCTCCTGACTTGCAAACTGGACAGTAGTGTTTGTGTATGAATAAATGTCCTCTTTCAGTCTGGTGTTCAACTGCAACACCACTATGCTTTGTTCAGCGGAAAACCTTTTAGGGCTTCAAGCACGATAATGACCTCAGAAAAGAGACATGGCACGTACATGTTTTTATCTGTTCACAGACAAAAAAGCAAAGAAGAAAAAAAAACCAAAGGAAAAGAAATTGGCTGAAGATAGCATTATCTGGAGCTGGATTTGACATTGCTTCCAGCAGGGACTGCGTATAGCTGCTGTGACTGCGCCAAAACTTAGTCCCTGACTTTCTGGAAGTTCCTATTTTACAGGACAAAAAAAGCTGCTGTTAAAAATGGAAAAGGATCCCGTGGTAAAGATGTTTTTTTAACTATTCCTGACCTTCTGAAATGACGAAGGAGACTCTGTGTGCGCGCGTGCTCCTGTACATATGGAATGAGTGATGGGAGGGAACAGACTATGGAAGCGAGCTTGTTCCTAAACTCCTTAAGTGTGAAAAACACAATATTCCTGTTAAGTAGTTCTATTTTCTCTCTCTTTTTGAAGTCTTCAATACTGCAATAAATCAAAAACTGTTTAAACAAGAACAAAAAGTTGGTAGACAAACACAGGATAGTGGCACTTTGGTGCAGCATCATGTAACCTACTAATACTTAAGCAAATTATATTTATTTAACGAATATTTAATAATATTTGGTAACAATAATTAAAAAAGTACCTTTTTGCTCTTAGAAAGGGTCATCCATCTTACCATACTTTGATGAACAACCCTGAGAATGCAACTACACAGAAACTTTCTCCAGCCAAAGGAAGACATCAGCTATGAATCAAACTCCATGCCCTACTCAGCAAGCAAAAAGAAAAGCAGATCAAAACAGTGATGCACAAAATCCAGGTGAACACTACTAAAACATCAGGAATTTGTTTCATTTTTTGTTTAAAAAAGAACTTTATAATTGCAAAAGTCATTTTCTGCAAGTGAGGAAATGCAATCATTATGGCAGCTAAAGCTGTATCAGGGGCATGGTGTATTTTATTGTGTGTGCTCAGCAGCAACAAACAGAGTAACAATGGGAATCCACTAATAAATCTTAACAGAAGTCTCACAGGCAAAGCACGTTGGTACACATAATGCATATGTAACCCAACAGAGGATTAGAGATGAGAGACAATACACACAAATAAATACTTTAAATATGTAAAAGTGGTTAATTAATGGTTGCAGAAGACAACTATTTTTCATATTGCACCAACAAAGAACCAATTTACAAACATTCCATTCAGACAAACTGATTCGAATCAAGATTTGTGCAAATCTTTGGATTCAAATTAAACCTTGTGCTTAATGCTAAGCAGCACTCAACAATAGAACTGCTTCTTTCTTTTCTGGAGAGGTTAGAGGGAAAACTATCTCCGGGTGTTGTTTTCAATTGTTTCATAAATTAATCTCCTGTTCTCTTTCTTTCTCCTACACACTGATGAAGTGCCAATTTTTGGCTGTGGCAAATGTAGCATAAATAGTGCAAATCACTTGTATGAGCCAGGGAAGTTGAACCCTGACATGTTTGGAACTCCGTAGATTGATGGGCATGTCAAGAGGTCTTTTGGTCCAATACTTTGCATGACTAACGTTAACAGGCTGTCTTTACAAAAAAAAACCAAAACCAACAACAACAACAACAAAAACCAAACTATAATGAAGTTCTGTAAGTCAAATAGCTCATGCAGACAACCAGTATTATTTAAAATTAAGTATATAATCAGAGAGGTTTAATGCTGACTTAATGGTTGAATAGTGGTCTGAACTCAAGTTAAAAAAAAAAGTTAATAAAAACATGTAAAAAAAGGGGAGGGAAGAAGCAGAAATTTTTGTTTGAGACATGAGATTAGATTTCTCAAAGCCCTAAACATTGAATTATACCTGTACAAAAAATAAAGATAACAAATCCGAATTCTCCATTCAGTTTCCGTGGTGATACCACTTTTCCACTTAATTTCAATCTCTTACTAAAAAAGAAAATATAAAGGGCTGGATGAATCAGGCATACATCCAAGTCTTTCCTCTGGTTGAACTGAGGCAAGAGCATGTGGGGACAATCTAGGATGAGAAACACTAAGGAAAAGGAGAGCTCCCTCTCCTTGCAGTCCTTCAAAAAAGAAAGGAGCTTGCAGACTGTGCCGTGACAGGACACGTCAGGGTGTAACGTGGGTGACATGTACATCTCTGGACACAGGCTGTGTCTGCACTAGCAAACAGTGGGAGACAGCAAGAGCAGCCATATAGATGAAAATACTTGGTGCTGAGAACACCATGTCTTTACCAGACATGTTTCAGGGTTTTTCTTTTAACTCAGGATGAGCTAACCAACATTACCACTAAAGCATGAACAGAAAGTTACTATATGGAATGGTCATACTCATAACCAGACTTCATTATAAATGGGTTTTCAGTAAAATCTGCATTCACCTGGGCATTAATTGAGCTCCTACCAAGAGTTCAACAGCACCTGGATGACGGTTTAAGAGCAGACACAACTCCCATTAACATGAGAAGGGAATGAACACCCAGCCTAGGCTTCCTACTGTAGGTAGCTGAACTCCCCCTCCAGTTTTAGTTTGAGGTGTGACTGAGCCATCAGCATTTTTCATAATATTTTTGCTGTCAAAGTGAAGATGACATCTTATCTTAGCTCTTTTTATAGCTTCTTGTAGCTTTTACTCAGAAGTTTATCCATGAATAAAACTTAGAAACTTTAGTTCTATGTAGTGCCAGCACCCAGAACCAGAACCTTTGCATTGTGAAACCCAGAGGATGTTACTGATTCAAAATCCAGTTTTGAATCCCTTCCATTGAAAAGTAAGTACTTATATAACTTATCACACTAAAAAGCTGTTAGTAAGGAAGGGCTACGCACCCAGGGCCTCCAGGCAACACTAAGAACAAGAAGAAGGAGAGATGCACTGAATTTTGTCTTGCAGCAGCCAGCCAAGGAAGCAGTACTTGCTGCTGGTGGTAGCATCTTACAGCATCAAACCTAAGAATGACTGAATCCTTTCCTGTGATAGCATTTTCAACATGTTAGTGTTTCTGATCTTCAGCATACTGAGAAGACTTTGAAAGCAAAAGAAGGATAATCACAATCAAAAAAGGTGATCTTATTTATCCTAGGGTGCAACAGAGCACCTTAATTCAGAATATATAAGCTTCCCTAATGAGGAAATGGAACATTATGAGTACTCCATTATTGTTGAAATGTATATAACTCACATATTGATCCTTGCTGGTGATTTCTACTGCATTTCTAAACTGTTAGTTGTGAGCACTTTCCTGGTTTGAGATATTTTACGTTAGACTTGAGATACTCAGCACAGAATACTGGTTTATTTAAGTCCATCTCTAGTTCTAATTTCTTTCAGAAAATAGAAAATATTTGGCAAAAAAGAGCCTCTAAAGTAATGTCAGGTTTTGATTTTGTTTTTATTCGTGGCACTAACAGACATCAGTATTTTACAATATATAATATATAGTCACATTAAATGCAGATGGCTAAATATTCTCGTGCTTTCAACAGTCCATAGCTATACATTTTAAATTCCAGCTCCAAAAAAAAAAAAAAAAAAAAAAAAGAATCTGCCACCACTCTAGTCTGTGATTATAAAAATGTAAATGTACAAACTTCCTCTTCTTCAGTTTCATCACAATATAGGAAATATGAAAAAGCATTTTCATTTGTCCTTTTTAAGTTAATCAATTTAACGAAATATTTTCAAAATATGTACAACAACAACTACCAAAGTAGTTAACATTTGAAAAAGATGCTGCTATAAATACTTGTGAGACAACATACAACAGCCATATGAATTAGAAACCAAGGGCCAACTTATGCATGACCTGAACAATAGACCACAAAAGTCCTGGTTGCTGATAGAAAGCAGCTTCACTTCATTTTGCAATGCAGAATGAATTCTACATCTTGGACCTCTATACTCTGAATCTTGTTTATAACCTTCACAGTCTGTTGCAAATAGAGATCCTTTAAGGTGGCTCAATATTTCTGGAGTGCCATGAATGTTACCGGGGTTCAGCATATCTCTGCACATTAGCATTCTACACGTCATATCCCACAAGTAACTTTTCAATAGACACTGTCTCACATTCATTATTGATTGCCTGCTTTCTCACGGCACCAGCAGAGATACAAAGTTAATTTAATTTTAAAAACCAATGACCCCAGCATATGACAACTTAGGTATCATAACTTTTTTCTTGCGATTGTTTTTTATAGACCTTTATTTTGGTTTCACCCTAATTGCTTACAGCCCTTTTTGAAATAAAAAAAAGAAGCAAGTGAATAGTTTGAAATAGTTACATATTTTTAACAGCTTGAATGAGTATTACTTTTCAGATAGCTTGCAAAGTTTTTAATTTTGCCCATAAACACAATTAAGTATTAACACAGGACTGCACAGTGTTTATATTCTTATTAACCTGCCAACAAGAATAGTTTATTGGCAACCTTAAATATTCAGAGGCAAAACACAATTCCTTGGCACAGAAGCTTTACAGCAGAGCAACATATTTTCCCCTTAGAACCATTACGCAGGAACACACAGAAAATTAACTACAACTTATTTTGGCTTGTAGTCAAGAGAATAAACTAAACTTCTTGATGTTTTTTGCCACTTCAGACTCTGAATGATGATTATGGGTGCATACGGGGTTAGATTTTCCAGTTACCTATTCTTTTTACATTGTTCAAACGAGCAGAGGGACCTGTAACAAAGAAAAGCACATGATCATTCAAGATATTTTTAAACCTCCAACTGTTGACATTGTTAAGCAAACATTCTCCCATGGGGCTGTTTTCAAGTTTGCTCTCCTCATCTGCTCCTTGAGACTACTTAAGCTTATCTGCTTTTTTGCTATCTATATCACTTAGTCTAATGAAAAGTGCTATCCTTCCCTAAAAAACCCACCTAAAAATCCTAAGGAATTATGGTTGCAATTGTGTTATTTCTGGAGCATAGGCGATGCATTTTTCTGTGAAATTCCTTCATTTTGTGGAATGAACAGAAGCCCAGGCTGCAAGTATGCAACATCTGACAGTCAAAATCTGTTCTGTATTGGTTAGCTGTCACTGGCCATAAAAATCAATTGATGAGTACTTTGCTTCCTGGTTGGATGAAGGAAACTGCCAATAGCTTTGATTCAGGAAAACACTTAAACAAATGCTTATCTTCCTTCCCAGTCCTCGCGTCGTCTAAGCATATGCTTAATTTTAAATACATATGCTAAGGTGCTTTTCCAAATTCAAAGTTACTGAGCTTTGATTCTATCAAAGAGATATACATTAAGGTCACCACAAAAGCTAAACAGGAATAATGCATTTAATCAAGTGTAAATTTTCCATTTTGGCCTTTATTCTTGAGAAAAAAATAGGTCATGGTATTAATTATTAGCAAGGTGAAGAGTTCAAATTAAGTTTTATCTTCCAATTTAAACAGAGCAACAGCATGCAAATATCTGCCTCTCACTGTGCATGGGAACTAGAATCACTTTATAGGCTCATTTTACTACCTGTGTATCAAGCTTGGCCAACCTTATCGTGGGGCCTCCTGCCCCATTTCCAGCATACCAAAGCCTACATCAACTGTGGCTTTGAGCCTGTAATTTCTGTCATTGTACCCACAGATACTGATGATAACAAACTGTATTTGCTCATTCACAACTATGCTTCTCAGCTTATGTGAGAAGAACAGCCCACTGCTTGACATAAAGGTATGGAACTAGGCCATGCTTCCTAGAAGACACTCAACATGCCATAACTCCGATCGATGCGTTACTTGTGGACAACCAACTCCAAATTTTCCCAGAGCACACCAGGGACTCGTTGCAGTTGGTGCAGTAATTACCTTACCTGGCTCCTTTGATTGCCAACAGAATGATACACTGCACGTATCAAGAGCTGAAATGACCTAATGCTGATGCCAAACATCACCATGAATGCTTGTGGGAACAGTGATGGAGCCAAATTCATTTTTAAAATCTCAGTGGACAAATAGAAAAGGCTACTTCGGTGCAACTCCAATCTTTATTGGAAAATACGTGGAATCTGCAGAATCTCCCTTGCATGTACTATTAAAAAGTGGTTTAAAGCAATTATTTTACCAAGAGCAACAGCCTGTTCTTCAGAGACATAACTTGCTTTCCCCACCATGTGCAGACACCTTCCCCTGCAATATTTCTACCAAATCCCTGGGCACAACTCTACCTAAAGTGAGTGGATGGCATATAAGCTAAAGCAAATTTTATAGCTTCTCTTTGTTGAGTAAGATTTTTAATCCTGCATGGACTTGTGCTGCAACTATACCTACAGCTAGACATCTAACAGGTTATTTGCATGTGTAGTTATGTTTACTTCCACAGATAATCATGGTAAATCCCAAGGCAAGTTACACAAACACAAAAATACACATGCATTGATATACAGAATTTCAGAAATCTAGGTACTTTATTTTTCATTTTCTGAGATGGCAAATAGGGAGTTAAAAACTGGACATATAGATCTTAACTATATGATACTGTTTGACACAATTTAAGGAAAACACTAGTTCACTTTTAAAATCAGAATGTCAAATAGTACAGCTCTATGAGCCGAGTTTTGCCCATGAGAATTAGCCAAAATTTGGTCTCAGATGAGCTGTTTACTTCCTACACCAACTGATTCTCCTTTGCACATGCAGCAGACCCCATGGCTGGAATGCAGCCTCCTTGCTAGTGAGACATGTTCATTTCTCGAGACAAGAAACCACCAAAGGCACCAGGGCACTCATCATGGCTGGTGGCTTTACTTGACACCACGTCCTTTACTTGCTGTTATACTTGGGATGTGCTGAACACCTGTCCGGTTCCTTGACAGACCATTTCAAAAACTAAAGAAAAGGGTTACTTCCTCGCACATTGTCAGGTCTTCTCCAGGTTGGTAAGTTCATCCCATTCCTGTAACACATGTGTGTCTCCCTTTCCTTTAGGTAGCATCTGTGGTGTAACCACTTTCTGGCAGCTCTCTGAACTGCCCTGCACTGGGGATGAACCATTTGACTGAGCAGGCTCAACCGGGCTTGGCACCAGCAAGAATTTTTCTTCAGGAGTCTGTGGACAGCAACACTGTGCAATAAAACAGAAGCCATTTCTTCAAAACAAAGAGTGATTTATTTGCCAAAACAGGCACAGTACTCCAAAAAATGGATTAAGGAAGAATCAGGAGAGCTATGCATATACTATCTTACCTATACTTGGCATTTCCCTCAAGCATCTATTTCTGCTCTGGTTTGTTTTGGCTGACCCAATTAGAGACTGCACTGTGCAGACCCTGACTCTCAGCTAGGCATGTTCAGCCTGCAGCAACTTCTCTCCTCACGTCCTGCACAGCCAATCTTTTAACCTTACAGTTCATGACTTTAGCAAACAGCTGTGTAATCAGGGGAGGAGTGGAGGAGCTGCCTTTTCACAGATATTACTTGAGCTCAAATGTTTGTTGGGATGCTCCTTATCTAGGCAATTGGTTGCTTTTTACATTTGCTTCCCCTGACAGCTCCGTTTGATCTACTTCCATTGCAACTAACCCCACATAAATAAGCATCGAGTCACACATAACTATGCACCACAGATTCTTCCCAGTTCTCTACAATATTAGCTAAATAAATGATTTTGCTGTCAGCAACACAGATTTTTCCCAGTTCTCCACAATATTAGCTAAACAAATGACTTTGCTGTCAGAAGCACTTGTCCCAGAAGACTTTGAGAAGACAATGGAAGAAAAACAGATGCCATTACTGAACTGAACTACCTACTCTGCTGTCTAGTTGCTGCAACCGAAATCCTCCAAAAAGCAAAGTCAAAACCAGCTCTGTGCTCACATCTCCAAATCACAACATCATAGAACTTTGACAGAGGAGGCAAAACAAAGAAAAAATTTCACTTCAGCCCTGGCACAAAGCAACCTGTAAGCCACTGCATACAAAAAAATCTTAGTGTTCCTTAGACATGGGTAAAAGAAGAAAACCCTGATATTCAGCTATCGTGTACTCTCTCCTCTATGGGTTCAATCTTTGCTGCCACAACTTGTCTGACTGCAGGGAAGGATCAAAATTTGGCTCTCAATATAATGCAGAAAACTAGAAGAGATATTAATACAGACTGGATAGAAAGTCTTTTCAGAAATCTGACAACATTTCTACTTTAATCAGTTATCAAGGCCATGAGATCTCAGATGTTGAAGTGTCATGATGACTTTTTCATATACAAGACTAGCTTGCATATCCAGTATCTGGAAGGACAGCATAGTAATAAGAAAATCATACTCTGTCTTGGACAAAACACTGCTCTCTTTTATTTTCATAAGAGACCTATATAATGAGATGTACTCTTCTGTTGTTCCAATGTCAAAACTAGCAAAAATTACTCAGTCTTGGAAATGAGACAAGACAGGCATAGTGTGTAGCAGAGTACATCAGTATATCTGGTGTACTTTCATGACCTGTACTGGTTATCCAAGTGTTTTGAAATAAATCCCCCAAAGATATGATAAAGACTTGTTTTCATGAGTAGAACTATGGATCCCCTCAGAGACTTCTGCAAGAGCAATGCAGTTGGAAGAATAAGAAATTTGGAAGTATCTAGAAAACAACTGCATGAAGAACCCTTGAATGTCCAAGTCCCATTTTTTTTTTTTCTGTCAATTGGTGAAGTGGGGAAATAAAGGCCTGACTTCTTCATAATTTGTAGTCTTAGAATCATAGAATTTCTCAGATTGGAAGGGACCCATAAGGACCACTGAGTCCAACTCCCTCCTCCTCCCAGGACTGCCTAAAACTAAACCATATGACTAAGAGCATTGTCCAGCTGCTCCTTGACCTCTGTCAGGCTTGGTGCTGAGACCACTTCCCTGGGGAGCCTGTTCCAATTCCCCAACACCCTCTGGGTGAAGAACCTTTTCCTACTGAAAAGGAAAGTTGTATGAACTTCCCCTGACACATCTGCATTCCATTCCCTTGGGATCTATTGCTGGCCACCCCAGAGAAGAAACCATGCCTGCCTCTCAGCTGCCCTCCTCAGGGAAGGCATTGACTGTGATGAGGCTGCTCCTCAGCCTTGTCCAAGCTGAACAAACCAAGTGTGAACTCAGTTGCTCCTCATAATCGTATGCATAACATAGACGTAATTTTTCACATGCAAAATTAACTGCACATCCAGATTCCTGATGTAATCAGAACATGCTGATGTAAATTTCCATGAAACACTGATTTGTTTGTGCCATTTGTATGATTCTGTGGAATTTCTGGTTTATCAGAGACCAGATATTTTTGACAACTTTTGAATGTTAAAATCTGAGTGCATTTTAAAATTATTTAAAAGAGGACAAGTTAGCAAGGTTAAAGTCTATTTACACGCTTATGGTTGGCATCAGCTAAATCATGTGTTGGGAAAACTACATCTGCTTTTCTACATTCCCTTAAGTCCTTGGACCAAAGTCTATTCTTGGATACTGCAGTGTAATTGGGATGCCTCCACTAAGGACAATTGATCTGCTTCTCTTTACCAAGAAACACAGCGTAACTTGAGATTGGGAACAACAAACTTTGATCAAAGAGATCAGTGAAGTTACTCCAAAAATCACACAGGCAACTGAGCATTTTGCCGTCTGGGACTTGACCGATTCACATCTAACTAGAAAAGTGAAACACACATCATTCAATTAATAAAGTTCAGGAGACATTAAATTGACCTCACAGTTTTACTGACAGCTCTCAGCAGATGTGACCAAGGTTTAAGTGTTGGGAATCAAGGTCTAGGACACACTACTGAAATTAGGAGAGAACATTTATTTATAAATTCACTTCAGGGTCTCATATCTGATCTTTCTTAGGCTCACCTTGTCTAAAGGACATCCAGTATTATCTCAGATAAAAGAAAATGAAAAGGTCATGAAAATGCTTTCTGAAATTATAGTCATGCTCTTGATGGTCTCTTTAATAAAAAGTATTGTCTGTTCACATGGTTGCATATATGCACAGGTGTGTTTCATTAGCTGTTCAAAGGTTTCAAATCCATTCCTGGTCTTTGATTCAGTTAGAGGAAATAGTGCATGTAGCTTCTTCTGATGGAAGAAAGAAGTGTGTGCCTAGAACAGCTTAAAAATGGTTCTGAAAACACAGCAAGCATAAGTTGTTTCATCCCAGTAAAATATAAAAGTACATTTACCTTTCTTAACTTTGCTGCTCCAGCACCAGAGCGAATGGCCTCCAATAGGGCTTGCCTTGCCTCCACTGCATTATTTGTAGCTGTGGCAGAGGATTTAGGAGCTGCTGCTGACAGCTGAATGGGAGGTGGTGGTGGTGGCTGGGCAGGGGCAGGTGGGATACACAGCTGCTCTTCCTGAAGGTCTTCTGCCTTCTGCAAGGACAGTTCTGCGTCCCTAAAACGCTGCAGCTCTTCGGAGGCCAATGAGGAGATCTGCTCATCATGCAGTTGAAAGAAGATCATTAATATCAAGAATGGCTAAACTGTAATTATTTGACATTTGATGCACTTTCAGTACCCCGATTTCACTTTTCTTGGATGATGTAAAACACATAGAACTTTTGTTTGCTCATGGGGTTGAACATCTGTTACTACTCACTCACATCACTCAGCTGGGCTGATTACCAGCATCGAGGACTTGGCATTGAGTCTGTCTCAGAAACTCAATCTTTATTTACTGTGAGCTTCAGCATCCTGTAACTCTTCTTGGCATGTAAGGTAAGAGAGAAAGTTGGACTTGGTATTAATTTGGAAACAACCACAAGGGGTTTGGAATCAGGAAGATATATTAAGTCTGCAGTAGCCACCCAGGAATATGATTACACTTTGCAGTCTGGGCTGAACAGAAATAATCTCAGATGACAGGGAAGCTCTTCCAGATCTGAGCTCTCAGACACAGCTTCACTGAAAAAAAAAGCCATTAAACCTAAAGTTTCCAGCCATACTTAAGGGGAAAAAAAAAAAAAAAGACCAGAAAGAACTATGTGAAAGCACTGAGAACAAAATCAATTGATTATTCTTCCAAGTGTGTTTCTGTGGAATTTCTGAAACTAAAATTTCTGCACAAATTACCAGCTTGGAAACTCATCCTACTTTAAATGCATGCAGGCAAAGAAGACAGTCTTTCAGACTAAGCCAGCTTTTCCATCAACTGTGTCAAGAGATACTTTTGCCATTAATACCATCACTAGTAATAATCATGATGAATTGTTAGTAATTACAATGAATCAGCAATTATTAGGAAATTCAGTACTATGGGCCAAATAGGAGGTTTCCAAGCAGATCCATTATAATTCATTTCTCAGACAAACTGAGGCACAGAGCTTCTGTGGTGAAAAATTAAAGGATTCATCTCCCATCAAATAATCCACAGAGAGCTCCTGTATTATATTCCTTCCCCATATATATATATACACAATATATATATGAGCATCATGTCATGTTAGATAAAAGGTGAACATTTGAGACAACATGAAAGGGACAACCCTTTCATCACAGCACATCTGTATTGTGCTCTGTACACATACAAACTGATTTAACTAGCACAGGTGACATGGAGTGAAAAAGCATACGGTTTCTAGGCAACTTCCTTTAAAATCACGGCAAAAACTTCTCTGCCAGAGGAAAGTATTCCAAAAAGTCTCTGTGATGACTTCATTGTCAGAGCCTCTTTTACACAAATTGCTATTTATTCCTAATGAATGCAGAATGCAGTTAAGTACATGTGAAGATTGCTGCTGCTTAGCACATCCTGCTCGCAGGCTCAGAGGAAGCTGTGCCCTACCTGCAGCAAGGGCAGTCGGATATTTGAGGGATGAAGTAATTCCCTAACACAGGCAAGAGAATTTTTCTATCTAATGCCAGCTATCTGGATATGTGCTAATGAACTGAGTCATTGCACGAGGGAAATGGGAACCTCCTTGCCAAGGACACATCTTTGGCCGGATTAGTCAATGGAGTGAAAACTAAGGCTAGAACAATGCAGGTTTTGGCTATAAGGAATAAGAGATGCTTTAATGATTAGATAAATCTTTCAGAGAGAAGGAATCATCCTGCTGTGGTGAATGTTGATGATATATCAACATTGATTACTTGCATACAACTTGCACCACGTTAGCAGATAAACAGCATGTATGAAGAAGTCCTAGTGTGTTTTCAGGAAGCTGGGACTGGGTATATATGGTAGGTAATGCAAATGTATTAATCTAACTGCAAACTCCTGAAGTACAGCTTCTCTGTGCAGAGAAGCTGTGGATGCCCCATCCCTGTTGGTGTTCAAGGCCTGGTTGGATGGGGCCTTGAGCAACCTGGTCTAATGGGAGCTGTCCCTGCCCAAGGCAGAGGGGTTGGAACTAGATAATGCTTAAGTCTTTTCCAACCAAAACCATTCTACAGAAAGACTCCACCTAAATGTGAAAATGATGAACATTTGATGTCTTCTATGTACACTCCCTGTAATTGGTTTGGATTTCTATGTGCTTCTTTCTAAGGTACAAGCACACTATTTGAAAGAGTTTTAATTTTCATGGCAGAGAATAGGATTGAACCTGCTATGCTCTCTGCCTATGTCAGATCTGGTCTTCTGTCATATGGTTACTCCCTCAACTTCTCTCTTTGCAGCACAAAGTTTCGTTTGTGGGATATTTGGGTTTATTCAAAACCTTCAGTAGGAAGAGACTGCACTGCAAAGATCACTTACCATCTTGATTTCTTACCTTTTTTAGCTTTGAGGTGCCACTGTGGCCTCTAATTGCTGCTAGTAGGGCTGAACGCTCATTCTCTGGCTCAGCATATGAGGGTTTCCTGTGACTGCCATTTAGTGCACTGTTTGAAACCTAGAACATGAAGGGAATAAACCTCACATTGTTATTAGATATTTACTTAGAGATAACTTGGAAACACTTTTTGGCACTTGTACCAGAATGCAAACTATGAAGACTAATCAGTCTGTCTTTTTTGGGGCCTGCTTGTAAAACCTCATTCACACTGAACAGTGAGGGTATGTGCAGATAGTAATGCTGTACTTAGAGATGCAGTCCATATCCCCTGAGCATGAAGTCAGTGGCATACTATTATCCCCTAGTGATACAAAATACAATTTTCTTTCGCTGCAGGTATTTACAAGTTTTCTCCATACTGTGTGTTCCTGTTTTTACATAACATACTGAAATGAGGGTTTGGCTCTTAGAATAACCTCAATTACCTCTCCTTTATCTGTGTCTATGCACCCTCTGCCTCTTCCAGCTAGTGCAGCAGCCCTGATGTTGCATAATGTACAGGATGTGCAGACTAAACAGCAGCTTGGTCTGAATTTTGCCATTATAAATTTTTCAAATGCCTTGTGTTCTCCAGCTCACCAGCAACTGTACAAGTTACCAAACCTCTGGTGTCTGACAGGGTGAATACAGGGCTCTGCACTCTGAACAGGTTAAAACAAGTTTCCATTTTACCTTTCTGAGTTTCTCCTTTCCCCCTCCTGTTTGAATGGCTTCCATTAGGGCACTGTGCAATGATGTGTCTTTTGGAACTGGCTTTTGGACGACAGGCTTGAACTTCTTCTTTGGTCCGAAGATATTGGTCTGCACGTTAACATCCAGTTCACTGGCAGTATTAATATCCGAATCATTAGGTTTCTCCTCCTGTTCTGGTTCTGCATTTGCTGCTGCACCATTTAGCTCAGGTGAAGCTTTAAGTGAACTAACTTGTACACCATTAGCAGGACGCCATTTATTGACTCGCAAGGATGAGCTGAAAGAGGATGGGACTCCTTGGAGATCAGGAGACTTGAGGGATGAGGCTGAATTAGTATGGGTCAAAGTCTCAGATTTCTGGTCAAACACAGGATGTGTCTTTTTCTCTGCTATACTTTGTTTGCTGTTTAAACCATGATCATCTTCTGCACTGTTGTTATCCTTTGAAGAGGATTTAGTAAGTGGGACAATGGCATTCTTTTTATAGAAATTCAGAGCAGTTGCTTGATTTGGTGCCCTGATATTAACTACTTTGTTTTCCATGCCAGAATTATCACCAGGTGTAAATCTGTGGGATGCTTTCTGACTGGAAGCAAAAATACTTGAAAGTGTTTCTCTTGTTTCTGCTGGTTCTGTTTCCACAGGGCTATATTTGGCCACAATAATACATCTTTTTGGTGAAACTTCTGCTTCATTCTTAACCTCTCCTGCCCCTTGCTTGTTTTCATCTTTCTCGTGATATTCCATAGTGTCAGATTTAAAGCTAGTTGCATTGATATGTCTTGCAATGGCAGAGGCAACATATTGACTTGAAGTTCTCCTGTGTGGCTTTACAAATGGGAGTTCCAGCTTGTCCTTACTAATGGTTGGGGCTGCTAATGGTGTTACCTGAGACTGCGTAACTGAAAGAGCTGGTTTGGTCCTTTCATTCTCAGATTGTCTTTCAGCTACCTGGGTAGTAACAGTTTGTGGTGCTGCAGGTTTTGGAGCTGCAAGACAGACAGGTTTGAGTTCATGTTTTATAGTAAAAGGCTTAGAGTTTGTGGTGACTGCTGACTTTTTAGGAAAATGCTCAGCGAGGTCATCACTTTGCTTTTCCATAGAACTTGACCTCCAGAATGCCTTCACTTTCCCAATATGAATTTCCTCACTTTCATCAGAAGAAGAGCCTTGTACTTGCTTACTAACACTGGTATTTGGGCCTATAAGATTGCCTAATTCATCTATCTTAATGGCACCAGTGGAGAGTGAAACTCCTCTATCAAAATGTCTTACTTCAGGTTTGGGAGGGACAACTTTAAAGGTTGTCAAACCCATTTTAGGTTCGTAGCTTGATCCTGAATTCTGGGCACGATGACACCACGTGGGTGTTGACGGGACTTCATCTACTTCTGGTTTTTTTGCTGGTGGCCATTTGATTTCTAATTCTGATTTACTTTTTTTCAGAGATCTTTCCCTGCTGCTACATTCATTAAATGGATTTAGCTTCTCTTTTGCTGTACTGCTTTCAGTCATGGCCTTGGAGTGAGATGGACTCAGCTTAGATTTACATTCCTCAGACTTCACACCATGTTTAGGAGAGAGTTCCAGTCTTAAGTTCTTTTCACTTCTTTTTTCAAAGGAGGATGTGAGAGATTCAAACATATCTCTCCTCTGTTCCACAGGCAAGTGACTGAATTCATTTTCAGATGGTTGCTGATATATTAGGTCCTTGAATACAGCTCCACCATCTGTGTGTCCCTTATCAAAGGAACCTGCATTGTTGTTTTTATTTGTGAAGTTTCTTGCATTAACAGAGTCAGCTGAGATACTCTGTGAAACCCTAATCTCCACCTCTTGATTTTCATCTGAGTTAGAGGTGCTAACTTCTGGAGCATCATCTATGATTGTTACTGGAACAGAAATGGAAACATCTTGGGCGGCCTCAACTTTTCTTATATGTAGGTTCGAGGCTTCACTGGTGTAGTCAGAGTCAGAGTTACTGACACCATCCTCTGCTGCAAAATACACATACAGTGTTACATATAGGCAGTATTTAGGCAATATGGCTATAAATTACACAAACAGGCAGTACAAGCTTAAGTAAACCCGCTATTTTAGTTACACTAAAAGTAACAGGCATTTTTTATGCCTTTATTACAAAAAAAGGAGATGTCTGGGTCCTTCTTATTGTCTGGTTGCTGATTAGGATCGGCAAAATATTCCCGCAGTCCTCCCACTTCAGCCAGTGGGAAACACACAAATGCAGCTGAAAGCAGAATTTCATCTATTGTTCATACCTTATCTTTGACTAACTTATCTCAGTGATAAACATTTCACCACATGACTCCAAAGGAGAAACATTTCTGAGAAACAGCAAGCAACTCCAAATTATGTTTCCCAGACCTGGTTAGTAATAACAGCCCAGCTGAAGGATTTCCTTGAGCAAGCAAACAAAGAAACAGTACTTTTATTTTTTCTCCATTCTTCTCACCCTTTATTACCAGTGACTCCAGAAACCTCATTGTGCAAGAGGGCTATATATCCTCTCAAATTTGCTGGTATAAATCAAAGGTTACAACACAGAAGCTAAGGAATGGCTGTGTCTAAGAACTCACAAGGAATCAAATAAGACTCAAGTCCACTGCAGAAGTATTAAAATGAAGATGAGAAGTAAAAAAAAAAGCATTCAATGTCACTTGTTGACAAACCAATAATAGAGAAGTATTTTTAATTCACAGTAGGAAAAAGAGGAACACAATATGACATTTTATCTCTTCCCACTGTTTCATGTTTTTCCATTTTTAACTTTTAAATATGCCTGCTAACACAGAGGAGGCACTGGGTACAAAAATGTTCCATCCTTTTCCACTTCATTATGATAAAATAAAAACAGAGAGATTCTTCAGTAAACACACAGCTAAATTCACAACTGATTTAGCATCACTGAAGTCAATGAAATTATACTAAATTTAGCCTATAAAATGTGTCCATTGACTGCTGCTATCTGTTTTTGGTAAAAGACACTGAAATACAATGACAATCTGATACGCAGTTTGAAAAATATCCAGTGTGAGCCTACAAAGGGTAGCAAAGGAGCTACTTTGAGGAGACCACAGTCTACCATGAGCTGTTCCCAGTGATCTTAGTGAGAAACACACAGGATGTCTTGAGAGTACAGTTTGATTCTGCATCCACTAGCTGTGACTCTGTCTTTTGTACTTCAGAGATAACACAAGGTTTCCTACCTTCTAAATCTTCATCCAGGTCAGCCAAAGTCTGCTGGAGCCGTGCGGCAATGAATGGATCTTCATTTTCATGCTTAGCCAAAGCCATTGCTTCATCTTGCCTGCTAAAAGAAAGAGGAGAAAATCACTGGGTCTCTCCCCTTTCTTACACTTTGCACTGCTGCTCTGAAATCACTGGAATTTCAGCCCCTTTGCTTCCACTGGGGTTCTGAAACTCATTCCTCAAAGTATGAAAAATGTGTAGCCTTAGAGATACACACCACCACACTGACACATCCACATCTAGGAAGGATCTCGGTGGTGCCTGAGCATACTCAGTGTGCTCACAATCAAAAGATTAGGATTGATAAAGCCTGCAAAGAAATGGTCTGGCTTCAGTGTGAAGCACATATTTCAGTGGGACTGCAGAAACACAGCATATGCCAGGACAAAGGTTTTCCATATCCATACAATTTTAAGGCAGACCACTAACCATCCTGTGCACCCACTGTAACGATATATATGCACCTTAATTGAATAAAAATTGCATGGTAATGAAAAACAAATACAATCTAAGTACTGTTAGACAATCACTCTGCATCTTGAGGTGTCAGAGGGATTGAGAGCAGTTTCTAACGAAACGTATCAAGGGACTGATTTTGCCAGAAAATTGATGAAGCTGTACAATGACCTAAGACAAGCCTGAAATTAGAATGAGTGCCAAGTGTTGCTTTGGCTTATTAAAGGAAGAAAAGAAAAAGAAAATGAAACTAACAAAAATCCTAACAAAAATAACTAAAATTTAATAAAAAACAAAAAACAACCCATATGGCAACCTGGTACACAACAGTCCTCCTTTTTCTTAGAGAGAAAAATCTTGATTAACACAACATTTTTATCTAAATCATTGAAACGAGAATTTCGCATTGGACAACTGATTTCTTTCAGTTACCTCACCCAAAATTAAGACGTGGTGGTCTGTGACACTGTATCTACGTTCTGCCCTTGTGAGTAGCCTATTGAAAAAGTAGCTTTCCATTCTAGCCACACTTAAGACTAATGCTGGCTGGGTGAAGCAGATTTGCCCTTTTCAAGATCATACCCTTAATCACATAGATACAGTAACAGATGACAGATTTTTTTGTTAGTTCACCAAAAACTACCTGAAAAACCCCATTTTTCTTCTTCCCTTTATAATAAATATTATAAATAATAATTAAAAATTCAGGGACATTTCCTGACATTGATTTAAATTTTGTCCAACAATGTAGCTTCATTTTTTGCTATTTTATAGTTTGATTTTTCCCTTGCTCATACCAGGAGCAACTGAAAGCACATGTTGAAGCATCAGGTGTTTTATTTTATTTTACTTCATTATTTATTTAGCATTCACCTCTCCTTTATGTCTTTTGTAGTAGTCCTGCAGCCTGATCCTTCTACTTTTACCTAAACTGCCTTGCACTTACAAAGCTGAGTTCGTGTATGTGGTATCAATGAAAACAACAATGTACACCTCCAGGAAAGCCTCCCAAAACTGTCATACACACATTCTTGTGTATCTGAATACACAGATGGGATTAATTCAAGACAACAAGGCTTGATATATGACTAAGAGGTTTCCTAAACTGGAATCTAAGACAGAAATCAGAATGGGTTGTTTTAAATACAAAGGAAGAGACAGGGTGCTCTGCAACTGGAATAAAATTTCTTCCAACATCTGCCACTGACCTGAGCTTTGACAGGCCCTGAACATGCCCACGAGCCAATGTGATTTAATGATGCTCAGGCTCAGCATCCACACCACAAGATTCATGGTGAACTGAGTTTTCCCCCTGAAGGATTACGAGGATGGTGGTGCAAATCAGTTAAAGTCTCCAGTGCAGGCACCTGGCGCTGTAGGACTGCAGTGCCTCTTTACCCTGAGGCACACACACACAAACACACACACATATATCAATCAATGAGATTACTCATCTGAGCAATCTGACAAAAAGATTTACACTTACTGCAGCATTCGAGTTGGGAGAGAAGACTGGCAAAAAAAAACCTCAACGTGAAGATGGCAGAAAGAATGAATTACTTGGATTTCATATTGTTCTTGCAGTGGAAAGTTTCATAAAATTATTAAAAAATACTCTCCTCTGAGTGCACTTTAAAACAATTTATTTGCAAACTCAGAGAGAGCATTTCCAATGGGAGAACCATTCAAACTGTGCACCAGCTAAGCAACAGGTCTAAGGATCATGGAAAGCAAATACGACTTTCTTCTTTACAAAGCTGGTCTTGCAGAATAGCTGTACACAAATGGAGGAAAGTAAGTGATACACACTGAGACTCTTTCTCTGACCTACTGTGGAGAAGTTGTTTCCAAAGCCTTGGAAGAAAAATTTTTAAACTCACAAGACCCAATTTCATGGAGGCCATGCCAGCTCACCATCTTTTTGGTACCTGATCATATTTTTCTGTCTATTGCCTGACTGTTCTAAATATAGCCAAAATCTGTATCACTAAGGTTGTCTGTGCTGGAATTTTTACAGGAAATAATAGGGTTGAGAATTTTATGAGAAATTTATCTAGAAAAACATTTGGGATGGGAACATGCATTCCTGGGCTTCAAACACAGAGTACAGGTCCAGTGCACTGCACTGACCAGTTCTTTTCTCACGTCTATCAGTGGGAATCTTTCAATGACTCCTCTTAGCAAAATTATCCTCTCCTTGCTGGGCACAACAGTCAGCAGCGGTCTTTTTCATTATCCTCTGTGCACTTATCCAGTGACTATACATAATTTGCCTCTCAATCTCTGCTTCAATCTCCATACTTAGACAACTGGGATAATATTATCCAATTCACAGAATTCTTCTGAAGGAAAGAGAACAATGCAGTGCAAATGAAAGGATTCTTATTTGCTGCTACAGAGGGAGCTTCAGAAAAAGCAGATCTTTTCTTTTGCATTTCTAAATCTCTAAAAGAGCTACTGTTCAATGCATCTCCAAACTCACCTACAAAAGCAAGCCAGAAGGTATAGATTAATCACAAGGGCTTTTCTTAAAATTCTTACCACTGGGAATTTAGAATGGGCTATGTGTTTTGTGAGGTGAAGGTCTGGTAGTTTCTAGTAGCTCACATGACTTACAAATATGTCTAAGACGACTCTTTCTCATAGGAAAAGGAAAACAAAAGGGCCTCAATTTTTTTTTCCATAGTCTTCTTCCCTTCAAACCCTATACACTTTTCTTTTGTTGACAGCTGTTCTGGCAAGAAGCCAAGAAAAATATGACTTATTCCGATACCATGTTTTACATTCTGGATAAACATNTGACTTAGGGAAGAACTTGATAACCTTTACGCTGCCTTCCTGGTTAAAACATGAGGTGCTAAAAATACAGCACTGGTGAGCATTTAGCCCAAGCTCGAAATGGCAAATGGGCACGGTTCCTGGAAGCCTGCGCACATATTACTTATGTAGATTAGCAGAGATTTGTGCAAGAGCACAGAACGAAGCAAAGTGACTACTAAACTACAGCATTTAATGTTCCACTGAGCTCAGGCTACGACGCCTAATTACTCCTTGGCAGTCATTTGCGCAGTTGGAGACAAAATGAAACTTACAGCAGCATTTTACCAAATTAGTGCCATGGGAGACATACATTTAGGAGAAGGTTTACATTCTAAGAAAGAAAGACATTTCTCTGATAAAACTCACTGGAAATGCTGCATTAAAATAAACCCAAACCGGTGGTAAGACAAGGGATTTGCAATGAGAGAAGCTGCCATTTTGCTATAGCCAGAGCAGCTTTACCCATGGGTCCATAAATGATAACACTGACCCAAGTCTCTCTGAGCACTACTTGGGAGTTCTGGTGAGCCTCTCGTATGGTACCAGAGGTACAGACCACACCTCCCATTGTAACTGTTTAAATACAACACAGACCCATGTAAACTGCAGAGAAGGGACAGAGGAAGACATTCAATTATCCAAATGCAGATACTTCATGCCATTTTAAATGCTGTGGGATATTCAAGACATTTGTCTGGGGCTCTTAGACAGAACACGGAAGACAGGGAAACTCATGTCCTATCTGAAGGGCAGCAGGCAAGAAGAAACCTAGTAGTAGACATATCTCAGGTTAACTGAATGTGATTTGCAATCTCACTCATTTTGCACAATATTTGCTGTACTGAAAGAGAACAAGGCTCCTGTGAACCTGTTACCAGGTGGGGTGGGAAGACAGAGCCATTGCAAATTAGCCAAATCCATACAGGCACACTGTGCAGAAGGACATGCAGGGATGTAGTAACAACTGTGAGACACATTCAGAGCATTCAGCTTCTCACGTGAGCCTTGGGCAGCTAAGAGGGACTGACCAACATGGAAAACTGACATGGTTACTCCAGTTCCAAACACTGGGCTTTGAAACATTCAGGTTCCCCTCCCAGCTCTGACAGTCGTCCCAGTCTGGTACTGGGGAATTACATTAACCCATCTTTATGTATCCAGATTTGTCCTCTTTAAAATGAATCCATGATATTCACCTCTTACACAAATGCTGCAAAGAGAAATGCTTCTACCTTGTTTACATATCAAGGTGGGTGTTAAAGAAGAGACTGATAAGATTTTAAGTTGTAGAAAGTATGGCTAAAAAGTTAAATGGCTAAATGCTATGACTAAGGCTAAAAGAATATTTTTGAAAACAACTTGCTATTCAATCAGGCCAGAAAGACGGCATTAAGTAAACTCAGGGTGTTTATATATTCATTTTTATGAGTGATGCGGCAAAGTACTCTTCAAAAGTGGAGGTAACTGTTTTCCAGAGTAACCAATGGTTTCCACAATCTTAGAGACCATTCTTCCATTCTTTGCATTTCTTAGGCTACGTAACTTTTTTTCATTTATTTTCAAGGAAGTAATATAACTGCAGCTGGAGAGCAGCTACTGTAAGTGCTGGACTTTCTCGTCACCTAAGCCATGACCTGCCCAGAGATATTTTCTATTTCTACTGCCTCCTGTGAACTTGAGAACAAATTTTTAACCAAAGCCTGTTAAAATTCAAAAGCTGTAGACTGAACAACCACGTTAGGACTGGTTAGATAGCAAAGTCATCACTTGTGTTAGAAGCAAGAGCTCTGAAAGTGGCAGGCAACTAGGAAAGGGAAAAAGCACATGCTCATATTCTGTTGAATACCAGATAGCCTTCTTTTATATGTTCCTAGACAGGCAATAAAAGAAGGCTGCACATATTTTTGAGAGCAAGGTACAAGTATCATTTCCATTCCATTTTTAGTTTGTGTTCTGTTTCTAGGTCTGTGGGACTACATCAAACAAAGGTCTTTACACTGCATTTATATCCGTGCTGAATACAAGTCATCAGATATTGAATATAACTATTTTTCAGTCCTGTAATACACAGGTCCAGTAGTGGCTTCAGATATACTGCCACCCTATTAACAATAAGAACTTGCAAATAGAGGCAAGGAGGAAAATGAAGCAATTTTTCAACAGCAGCTGGGTTTATGGTCCTTTTACAATTTTCCTCCATGGTTACTGGTCAAGAATCTAAACAGAAAGCAAATGAATATGCTTTTGCACAGTATCATTTTGTCTTTTAATGCTAGAAATCTCTAAGCTTGTTATATACCAGGGTGATTTAAGCTTCCAGAGTGCCCCGACATATGTCAGTGCCAGGGTCTTGCTGCATAAGCAGCAGCTTGTAGTTGCTATACAGCTGGATGCATGCCCCCACTCCCCCTCCTCTGGCAACAGTGTCTCAACAGGAAAGCCTGCAGGCAGACAGCATTGCCAGAAATAGTCAGGAAAGTGGACTAGCTAGATTTAGATCTTAATACAGCCACATCACCTTGCAATGTAACACTGCAAGTTAAAAGGGGGCACAGTTAAATAACTTCTCTTGATTTACATAGAAAAATAGAAACAGAAAAGGACCAGAGCCTTCCTCTCCTGGAAGCCAGTACCAGGTCTTTAGCAATCCAAGCTGCTCTCTAATATTTAAAATATTCTACAGCTCCGAAGCATACAGTATTTTTCCAGTGGATGAGTTTAACAGAAAGGCTAATCAGTATTCTTGCCCTAGAAGGACTATGAGTATCTATTACTTAACCATAATATCCATAATATCTTTCCTCCATGAAGATCTGCCAGCAAAAAAGTGCACAAAAGTATCCAAATTTTAAAGAGTTTTCTGGAACAAGCGGAAAGGGAAAGCCAGAGATAAGGAAGGAAAACTATGTAAGAAGCAGAGGCTTGCAAATCTGTCAGACATCTGGGTCTTAATTAAATAATTTTTCATCCCTGAGGTTCTCCCTGTCACTTTAACCCTTTCTCTACCTTCCTACCCCTTGAAACTGTTTTCAAAAAAGTAAAACTAAAAAATGCCTACCCATTTAAAATAAAACATATCCTATAGAGAAGTAACAGAATTGAACTTTCTCCTGTTTCTCAGAGACAGTTATAAGAGTCAAGTAATTATACAAAATGTGTTTGTGCACAGAGGTATATATAATATATACACACACTGCTATTTTTCACTGCAGCTTTTCTCTTTCCTTCCTGCCTACTGCCATTCACTATTTTTATTTCCTCTGACCAGCTTCCATCCTGAATTCTCTCCAGCTACTGACTTCTTCTGTCCTGTCCTTCCCAAGTGGAATACAAAACCCTGTTTTAAACTAACTCATCAAAACCCGAACAGTTCAGCAGCAAACAGTAAGTACTTCTCAGGTTGGTAACTAAGAGGACTGTCCTCCCAGTAGCTTCAGCTACCCTGACCAGAGCCAAAGGTAACAAATTCTTCCAAGAGAAAGGGAGGAAATGGGATTATCTCTGTCCAGACCCACAGCACGAACTGATCTCTGGAGGGTTCCCCCACCCCCACCCTATGTCCTCTACTAGCTGTACGTGAAAAAATACTCTTCTCTCATGGCTACTGAAGCAGACACTCAAGGGAGGGGAAAATCCCTTTCAGACATTTAGAAGGTATTTTGTCTTTTCGTCCTACATAAGCCTGTATCTATTTATATCTTTATAACTACAAAGTTCCCTTCATATTTTAAAATACTTTTATTTCTTAAACATTTCAATACATTTAAAATATTTTCAGAATTTTAAAAAAAAGTCTGGTATTTTAAAGTGTTTTTCCCTGTCTGAGACAGGGCAGCAGAACCACTCTTAAGCGTTACCCCCTTTAAAACACTGATTTCAGTTGCTTATAAATCTGAGAAACTACACACATCTGTGAGGTGACAGTCCACATGACAATTTATATCATGCCCATAATGGTACTGTTATTTTATTCTGACCAGAATGTTTAAATATCTTCCAAGAACAGAGTTTGGAGGAAAAGGAGAGCTGCATTCTGATACATGAATTTCTATTTAATACTCAGTCCTCTGAAAAAAGGTAATTCTATTTAATACTCAGTCCTCTGAAAAAAAGGTGGTCCTTCATGCTCTAACTGTTCACTACTCTGCCTTGACTCTCTGCCCATCAGCTCTCCTTCCCCAAAACAGGAAAATGCCACCTCTTCATATCACATGAGCGCTGTGCAGAGAAATGAATTAAAGTCTGCATGGCATGTGAATACTAGTGCAATGAGTAAGATAAAAAGAGCCAAAGGAAATTAAGTAGTCCTGTCTCCAGAAGAGAATTTGAACTGAGTGAACATTGGTATGTCTGTTTTATTAATTGAGCTCTGAAACTTAGAAAGAAAATAAAATCGAGTCCCATCACTTTAACCAGAGACTTTATCATACTGTACAAAAGAGGGGGGAATTGAGGTTAAAAGGGGGGAAATCTAAGATTACACACAGAGCCTTAATATTGAAGTTACCTAACTTTGAGCGCATGACCTGGCATCCCTAATAATATTATTTTAACATAATTTTTAATGTGTAATTATTTATAAAGCTCCAGACAGTAGGTGTGCATGATGCTTTACAGGCGTATAAAATTGTCTGATCCCTGCCCCTAGGAGCTTGCGTGATGACACCACACAAGGGATGGGAAAAGAGGGGGTATGGGAGGACAGGGTTGCAACACTGTGAGATCATGAGATGTACTTACTGCTACATAAGCAACATTTCAGCTTCTCTGTGGTTTTCTTGTTACTCATTTAACACTATATATTAAAATTTGGTGAACAGATACATAACACAAAGACATCAACCGTAAGAAAGGATATGAATAAAGAGAACTATGTAGTACAATGTTCAGACTCAGCAGTTAATATTAAAACATTCACAGCCGAACGTTGCATGTAGTCAATTATTTATATGGGTTTAGCCCTTGGCACCTCC
Organism: Pachycephala philippinensis; assembly: GCA_013397055.1. Lineage (NCBI taxonomy): Eukaryota > Metazoa > Chordata > Aves > Passeriformes > Pachycephala > Pachycephala philippinensis. The sequence goes on from VWZT01006840.1 coordinate 1,163,297, forward strand.
AGCTGAGGTCTGGATTCTGCTCCACCAGGCACTGTACAAATGTATCGTGAGATATGACAGCTGTGTTATGGTTTTTACTGTAAAAAACCAGTCAGTGACAGAATGGGATCTCACAGGCGGAGAAACCAAGATGGTTTAACAGGTTAGAGGCAGAGCTAAGTGTAGAATTAGAGTGTTTTGACATTTGTTTTGATATTCTAATTGCTAATTAGTATGTGTATTTAGATTACGATTGCTTGAACAAGAATCTCCAAACCAAACCAAACCAAACCAAACCAAACCAAACCAAACCAAACCAAACCAAACCAAACCAAACCAAACCAAACCAAACCAAACCAAACCAAAAAGAGTGTATTTGCAAGTTGCTCCCATGTACATCAAAAAAAAAAAAAAAAACCTGTAGAGGAAAGATCCCAGCTTGGAAATCCTGGAATCCATGTACCTTCTTTCAGAAATTTCTGTTTCTGTGCTCTGGGAACTGAAGGAGATTTGAGCTCTGCTGTGCTGTCATATTTGTTTGTGCAAAGCTCGTGGCTGATGTAATTTCTGACCTGGCCACACTCTTACCCTGAAATGTGCTGACAAACATATCCCATGTCAGAGACTGTACCCTTAAATGCTCACAAGTTTCCTTGACTTCAGCAGCAGATGTAGATCCTACTGTGATATTCTAATGCTATCAGGCATTACAGCCCCAGAGAGACCACCCAGGACATCCAGAAAACAACTCCAGAAACTCTAAGAAAAACTAATTTAAAACTAAACATACAACTAATTAAAGGAAGCAACATGGCAAAATATTCTTGATCTCCTGGAGCACAGGCTAGCCCTTTGGAGCAAACCTAGGTAAGAACTGTGGACTTGATTCTGCTCTTCATCGCAGTTCTTCACAATGAATGGGCAAAATACTGCCTGGACATTTTTTTTCATCTCTTCACACTCCACATATAATTTACTTCCACTTTATGGGTACTTTTCACAATCCACAGAGTACAAAATGATTTTAGTACATAGCATTATTAATTCCTAGGAATTTGTTATTTCACTGGGTGAAAAGCCCAATTTTTAGTCACCTTTACAATTTAAAATGACAACCTAAATGTTTCCATTATTCTTATTAACCTTTTTTTCCCAAGCCTTAGCCAAATTAGTCACTAAATAAAATTTCTGGCCTCAGTGGAGCTCAGATTCAAGGAGAGCTCAGTCTCACTGCTGCTAACCCCTACTACTTCACAGTAGCAGCATGTTCTTCCAATTTCTTTGTTCTTATCTTCCTTTTAGAATTGAGTTTAGATCACTAGTGCACCAAGTAGAAGAGCGAAAGGAATGAGTAAACTCTGTAAAATTTTCCTTTAAGTTTTGTAGCTTATGAAATGTACTTAAAACTCTGTATAGCTTCGTATTGGTTGTTCACATGAAGTGCATTTTGACTTGTCTGGGGATTTAAGAGGCTGGTTTGGTCCTGAAAGTAGCCCACTCATCAAAGAAATTTCTGAGTTCCCAACACATTTTACTAGTGGGGTGGCAGTTGTTCTGACAGTGAAAATGGAAATTGATGTTCTCCAAATTTGGCTGTATTCAAAACTGTACTAAGAATTGATTTATATCTGATTAAAGCAAGAATTTTATGCAAATAGTTTTAAAAACCTACTTTTTTTCCCCCTTTCCTCTACACTTAGGAAGTGGCTTTTAAAAACTTAGCAGCTTGACCTCAAAAGGATTTGGAGTAGCACAATTTTCAAAGCTGTTTTGTTTACAAAGATATGTTAGGATTGGAACTGGATTTACCTTCAAATGTTACTGGCACATTCAGAGCATAACATTTTAAAAGATACTACTCCCAGCATCACTGTTGTGTCAATCGAAGTGGTCGCTGACATAAGATTAAAATACACTACAAATGTTAAGTTTTTTGCTATATCCTTAAGCTAATCTGCAACAATTTTGCTGTCCCAGAACCTAAAAAATAAATAGTATTTATGAAAAATAACTGCATTCCCCAAACAACAACAACTGTCTCCTATTTCAGTCCCAAACACTTTTTAAAAATTACAGATATATTAGATAGAGAATATTTAGCATGATAAAATCACAGAAAAAAAGCAAGTTGGAAGCCTAGCCCAACCTCCTGCTCCAAGCAGGTCTAATTTCAAAGCCAGAACAGGCTGCCCAAGGTTTTGCCTGGCTGAGTTCTGAGAATCTCCAGACATGGAGATTCCTCGAGTTCTCTGGGGAGCCTCTTCCACTGCTTAACCATTCCCATTTTGAGGAATTTCCTCGCATTTAATTTTTATTTCCTTTAGAGCAGCTGGTGACAGTTGCTTCTTGTCCTTTCACAGTGTATGCCTGAGAAGCCTCATAGTCCTCCCTTTGTTAGGGAAAGACAGCAACCAGGTCCCTCCTTACCAACACTGCTTTCCCAAGGTGAACAACCTGGCTGCCTCCCATCCCCCTCATCCCTTGCATGCTCCCGTGCCCCAGCCCCCTCAGTGGCTCTCCTCTGGACCCTCTCCAGTTTTCCAGTCCCTCCCTTGGACTGGGGGCCCACGACAGGACACTACAGCACTGGCCTCTCAGCACCTCCCTGACTGCAATGGGCAGTGCATCCCACTATCCTTCCAGCTTCCACTCCTTTGGCTCAGCAAGACCCCTGGACAGCAGTCCTGCTGGACAGGTTATGAAACATCCTGCTGCTTCTTCTCTGTGCACTCTTTCCAACTAGTAAAACTTCTGTGTGTGTGGCAAAGGTAAATCTAAATGCCAGGGACATAATATATATCTTTGGCTGAGGTGGAAGATGGAGAGAATATTGACTTTCAAGAGGGAGTGCATCACAATGACCTGTGGTCAGTCTTTTATTTGATTAAAAAACCAGAAATAGTTCCCCCAAATTGTAGCTGATTAGTATTGTTATTACAGGGCTTTGCTTTGATGTCTTTGGTCAACAAAATGCTAACTTCTTCCTCCCCCTCTGAACGTGCATGTGTGTTTTTCAAACCACTTTAGATCCCGCATTTTGAGGAAAGTTGGGATAGCCTATTTACCTCAAAAGGACCTATCTAAGCCTACTGAAATTAATGGGTTGCTTTTTTGGATCAGGTCTGGAATGTTAATTGCAGTTACAATACCAGCCTATCTAATCCTTCCACTAGAAACTGCATCAGGACCTATGACACTGCAAAAGGAAAATTCACAAGAAAAATGTGTTGTTGAGCAAGTATCTAAGTGAGGCTTGATCTTGTCCCCACTGATACTGATGGATTAAGAAAAACCCCAAGATCATTCCAGAAGGGTAAATACTGACTTTGGTCTAATTTATCCCGAAGTTATCACCCACTGCATGATCCAAGATGAAGTTCTCACTCAGAAATGTGTGGATGGAAATAACTAGGTCATGATACACGCTTTTATGAAGGGACTACAGATTAGCAGCTGAATGGAGAGAGACCAGAAAGCACAGACTTTGTGTCAACTGAGAATTCAGAGGAATTTTTGGCCCCTGTCCCACGACTCTGCAGCATCACACAGAGTGGATCCCTGTCAGTATTACCAGGCCACCCTCCTTGCTGGAGGCACAGTTTCCTATTTGGCCAGTTTGTATTTGCAAAGTCCTATAAATTTTGGGTTCCCTTTGCAGCCCTGCCACCAACTATGTGAGTTTTGGCAAACAAACAGTGTCAGAGTCATTTGTGCTTGAAGGCAGTTTCTAGTTAAATTCCAGGTTCTCGTATTTTCTTGCAAAAACTGCAGAAAAATGTTTGTTTATGCTAAAAAAAAAAGGGGGGAAAAAGGAAGTATGTTGGAAAAAACCCCACCCCAAAGTAGACCAGTGGAGGTTAGCATTAGGTGAACATATATATATATATAGACATGTATCTATGCATGCAAACATTTCCAAACCAATCTCTGAAGTTCACTGCATACAGTCCTTTTCCACCTGGCTTTCAGTGGCTTGAATTTTCCATTATATGACCTGCATGTCATTTTTCTGGATCAATAAATGGTAATATTTTAAACACTTCAGGTGCTGTCAGAAGCACAAAATAAACCAAACTGTAAAAAAATTATTTCAGACTCCTTGAAGAAATCAACTCTGGAGGGCAGTGGTATTTTGCAAGAAATGTAACTACAAGTTCAAACAAAAAAGTGACCTTTGCCTGTTGCTACAAGTATGACGCTGGAGGGGATTTGGCAGGGAGCTTTTCACTGGGAGGAGTCACTTGGCATTGGTACTGGTTTATGAAAGAGCAGAAGAAAGTATAAGTTGGTTTTCTTAAATGAGTCCCTACCAGGAGGACATGCAAGATGTTTTCCAAGCGCTGGTGGCAAGCAAATATTTACCTCAGAGGAGCGCTGTCAGGTCCCACGCTGTCGCAGCAGGCGTTCCGTGCAGCGCACGTCTCCGTGCCACACGTGGCATCTGCCTCAGCTGGCTCCATGTAGCCATTGACCAGCTTGGTGTCTCTCAGCTTCATACTGTCGTTTTGAGAATCCAGAGACACAATGTCAGACGGGGAGCTCACAACACCCGAGTCCTCTGTGGTGTCCTCTGATGCGAAACAGCTGCTTTCTGACGCCGTTTCTTCCACCTCCGATAGCTCCAGAACTGTGTCATCCACTACATAAACATTATCATGTGCAGACAGCAGACTCTCTAAATGAAATATAACAAGGAAAGTTAGCTGGAAGTCATCAGTACATAAATCAGAGAGCTGTCCCTTTGTAATTGGAAAAACCCACATGAAATACATTAGAAACGGTGGGAGGCTGCTCAGTATTTGTACGTAAGATAAAGATGATTTGAAAAGTGACAAAAATTATGTCCTTTGCTTTTAGAGAAGTGGTTTGCTAGGCTGGTCCTGTGGAATTTGGGTCTTACAAATTTCATAGCAAATCAGTTTCCTTAATTCTCTGAAGAAACAGTTTTCCAGGGACAGTTTTTTGAGGAATTAGACTCAAGTTTAAATGACGTGGTTCAAGAAATCACTCCTGTTATTCCTTGTGGCAACATAAGCTTATTATTTCTCTTCTATTCTGTCAAACAGATGACATTTCCAATAAGAAGTCTATGTACAGGTAAAAATGGGCAGCATTTCCCAGTCAGGACACTTGATTGGTAAACTAGATCTACTGTTGGCCCAGTGGGTGTCACTGATTTTATTACTCTTCAATTTTGATTTTGCGTTAAGTGGGAGAATAACAATTTTCTATTTTCAAAGCATATAAAATCTGCTAATAAGTGTACAGAAAAGTACACAGTACCATGCTTAAAGCAGAAAATTTTCCAATGTTTAGTTATTTATAAAGGAGATCAAGGGAGATGCCCTTTGCATGTTTAATTCTATTAAAAGCTGCAGATTTTGAGAGGAGATTAGACACAGTACAATTTCTTGTACCCTGTTTTAGTTTGGTTCCTATGAGCTACCTATTTGTGTTTTTTGGTAAAAAATACAATTTTAATTTCCCTTAAGAAATGTTCTCAACTTCATCCTGCAATTATGCCATTAAAGGAGAGCTCCCAAACAGGTCAATAATTTCAATGACTGAAATTACTCAGTGACGAAACACAGAATCAAGTCCAAACACACTTCTCCTGATCAAAAGGAATCAATAAAGACTAATCTAAATGTTTAATTTGGAATTGTAAGTGTGCTCCATTCTCTTCATGAAACTCAGTAAGCAACAGGAAGATTAAACAACAGTTTATGGTCTGATCTTCCAGACACTTGTGGTGGATGTTAATTACATGAGAAGTCCCAGGTCTGCAAGTGTGACTAAGATTAAACATACACTTCACTGTATTTTAGGCTCAGAATATACGACTTCTTGAAGCATACACGAAGTTATAGCTCAATAAAATGATCAACAGAGAGAAATACTTTGGAATTATGTTGTACAGACAAAAGTATTTTCTTTAAGTCAGAGAACTGAAAACAACTTCATCAAAGAATGTCACCAAAATAATTTTTCCAGGGTATATCTTAGCAGTGAAGCTTTGAGTAAAACTAGAATAAAAATCCAGCCAACATTCTCCTTGACTGAGGTTACAAGATGCCATTAAGTACTGAAATTGATTTCCGACAGCAGAAGCAATAAAATTCAGAGGGTTACAAATCATGATTAAACTTTTAAGTGCTGTCAAGCATTGATATTAATGATGGAAGATGATCCAAAGACTCTATTGCAACTTTGGAAGCAATGCTATTTGATTTCTTTGACCTTATTTTCTGTAACATTAGTTCTAGATTCTGAATATAGTCTCAGAGATTGTTCCATTTTAAAATGGCAATTACAGGAACTAAGGATATGCCACTGAATGGATTTGAGTATGCTTATGACAGAACTAGTTAGGAAAACACCAATATGAAGGATAAATATGAATACTTTGACATTGAACATCAAATAATAAAACCCCACAAAAACAGACAGTGAACAAAAGGTACGAGTATGTGGCTTCTTGGCTTTTAGATGAACAAAAAGAGCCTAGTAACAAACATTAGTAAAAGCTACAATATGTTAAAACCAGGACAAAGTAGGATAACAATGAAATCAATTTAAAGAGTGGAAATTGAAGAGTGAAAGCACACGGGAAGATTTTGAAGTAATGCACAATGCAGTATATATACCTTGATGCAAAGACACCTCTCTGTAATACATGGCAAATCTATTGTCACATGGATGCCATAAATGACCTCCACCCTACAGCTGGCACAGCAATTTATAACCAAGTACCTACTCCCACATCCCTCGCTGTCTCTTGCATTTCCTCATCCTCTTCTTGCCTGCCTGCAACTATTTCCTGCATCTTTCTGCTCAGGGATTTAGATCCTTTTGGTCACAGAGCTCTACTTGCCTACTGCATTAATAACAACACTCAAGTCTCTCCATGCTCTGCAGCAGGATCCCCACCCCCAGCCCACTGTCCCCACATGTTGACAAACAAAATGAAAACCAATCTCTTATTATCAGAGTCCACGGATGAATTGATCCCTGTTACGTCTGGATCTTGGCAGCTGAATCACCCAGCCCAGAATAAGAACCTCCTCATTCAACAGCAGTTTTATCCTGAAGTATGGAAATACAAATAGACATCTTTCTACTCAATGATTAAATTCCCAATGCTCAAGGAAAACCAAAATGTCTCCCTTTCTTCAAGCCAAGCAGTTTGACAAAGTGCTTCCCTATCTTTTATCTTCACCAAGAAGATTCATGAATTTTTAACACAGTTAACGCATGGCACTGAACAGAGTTATTGGCTGAGACAAACCATTTTGATTGCCACTACTACTTGTCTGAACGTGAAAGCCCACATATAAAATACGACTGTGATGGTTCTGTGTCATGTTAACAACCTTGTTTCAGCTAAGAGCAGCACTAAAACACCCCTGTTTCAAATCTGAGCCATTCTTGGATGGATTAAGTAAGAACTATTCTTCCTCCTACATGCTTGATTAAGTCTTCACTGGTGCAAACTGAGGATAGGATGGGCATTACTGGGTAATGATACATGACATGAAAAAAACCTACCTCAACATTACTGAGTTCTCTTGTCTTCAAGAGTCAGAAAATACTTCATAAAACTTTCTAATTCTACATGCAGAACAGGGTAACATTTAGTAGTAGATGTGATTCCACCTTGCAATTTTTGCATTTTTTTTCTCTAAGGGGATGCACATGCAGAAAACCACCCCACACTAACACAGTGTGACCACAATGATGGTGCTACTGAGGTTGATTGTTGATTGAATAAAAAAAAATCTCAACATTTTCTTCTCTTTCCTCTGTCATGACACTAAGACAAATTCAGGCTCTGATCCTCAGGACGTCACGCAGACATATCCAGGTTAAGAAAGAGTACTTCAGTACTTAAGAAAGCAAGTACTTCAGGATTGAACACACAAATAACAACTGCCACAGATAACATACTCTTGAAACATTTCTATACAGAAGACTGAGTTTTCAAATTTATAACAATGCCAAGACAGTTTTTTCGGTAACATGACCCCATTCACTGGCATCAGGTGGGGTGTATATTGAATGTGATATTGAAAAGCGTGTAGAAGTAGGTCCACGGTCACGGCTATTCTAAAATCTCCGTGGGACATCTCACTCCCACGTGAAACTGGAGAGGGTCCTTTAAAGCCTTGCATTGCTTCTTACCTACGTCCTGCTGTAGGTTGCAGACCCTGCTAAGCCCACATGAGTGCCGTACCAGGGATCTCCCCAGATTCGCAGCAGCAGTGCTGTCGCTGCACAATTAGGTCAACCACAAGTTACAAAGGCTTTCTTGCAGAGGGGGATGGACTGGGACGTCTGTTTGCAAGAATGTTGCCCGTGATCATCAAGAGGGAAAGAGGAGAGTAGCTCATGAGTAAAGAATGTGAGCTTCTTGTTTAACACAAAAGAGATCTTGTTGCTTTAATCTCAATAGCCTGTAAGTAATTAGGAAAACACTGAACTCCAAGTTTAGAGGAGTCATATCTGCACTCGTGCAGTTTGATATCGCATATATGTACACATTACTCATACACAATGCCAATGATGGGGAGACAGATAAACCTCACCTGGTTTAAATGCAAATCAGCACTTTCAGAAATGAACATTTAATTCAATATGTGAAGACTTCCATGGGTAAAATACTCACTTTGATTACTACTATGAAAACAACCACCATCGAATTCGAATGAGATCAGAATTGGATGTAAGTGTTCAAAAGATGCCTATCCCACCTGGACTTACAAAATCAGTTACCAAAGCCCAAGTCATCACTTCTTCTGAGTCCAGTGGGCACAGGGTGTAAATCCTAACTGTTCAGGAAGTGCTGTTAGCTTCTGGTTTTACAGCACTGCTGATGTTTTGTTATTACATTCAATAAGGACAGACAGAAGATGTAACAGTTGATTCAACCCCTACATGATGAGTAACCTGAAGTTCACAATTGCTTTAGAGATACAGAATTTCTCTAACTCATCTAACTCTTGCTAAGAGGTTGGTAATTGTTTTACAGTTTCTTTCATCATTGTTCCACTGCCAAAGAACTTTCTTTTCATGGACTAAAATTGCTTTGCTGTAGTTCAAGTGGTCTATTATAATGAAGTTGTAAAAAATTACCACAAACTTCATGATGTTAAAGAATATTAATTCTTATAATGGCCCCCAAATTAGAACATAATTCTTTCACTGACAGTACTTAAAACTTCTAGCAGGATAAGGAAACACTGCTCTAATTATTTGTCCTGGCAGAAAAAGTTAAGACCATGACAAAAGACCAGTATTAAAAAACTGCATTTTTTTTCATACATTTAGAAAAGAAGGCTGATGGAAGAAATGGGAAAAGGAAACATTTGTTATGGCAATTATTTACAGAGATTATGAAAATGGAGAACACAGGATTAGTTCAAGAGTTTTCACACACGTACAATATGTTCTTGTTACAATTTACTCATTTTGCTCATGGATCAAAAACCTGTTATGTAGAGATAAGTGTTAAAGATCACTCAGTGAGCACATAAAGTACTAGAAAGAATGGGTGGTCTTCTCCCTATCATAATGAAAATTATTTTAATTCAGCATGCTTCTTAGCATATTTGAGCCTACATGCATCCTTTCTTCTTTTTTAAAAAATTAAAAGAAATGAAGAGAAAATAAATGACCACTGTTATACCTTAACAATAGTATTAGAGGAGTGGGGGAATGGATCAATTCCAAACCACTCCTCTCCCAACTCCTGGAACTGCCTTGCGGAAACTGAAAAAGAGATCAGGAAATACTGAGCTGAGGAACCATGCTCTGCAGCTCCAGCCCTCTTCCAAAATGAAGATGTAGAGCAGCATAATGTTGGCTCAGTTTATTTAGGTCACAGAATCACAGAACAGTTTCATTTGGAAAGAACCTCTGGAGGTCACCTAGTTCAATGTCCTCCTCAAAGCAAGGCTATCTTCCAGCTTTGACAAAGTAGCTCAGGGCCTTGAACAGTTTAGCTTTGAAAATCTCCAAGCATGAAGACCCAACAGCCTCTCTGGAAAAAACCATGAAACATTCCCTGGGCAACGTCTAATGCTTCTCCCACTTAAGAATGTTATTTTAATGTCAAACATAAAAATTTCTAGCTGCAGCTTGTCACTGTTGCAGTCTTATCTTTTTGCAGCAAATCTCAGAGAAGAGTCTGTCTCAGTCTTTCCTCTTCCTTTAGATGCAAGACAGCATTCAAATCCTCCTTACCCTTCCCTTCTGCAGGGGAGGGCTGAACAAGCCCTGCTGCCTCAGCACCTTCATGTACATCTTTGATGCTTCCTGCCAGACTCTGTTGCCTCTGCTCTGGTGTGTCAGTATCTTGTTACACAGAACTCAAAACTGGACTCACTTTTGGACAATGGACTCGCATGTGGCTTCATGGCAGCCAGGTAAAGGGGAGTAATCATTTCCTATGATCTGCTGGCTGTGCTCTTGCTAGTGCAACCCAGCCTTCGTGCTTCATCACTGCAAGGGCACGTTGCTGACTCACACAGCCCTGCATGTGACTTCCAGTCTCACATAATGAGATATTTTCAGTCTCCTTCCTAGTCTTATGCTCCATCCTCATGTTTTCCAATAGGCTCTTTAATTGAAATTATTCTCACTGCAAACCCTGCAAACAGAAGTAAATCCATTCCTTTGCAGGCTAGCCAATAACAAAAATTAAAAGACTCACAAAGGACATGTCTCACCAGACACATCATCAGAAAGGTACAAATGGAGTGTTATTAGTTACACCCTGTGAATCTTCAGCATTTCCATAGTCAATCCCAAACTAATGACAGTTAACGTAGCTACCTAGGTATACTCTCCTATGATTGAAAAATAAATGCAGTGTGGACTCATTTAACCTTCCTTATGAATTTGAGGTAGTTAAGCACTTCCCTTGAGGTTAAACTTGTTTGTTGTTAGTTGATATCACAACAGAAAAGTATTGTAACTTTTGCAAAAGCTTTTTTGGCAATGGAGTTTCCTACACCAAAGGCAATACAAGATAGGATCAAGCCAGGGAACGAGAACTGAAGAGTGTTCCATCCCTCCATTGTTTTTTCAATGTACAGCTGTGAAGATCTGTGCACTAATGTTTGCTTTTCCTTTCATACATATCCTGAAAATGATTGTGAAGTCTCTCTCTCTCAAAACAACACTACCTAAAATGTCTGCTTGCTCTTGAAAGACTCAGAGGAAACTACCCCTACAGGTAAATATCTGCTACCCTCTTCCATTTCAGACCTTTATTTTTACCACCTGCCAAACAAACAAAGAAAAATTTCTGAACTAATGCAGCACAGATTTTCAGACAGAGGAAAATCAGCATATTGGACTTTATTATTCCTATTTCTTTCCCACAATCCTTTCTTCAGAGACTGAAAAAGACTCTCTGACCTCTGCAAAGCCCATTTGACCTAGAATGCTGCTGCTATTGCTGAACTGCTTTTCATCCTCTCCTTTTTGGCACCCTCTTGAACCCACTAGCTCCTTGCTTTTATAAAAGCCTTGTTTGGACTCTCTGACAACTCTGCATAGTAGCCAGTAACTAGCCTTCCCTATTCAAAGGGATCAGATGTCATAAAAGTCACACAAAGGGTAAAATGCTCTTTGACAGAAAAAGGATCATGTGTCAAAGTAGATCTTTCCCTGATTAACTGGAGAACATTGTCACTTGGCTTTGGGAAGGACAGGTTTTAGAAAATGAATCAGTAGCGTGTGTTTTTCATTTCCTCTTATACACAATTAAGTATGATGGAGAGAGTTTCACAGCAGTTCCTGGTGTTCACTATCTGAGGTTAACAGCAAGCTAGAATGATTCACAAGGTGATTTCAGGGCTTTAGATGGTCCCTTACTGCAGTGATGAGAGGGGCAAGGTGCCTAATCCGTGCAGTTCAAAAAGACTACCAACAAGCAGACAACGTAGAGGAGGAAGATAACACAGAAATATATTTAAGAGCAATTATAGATAGCTTCAGACTTGCACTTCATAAATCACCATGTGTAACACTGGTAACATGCTGTGTTAAGTAACAGGGCTCTTTGGGGGTGTTTGCAGGACAGGAAAATCTAGATCTAAAACAAGAGACTGCCCAATGTAATGAGCCTGGTGAAGAAATAACCCACTTTCCCTGTTTTTCTGGGAATTATTAGTCTTAAGTGATAGATTTGGGCAATCTGCATCCTTTTCAGAGGTGGTCAGCTTCCACTCAAGCACGCAATTTCATCTATACAAATGGACTGTGAAGGTGATTTTCATGAGCCACCTTAGAAAACACACTCTATAAAATTGCTTGAAAACCATATGCAGTGTAATGATTAAAACCAGAAATGATTAGCGTACTTATGCAATAAAACAATGTTTTATTAGGTGATTTTTAAGACCACAGAAAAAAGGCCATTTGCTCAACTTTTCTCTTTAAACTTTGCCATCTTTTTCCCCTTGTGCACTCTGTATCAATTCATTCTCTTCCTTAGTTTGTTAACAATTCCATGAAATCTCTACTGCAGTTTCATATTTATAGCATAATCCACAGGAGAAAAACATAAAACACTTTTGCATTGTAATTATCCTTTCCTTCCCCAGCAACTGGCTGCCAGCAAACTCAGCAAAGAAGAGACACAAAAACCTGACCCTAACACATACACATATGGACAGGCACCCTTGTGGGATTTAAGAGCTCTTTCCACAGTACAGAGACACCACTCTACTCACAGTGGTGTATTTATTTCTAGTTAAAAGTGATTTAAAAGTTAGGAAGGGTGGAAGAGAATCAGGTCTATCTGTAATAACCTATTACTGAAACCATTACGTATTACACACATACAAAAAAAAAAAATTTGAACAATTGCCTTCTATTTTTGGGGACAAAGTATACTTGTCTTGGGCACAGAAGCACTTCTACTGAGAACTGCTGCACAAATGAGAAAGAACCTTCCTATCAATGCAGACTTACTAGGAAGTAATGGCAACAAATACTGGTTTTGCTTAATACCAAAAACTAATAGTGAACTACAGGCTGGAGTGTTGGTTAACAAAATGGGATTTCATCACTCTTGCAGAACCCTCCAGTTCCGCTGTCAGTGCATCCATCATTTTCCCTTACATCTCTTTCTGTTTTTATAGGATAGTACCTATAGTATAATCTGAAGTCAGACAGAGCCCTGAGAAAATTCTTCTGTGAACAAACCACTTCTCTAACTTACAATTAAAATGGCACAAAACAACTCCATTTAATTGGCCAAAACATACTTCAGCCAAACCACCAATAATGTAAATACCTACACAGAAGGTTTTCAACAGCTAAGCTCCAGATTTAGATATGAAAACATTTTCATACACCTCCATAGCATAAAGACACAAAGCTTTACTCTGACCTTTTTTGATGTACACTAACTGACTCCTCTTGGACCTCCTGATCAGTGAAATCCTTGCTTCTTTCTCCAAGATGCTTTTTCAATAAACTTGAGCCAGTGGTTAACTTTGGCAATTATATTTCCAGAAATATTTTAACCTAGAAGAGCATGTTTCTTTTCTGAGTTAAGTTATTACACATTTTACTGCACATACACACCAGATTACTCTGCTATCATATTTCTCAGGGCTGTAAGACATCCAATTATGTCAATAAAAGTATATAACTGGTGAGACACTACTTTGAGTACGTGAACACTTCTTGTCACTAGAACAGTCTGCCCTCTGAAGCTGCCCAGTAAAGAAAAAATTGTTCTTGCAGGGAAGAAAACTGATGGTTGGAGTACCTAAAATATCTCCCTGGAGTTCTTGTGAGATACCCTCCGTAAGGGCATTGTGCCATTTTCAAAGGATGTTTCCTAGGCCCTTTGAGGACCAGACTCCCATGCTGGGATGAGGGCAAACCAAGAGCAGTGAGGCCAGGAGAGTGCCTGCCAATCACACTCACCACCTAAAACACCGCCAGGCACTCCTGGGTCTCCACTAGCAGGAAACAGGCACATACATGCTGCAGAGGCCCTTAAGGGAAATTGGTTTTATAGAATTACAGCAAGAGACAGACTTCTTCGGTGACACAGACATAGCCAAGCAACCACAGCATGGGACAAGAATCAAATGCAGGGAGGGTATCACGAGTCCAGAAGAGGGCCATGAAGACGATCAGAGGGCTGGAGCACCTCTCCAGTGGAGACAGGCTGAAAGAGCTGGGTTTGTTCAGCCTGGAGCAGAGAAGGCTCTGGGGAGACCTCACAGCACCTTTCAGCTCCTTGAAAAGGGGCCTTACAAGAGAGCTGGAGAGGGACTTTTTACAAGGGCATGCAGTGATAGCACAAGGGAGAATGACTTTAAGCTGGAAGAGGGTGAGTTTAGATTAGACATTGGGAAGAAATTCTTTATTTTGACATTGAAACAGGTTGTCCTGAGAAGTTATGGAATGCCCCATCCCTGAAAGCATTCAACATCAGGTTGGATGGGGCTTTGAGCAACCTGGTCTAATGGAATGTATCCCTGCCCACAGCAGGGATGTTAGATGATCTTTAAGGTCCCTTCCAATCCAAATCATCTTAAGGTTCTTTGATTCTATGAACTCCACACTCCATCCATGAAGTTACCATTTCTGGCAATGCACACTGAAGCTCTCCCTGGGAGCCCAGTAAGAAGGGGAATATTGGAGAGGTAGAGAACAAAGTGCTCACAGAAGAGCACTGCTCTCATGCCACCACTCCTCTTTGACAGCAGATGGACTACATCAGATTATTTCAGACATAAGCAGAGATAGAAATACTTAAGTCAGAGCTGAATTTGGCCTGCTCTTCCACAGTCCTCTTGTGAAGTCAATTATCTCATCAATCATGCTTTGCCCTGGGGCTCTCTTTCCCTATTAACTTGAAGAAATGCAAACATGCAGGAGTGGTAACTGGATGTTACGCTTTGTACTGATTTGTGGATAGAAAAATGTTAATGGCAGTGCCATCTCTGGTGCTCTGGTGAACAATAGCCCGATGCAAGAAATGGGTCATCATCTGAACACCCACTTGGAAAAAATTTCCCCTTTCATATTACGTGCTGTTAGTATCAGAGCCTGCTTCCACTGCAGCAGTTAGGTTTTGCCCCTGACTTCAATGGCAGCAGGATCAGACTGTTCACTGATTAAAATGCAAAGCTGCAGATATCTCCTGCATGGGATGAATCCCCACAGGGAAAATTTGTCTGCATTTTTATTCATGTGAAGCATTTTAAGGCTTTCATTTACACAGTTCATTCAATAATAATGTGCATGCTGTATAATGGGGTACCTGATTAAGCATGCTTAAGTGCTTTGCTGGAGCAGAGCCATTTCTAGAATTTGAAGGTTTGCTATGATCATACCCTCAAAACAGGCCAGATAGTTTGGGGAATTTTTCACCTGAGTTAATAGGCTTAAATAGGATCAGCATAAAAGGGGGAAATTTGGAAATGTCTTTGAGTTTCTTGATTTTTAGCCTCAGTTCCTCCTCAAATTAGGCTGAGAAGGTCACCCTGTTTTAGGTTTTAAGTTTGTCTATGAAACCCTCCAGTAACTTTTAAACTGGCTACCATCTTCTCCTGAATGAGTCAGGAAGAACAACAGTCTGAAGTTCAGTTTCAAAAGTTTAATAAAGAGGTAGGACAGAGCACAGAGACTTTCTTCATGTGTTGACATAAAAGCTCATTCTCTATAATCTACCAGGGATACTGAGGGAAGGATGCTATGAACAATAGCAAAACTTCAACTCTAAGCATGGTGGGGTTTAGATATCAGAGAACTCAGTCATTAATGCAGAAGTTCAAAAGAAATGCTTAAGGAATTACTTGATGGGGTCTGGGGGAAAAAAATAAGAAAACAAGAAAGAAAGAAAGAAGGGAGAAATTCTCAAATCCTAACATCCATTTTGGTTTTGAAAAACAAGAACCTCAAGCTCCTGGGATTTTCATCTTCATCTATTTTTTCCCTTTTTTATTCATTATTACCCTCTCTCTTTCCTGTTCTTATCCCTAATTAAAAAAACAAAAAGGCAATTAAAAAAAAAGAAAAAAAAGGCACCTTCTCTTTTAAACTCCAAAGAGCCAGTTAATTTCTCTTCCTAAAACCACTACACAAGGAGTGAGTTTGGACAATTTTTTAACAGGTGTGACTGGCCACTGTTCTACTTTGTACAGTACAGTTTGTACAGTAATGCTCAAACATTACCTTAATTCTCCTGAATGCTCATAATTTCAGCATGGTATTATAAAACTCCCCACTCACCTTAGAGTGGTCCCTGTCAAATCAGCACAGAATCAAGCTGGTGGTTTGTTATTACTCTTCCCATTACAGCATGCAAGTTTAAAGCCTTCTGTCTCAATTGCTTTCAGCCTGCTAATTTTCTCACAGGCACTAATTTAAGTCTGTGAAAAAAACCGCAAGGAGTTTCCCTGTGCAAGGATTTTTTGTGTAAAAGAATGCAATCGATACATTGCCAAAGCCTTGTATTATGAACAGTGGCATGTATTTAATGTACTCTGAAAGTGCAGAAAAGCCTTTTTAGTACAGTCTGTGTCCTTTGTAAGAGCAGACTGAAGACAAATGATTTTATTTCAGGAACATCTGAATCCCATTGATTAGCATGACGAATACAGAACAGGAAAGCTGCCAGGTACAGAGGAAGCTGGGCATGTCCACAAGGGAGTGGAGCAAACAAGCAAATTACAGTATATGCATGCTTTTTTTTTTTTTTTTACCCAAATGTTTTCATTTGGAAAACTTGGACACTTAAACCTCTAGTTTCTTTAACTGACTAGTTAGTTAATCAGCATATTGTTCTAATTCTCTGAAGGCAAGCAGAGAAGGTTTTAGAAGTGAAAAAATACAGTTTTAAACTATAAGTAATCAATAAAATATTCACATACATTGTGTTTAATTGGGGTAAGATCTCTTCTGGGTAAAAAAAAAAAAAGTTTCTTATTTTAGGGGAGAACAGTGGCATAAGTTTTACTTGGTAAAAATAATTGTGTCACTCCTAAGCATTGATTTAACACATCTGAGATTGGTAGTACCCAAAAAGGGTTTCAGAACAAAACCAAGATACCAATACATTCATGCAGTAGACCCCAAAGTATAATCTACTTCCAACAACACCAGGAAGTTACATAGGGTGGCCTTTCTACAGTCCTTTGCAGTCCACTGTGAGGCTTTCTGGAGAACAAGTCATGTAAGAGTTTGTTTGCCTTCCAAAATGCTCCATCTCTTACCAGTAAAAGTTAAGTAAACAAAGCTCTTATCTTGAACTTACAGCCGGTAATTATTTTTTCATACAGTCTTTATAATTCTTATATAATTCATCATAATTCTTATGCTTTAAGAAGTATATTCATTCAGGTCTTGACTGTTTCATCCATAGACACACCTTAAAAATAGAGCTGTTGCATGTTTCCACATAGTTTAGAAAAAAATGTTGAAACTATTTCCCCATTAAGTTTTATGCTCCTACAAACCGTAAAAATATTTCCCTTCCTGTCAAGTGAAAAAATTGAGAAAAAAAACAAACATGGAAGAGAAAAGAAAAATGCTTACCTACATGTTTTAAAAATCAGAAATCAAGAACAATTTTTATTAGATGTTTGAAGTGGAAAAATTAGTTGGTTTTTTTGCTCTAACAAGTAAGCAGATAATCCCCCACAAGTCTTTCACTGTTTATGGGAGGGTACTATATATTTAGCAGCTTTTTTTCACCTTTCAATCACAACAGTCTTAGAAGAAAAACTGTATTTGTCTGTCATAGCCCTCCTTTCTCGTTCTTTCCTCCATCTTCTTTTGTTTTAGGTCTTTGTCCTCCATTACACCCCACCTTTGCTTATGGTTAGAAAGTAATTATTTTATCCATGCCAGGAACCAATTATGGAATCCACAAAAGGAGCTGACAAAAGAAACGCTGTCTCTGCTCTCAGCCTTTTGTTCCCTCATGCCCGAAAACCCAGAAGTGAATGTGCATGGCCAGAATTCTCAGTTTCTTAGAAGAAAGCAGGCAGGCATTTTAGTCAGTGTTTACTGACTTAGAAGTGGTAAATGGAAAAGCACTTTGGTATGAGAATCATCACCTACCTGGAACAGAGAAAAATTTTCAATGGTTTGTTTACTGTAGCTCCCTGAGCATTGTCTGCATTTGAATCAGTAGGATCTGGCACTACAAATGCACTTCAAATACCAACCTTCCAATTTGATTTGGCCCATATCTTACGTGTAAACCTGGCATAACTCCAAATTCACACCCAGGATGAAAGTTCTCACACACACACTTGCACCACATACACGCATTTGTTTGAACACAGATGTTTAGACCTGCTTGTTACTGATAAAGTGTAAGCTGTTCTATGTGTATGGGCGTGATGACTTCCTCACATTCCACCATGCAAGGGCAGCAGAGTATGTCTAAGATGCCACTCAGTTATTAAAAGTACAGCTTTGGTAGTTAAAGCTGCTCTTATCTTGACTAAGGAAGAAGGAAACAGGGAATTTTGTTTCACTTGGAAGAAACGTTCACAGTTTATCCACAGACCACTTGGATTGCAAAGCTGATCTGCAAGGGAATTAGAGGAGAAATGTCTTGACATTCAGTCAGGATGGGAAAAGAGAAGCTCAGGTTTGTTCCTCGCTACATGAAATAGGTAAATAGCCAGTTAAAAATCTAAATACCAGGAAATGAGGCTAGAAAGACTATTTGATTCACTGGGGTCCGTTCTTATGTAACCAGAAAATATTTTCTTCAATTATTCAAAGTGATTGTTCTCCCTTATAGTCAGACTGACTTCTCTGGCTCAAAGTCTGTAAAATCACAACTTTTATTTCCAATACAGGCAGGCAACATAGTGTAAGGGAATGTAAGGGAATACAAAATACCCCCACTTTCCAACCAGTGTTTCCTGTACCCAGGACTCAGTGTCCTTCCTTAGAACCTTCTCAAGCAAGAGAAAATGAAGCAGATCTGGTGACCCAAATTTACCATTTTCTTATTAGAAGTGAACAGAAAAAAAAACCTTTCATGTTCAAGGTACATGCAAGGAATATAAAGGACTCAGTAGTTGATACCTATTCCATATGTTACCAGCTTCTGGAGTCATTCATTCTTTCTTTAGGCTTGATGCTTTCAACAGTCATTTACCACTTGGAGCCAGAGCACTAAAGAAATTCTTCTGTAATTCTTATGCAATAAAAAAGGAATAAAATAGGGGATTCTTGCAGAGAAATACACAAGATCACCTTTCCCCTCATCCACCTCAGCAACAATCAGCATTTATTACCTGTAAGATCTTCCGGATAAACTAAGAATTAATGATGTCGCTTTTTGTTTTGTCAACTTCTTATGAATTTTAACAGTGGGCTTCTCCACCCATGGAGCTGCTACAGCAGAAGATTATGAATAAGAAGCATGTAAACAGAGACAGCAATTTTGTTTCACTGTCCTTGAGGGGGGAGTCCATAGTTTTGCAATGACATCAGAAAACAACATGGCTGTAATTTTCGAGGGATGGAATAAGTTCCATTCTGTCTTCTAAAATAACATGTATTTTTGTATGGAACATTAAATGGTGCCTACTGTGTGTACTAAATATATATTGAGAGTCATGGTAGTGACTGGAAGCCAAGCTCAGAAGACAGAACTGCTGTCGTACATACACACACAGAGCCCAGCTCTCAAAAAAAGGCACTTTTATATTGGGACAGAACAATAAAGAGGGCTTAAACTGGCTGTGAACATAAATGATGAGGGTATGAGAATCATGACCACAGAGTTTGCTTTAAAAAAGCATAATAAAGGGACAGAAGATGAGCATATGATAGATTGGATGGCCATGTGTTTAATAAACAAATACATCATAAGTCTTTGCAATTCATCATACAATTTGAACTGGATGATTTCTCTACCAATCATTCTCCCTTGGCAATTACTGGAGCACTCTAGATGCCATGGATAGCTTTAAATAATTCCAGTTGAAAAACAACAAGAAGAGAAATATTTCCTTTTTCCATTCATATATTTAGAATATTTTTCTCCATATTTTACTTGCCCAGAATAATTTTCAGTGCTGGACCAGTAGCGCATTTTCTGAAGACAAAAATGGAATGAGTTCAAAGTTTAGTATTATTCTACAGACTTGTCACTAGAAAAGGAAAAAAAATCCATCTGCCCAGTGAGAAACAACATTCATTTAAATCCTCAAAGATTCCAACTGTAAGGAAAAAAAATGAAAGCATTACATGTAGAAAGATATTTAAGGATGTTTTGAAAATCAGAGATTTTAGTCTCTGAGTGACTGAATTGATGGTAATGAAGTAATTTGTCTGTGAAAGAAGATGGGTACTAAACTGATCTGGTCATGATTTTAAAATTCTAAGACTCAAGCTGATAAAATCCACCAGGCAGAACAGAGCCTTTCTATGCTGGCACTCAACCTGACCTACTCCTATGCACTTATGCACATTTTTAAGCACGTATACCAACCATATGCACTAATTACCACACTTCGGACACAGCTGCCATAGATAAAGAAATATCTATGCGATATAATAGCCAACCCAATATGCCACCATCCTCTGAGAAAGCTTAGAGTAAAGATTTGAGCTTACATCTGGAAGATGCCATCACAGTGGCATCACCTGAAAATATAATTTGATCTTAATTTTCTTATTTGTGATGAAAATGATTTTTAAAAAATCTAGAAACAGAATTTATTTTTTTCTTTTTAGTTACTGAAAAATACCGACTCTAAAAACTGCAAAACTTTTTGTAAGTGTGGGATCAGGTTAAAATTCACTTTTAGTGTTATTCTTTCTTGCTCTCCACTGTGAATCTGGGACAACACCGGCTCCCTCTGGTGGCCAACATACAAAAGGATTTCGGTAAAATCATGAGCACCACGAAGCTTAATCTGTTTCTAGTTCACTGGATTTCGTACGAGTTGAGAACATTCATCAGAATAGGTTTAATCATAAATTTTACATCTGTCCTTATTCCCTAAGAGCACTGAATGTCACTGACATTGGAGTTGTACGACAGGAATTTGTTTTGATCTATAAGTTATCTCTGCATTTATTTGTCCTCCAGAAATGGCTCAATGATACTTTCCATTTTTTTGGATTGCTTATTTGATTTTCACCCCAGGTATCTTAACATGAAGGACAGCATTTGAACAAGGCTGTTTGGCAATGCAGATAAATCCTGAGTATATTAAATGTGTTTCTTACTAACTCTGGTAATAGCATTTTGGTGAAAAATTGTTTTCTAGTGCTCAATTTGTTATCAACTTCTCCATGTCATTCTCACTACCCTTCCAATGTCTCCAAGGTTAAAATAAAAGGAGTAAAACCAAGCCAATGTCCTTTCATATCACTGCTAACCTAAGACTCCATCAAAAAGACCTAAACTGAGACTCCTTCCTGTTATTAAAAATGACAGAAAAACTCATTCTCTTTCAGAAGCCAAGTTGAGGAGCCCTTACAGATCCTGAGCTGAAGCTTGGAGCAAACAGGAATTCCCCAGTTGTACCTCAGGGCTGAGCTGGTGCTCATGAAGGAACTCCCAGTGAGCTCCCAGTCCTGCAATCACGCTTTGCTTAACCCCTTTACCCCTTGCACACATGCTATTATGAATTAACAGTTCTGAGACACAGTATCTGTGCAATTGCACTCAACAGATCTGAATTTCATGAGCATCACTGAAAGTTTCTTCTGATACCGTGTACAGTACTGGGAGGTTGCAAACTATGCTAATATCATAGTATAATTTCTTACAACTAGGATGATTTCTTGTAAGGATGCAGAAATTTTTCTTCTATACTTTTTTGTTAGTTCTGTTTAATAGTATATATGTATCTGTAACTTATGAAATAATAAACAAAGGATATGAGTGAACATAAGCAAGGATTTTTTTTTAAATCCTGAAAGGCAGAGCTGGCTAGCTTAAGCTTGTATTTAAAATATTTTACCTAGGATTTCACAAAAAGTGTTAATTCCCACAAACATATTTTAGAGGTAAATTTTTCATTTTCATTAAAGAAAAGGTAAATTAAGTGTAAATAATGAACTTCTTGAGTTTTCACCTACAGCTTTTAAGAGCTTGAGGAGGCTACCTGAAGAGACTGCTTTTCATAGGAAACATGCCAGCTATGTGGAGAGGAGCCATAGCTGTATCCTTTCAAAGCAAGTAAAATTTTTCTTTAAAAATGTGATTTCGTTGAAAACTTGTGCCACCTTTCAGTGAAAATGGTGTCAATGGAAGAACTGCTTTGACAATACACAGTACGTTGTACTCAATATAAAACACTTTGTTTCACCACTTCATTATTTTTACCCTAGTCTGAACTCCATGGGCCATGTAACTCTGTAGAGTTACAAATAGGATGAAAATAGACTAATGAGAATGGGTAAATTAGGTTCTTAATCTTCATATTGTGAACACCTACTTGTTGGGTTTTTTTTAAGAGAAGACTTACAATGAAACCATTGTCCTGTCTTAAGAAGGTATTACAAAGTACCTGGCAGCTCAGAGAGTTCAAATCTACTCCACTTTTATTAGAAGACCCTTAGGGTACTAAGTATACTTTCTAAAGTATCACTTAAAACTTATTAACTACATGTCATATTTGTATTAAAAACTGTCAAACCCCATTTTAGTAATATTTCATATTATCTGTAGGAATGCTTTGCTTTCTTATTCTCCATTTTGCCTACCTGGAAAGGATTCAAGATTAACATGATTATTTGCTTGAGGGTAAAACAATAATTTTTCATCATTTAAATTAGAGTTATGTATTGCAAGTCACTCATTTAAATAACATGAATGTCTTAAAGCACAGTACATGTGAGGTCAGAATAGTTCTGGGTGTGTGCACCATTACATTACTACTCATAAAGCCTATGTTTGTAGTTCAGGATTATTAAAAATACATGTCTTATGGACAATTCTCATGAAGAACTTCCTTCAGCACAAAGAAGTTTTTGCGAAGTACAAACCTATACATGATATTTTAATTAAAACTCACTGACTGTTCCTAGTACAAGTGCAAAAAGGAGACTTGTGGAACGAGATTTATCTTGAGCAAACAGTGTTTGCATCTTTTGTTACAGAAATAGAACACACACCTTGATTTCCACAGGATGTCTCCAGCATCAAGATAAAATTACTCATATTAAGCATCAGGATGAAAGCAGAAGTAAAGAATATGAATCAGTGCATATGGTATTGGTTCTTGGTATTCCTTTTAAGCCCCTTATAGATGCAACAGATCTTCCTGTTTCTTTTTTTCTTGACAGCTTGATTGATAGCCAAGATATAGAAAGAATCTTGCACTTCAACTTGACTAGGCTATGCCCAGTTCTAGTTTTGTTCCAAAGCAACAAAATAGATGCAATAAGAGGAAGATAGAACAATAGAGAATACAAAATTTTATACCTAGAGTAACAGAAAGAACCAAAAAATGTTTTTAGAAACTTCTCATTAAAGCTTTAAACAATATGAAAAGCAAGACACCCCTCCCAAACCCACACTTTTCTGCAACATCAAATCACGTTAAACCATGGCTCAAAATAAAGAGATCTTTTGGAAAAGAACGACAGATAATCTTTCTCAGGCTGGCATATAGATTTATATAACACACCATTCAGTTCTGGAGCATACATCTCACAAATGAGTAGGAACCATAGCCAAAAATAATCAATAGTAATTAAAAGAGAATGTGCGAGTTTAAAAAGAAAAGAAGCCAAAATCTCAGTCAGAAAAAATGATTTTTTTTCCAGCAGGGGAGGAAGGAAGGCAACAGAAGAATCAGGGTAGCAGAGGCAACAGGAGGTTCAGAAGTATGAAGGTCGTAGGAAGAGAGGCAAGGTCTGTCAGACACGCTTGGAGTATGAAGGGAATGATGCACAACAGTAAACTGTTGGGGGAAAAGAGTAAAAGGATAAAATTGTAAGTATTGTGTAGGTCAGTCAGCAGAATGGCTAGCATGCTCAGTAACATTACACAATCAGATGCCCAAAGGAGGTGTAGGTGCACGGGCACATGTGTTAAAATTTGGTATCCCACAGATGCTCTGAGACTAACTCCCTGGGTTCATGTATAAGCTAACTCAATCCTAACAGCACGAGACCTACTGATACACAGTATGTCTATGAATTCTGCTTTGCCTGGCTTGAATTTTAATTCTCCAGAAGGTGCAAGACAGATGAGATTGGAGATTCAGCTTCATTCTTTAGCCTCAGATTGCCTGAACGAGTAAGAGTAGCGATGGCAATAAAAGCCTCCCAAGCCACACCTGCAGGTGTTCTTGCTTTGAAGACCACCTCTAAGAAAGAGAAGGCTGGGTCACTTGACACGTGCCTTATGAAGCAGTGTACCATGACAAGCCAGCAAAACTCCCTGCACAGCAGCCCTCAGTTCTCAACTGATTTAGAGCCACATGGAAGAGAGTGAAGTTTCCTCTGTGTTTCTACCCATTTTTGGTTCAAGCTAACAAAACCCAACTCTTAGAATCTAGCCCTGTGAAGGACTAGATATATATCTAAGGTGATTGAAGAAATATGACTGAACTCTTGTGAAACTGCCATTGCCTTTGTCAACTGGCTTGTATTACCTGTTCATTTATCAGTGATACAATGAAAAAAAATTTAAAAATTAGATATAGGGATAAGGCTCTTTTCTGTTCTCCTGGTTCCTTAAAATTAACCTGGTTTTATTAATCAACTGGTAGTATGCATGTCATTTACAGAAAATAAAATACTTGTACCCATTCCTTCACCCGTTAAAAACCTTCCAATTAAGTGATGATTGACTATTTTGATATATAGGTACAAACAAGAACAGGTTCAAATCATGATATAGTTTCTTCAAAGACAGAGCACTTTCTGAAATTTACAAATCAATCAGTTGTCAAGCCCTTACCCAGCGTGAACCCTGAGTTCACTAGTACTTTATCCAGTGCCAGAGTGAAAATTTTAACTTCAGGATCTCACTCTACAGGGAGGTGAATTGCATATTCTTTTACACAGAGCTTTTAATTTCTTACTGCATATCATAATGATAGTTCATAACTAGCCAAATAAAGAGCTAATCGTGGAGTTTCACAGGAATACTGAATTTACTCTCACGAGCTGGCTGACATTTCAAGGCAGCATGCTTCAGTTGCTTGTCTAGGTGCAGCAGCCTTTCACTATGTGCATTCTTTACCTCAGGTAAGTAGCACAGAGCTTACCATCAACTCACACATTGGGAACTTCACAAGCAACGTGACATAGCCAAACACCATGCAACAATCTCCATCTCTGCATTCCCAAAGTACAGTCAATCTTAGAATCAAGCCGTGAACAATCTGATTAGTAGGATAAGGAAGGAGAAAGGATCCCATAAACACATCAATTTAAACCTGCACACAACATGTAGCTAAGGTTCTACTGGACCAAAAGTTAGAGAAAAGATCATGAATTTAGAATAAAAAGATTTAATAGCAAAAACTGTGAGGAACTTTTGTACTCTTGTTTTTGGAAGAGATTCTTACCATTTGATATAGAAAAGCTGAAGTATCTTACTTATACCCATGAATTACTTACACTCCACACAAGTTTGGAAAACTCAATGAAGAGTGATTGCCACCACTCTCTGTGAAATTAAAATCCCTCAACATGTGTTTCCCACAGCAGAAAGAGACAACTGTGTGTTTAGTGGGAAGGAAGGAAGGAAGCAAGGAAGGAAGGGTGAAGGACAGTCCTTCACAGATAGTGGGAGATCATAAGGAGTGAGAAATTAAATTCCACATGATCACAGAATTTCTAAATGGGAATTTTTTCTTGTGGAAGACAAACTGCTGTTGACAGTCATCCACCCAGCAAAGGAAGACCACAATCCTCATCACATAAAGCTGTTTTGAGAATGATTTCAGAACATCCTCCTCCCCGCCTTGTTTTATGAGAAAACACATTTACTGAGGTTGGAGTTAGGAAGACTGAAAATTTTGTTGTTCTTTGAATCTACCACCCAAATCTCATTTGCACTGCTTGAGGCATTCTCAGGCAATAAAAGACATCGTTGCAAAACCTTGTTCTTACACAGCTCAATCGCTACAGTATCTAAGCACCTTTCAGAATGGCATTAGGCAATGTAATTAGCATCTGTCCTACACGCTGCTGTCTCTCATGGGTACATCTATACACACTTCTCTTGTGCAAATCTACACACTTATCTTTATCTAGCTAGGACTCAGCATAATTACAGAGCTAAAACTTGTCCCTCTCCAACACTGATGCTGGAAGTCTGAAATAAGTACCCACTAAGCTCTTGCTCTTGGTAAACTGAGGATAAAAAAAACCTCACGTTTCATTTCTATCTACAAGCTTAATCAAATCCTTTTGGCTGAGATACTGTGTTTGTTTAAGAGCAAATGATCACACTGATTAAATCAGGGCTGCATTGATTAAAGGGTATTTGATCAGCAAGGTAGATCAGGGAAGCATTGCAAAATAACAGTGATAGAAACTCAAATGAAGCAGAAATATTAATGCAAAGAAGGCCACAATGGATTTTTAATAAAGAAAACGTTGTAGAAAAGCTGATGGTATCTAGAACAAAAAGAAGATTTTAAGTATGATATAATTTTGTGCATAAGCTGGTAAAGATGTTAATCCTCAATAAGAATCAGGTGTTCTGTTAGTATGATCTCCTTAATTTCCATTACTAGCTCCAATAAAACTTACGAATTATATTTCCTCAGCACAGATTTGAAAAATATTGCTTTAGATTTAGCTGGTAATCAACAGCAAACACACCCACATTAATGTATCAGAGTAGCTGCAACCCGCAGAGTACTTTTGGTAAACATAAGATCCTGGAAGGAGACCTTCTGTCAGATTAATAGCTAATGGAGACATTTCTCTATCCCATGGTTAGGAGACACCCTCCTAGTCTTCAAAGGAAGTGCATCCATGAGATGTCATAACGTGCAGAGCTTTGCTGCTTTTACCGGCTCTACATGGGTGTGCAGGGCAAGCCCACAGGGAACATAATCCATGATCAAAGACTTGGATTGTGTACAAAGATTTAAACGCAGTCAATGGATAAGCACGAGAAAGTAGCACGAAAACATGCTTTTCACAAGTACACAGGGATGTGGAAAATATGTTACTTCTTTGTCTGATAACTGTAGTGCCCCAAGGTGAAGAGCACACAAAGAGAGATGCCAAGAAAGATGTACCCATTAGGAAAGGACAGCGTTTAACAATATACAGCTCCTGTAAATGGTTTAATTTTCCTAAGGAAGACACTGTAGTTTTCAACCTAGACTGATAGACCCATTGACTCTCTATGGAACTTGTCTCTGGGGAGACAAAAAAATTGTTAGTACAGAAAAACAAACTTGGGGAATTAATACAAGACAACAGTTTTGTTTTTTTTTTTTCAGTTGAACAAAGCAAAAAAAGCTTGATGGTTATTTTTAAATGCTTCTGTACAATGACCAGGTATCACGTGCAAAACTCCAAACAAATGTTTTGTTTACTTCATATTAGTTAGTTACACTGCATTGGACATTTTGAAAGACAACAAGTTGGAAAAAGGGGGAAAAACAGACACGGATGTCTAGAGAGCAGAGAGGAAAGTCTGGAAAAGCTACTCCTGAGAGTAATCATCGAAAGAATGGAAATGCAAATACATATATTTTCAAACATACGTTTAGGTACCAGCTCTGTTGGTGCTGTAACATCTGCTTCTCTGTAACACACTGTTGGATCCACAATGTCACTGCCAGGAGGAGGGTAAGGTGGGGGTGGGGGGATCACTAACTGGGGGGGACCACGAGTGGTGCCCCTAGGAGGCTTTTGTGGCACCTGCCGTCCATCACCTACAGGGGGATCAATTAACTTGTTACTTCATTGCAAGATAATGATCGCTCTGTTTACTGTTATTTTTTAAAAAATACACATTGATTTTTCCTTACCCACATCCAAAGTCCCTCTGGATCTACTTCTGCTCTTACTTACATCCAAATAATTAAGGGAGAAGGAAAAGGTGGGTCTTAAACCAACATCAGTGGGACCAGAACTAAGCCCAGCACATACATGTACATTACAACTAACAGTTAAAATCACCTGTTTTGGCAGACATTAGGACGGAGAAAAATAGTTGAGTAAAATAAAAAAATGAAAAAAAATAGTGTAAGAAAATATGAAAAGCGTGTTTTATTTTTATTCTCTGAAGTGACAAACTGCCTGAATTTGCTGACCTCTCGGATACTTTACATGACTATTTTCCTGACTCTTCCTAAAAGAAAGAGGAAGATGCCTTAGGTCAGTATTTTGAAGTAGGTATCTTACAGGTTTTTATGTTCTTTTTTTTTTTTTGAGTCAGTTTTCATTATTTTGACATTGAAGAGAAGCAGATGATTAAGTTGTTTTTTGCAAAACAGTGTTTGAAGCTATCAAAGGAAATGCCCATATCTTTGTCTGGGGGATTATTTCAACACTATGTGCAACAACTAAATAAATGTATGAGTCTTTGCACTTTACTCTGTGAACCACTTGCAAAGTTAAAAAGCTGCTGCCAGTTTGTAGTGTACAGAACTTGAGCTACTGCTATTTGGAAAGTCCTTAGAGGCTGCAAGTGCACTGAGGAACCACGACTACCTGCTCGTTCTGCTCTCATACCCTGCCTCAAGCATGTGCTGTGGTCATTGCTGAAGATGGATGCTGGCAGAGACAGATCTTTGGTCTGATCCATTCCTACACTCTCAGGCTTGTGCTTTGGGGCTGCTGAGAAGGGAAAAAGCACCAAGGGGGAAGAAAAAAGATTAAACCATTATGATTTTCCACTTAAGAGTCACTAGCTTCCAGAGAAGTATCTTCCAGAGACACAATTTAATGCTGGCAAACGTGCAAGCCCTCTTTTACTGCTTTGAGGAAATTTGGCACAATACTTTGGTATCACAATACATGATTCAGTATTGAACACTACAGTGAATTTGCCAGTTTGAGAATATTTTTGATACGATCTTTTGCTTTGATTCACATGGCTAACTTGAGAGATACATAGGTACCTTTAATACTTTTTCCATCATGTGGCTGGCTATTTCTTGCAGCACGTTTTTCCCCTCACTAGAGTCTTGCTTTTTTCACAGCTTTTCTCTTATGCTTTCAGAGCCATCTGTGCTTTCTCATTGTTTTCTTGCAAGGGCCCCGAGGAGAGGCTGTTTTACCAACCCTCTCTGGCTGTAACATTTTTTCTTTTTAATGAACACATTCATTCAAGAAAGTAGCAGAAAACGAAAAGAACTGAAGACAGGGCTACTGTGGGACGAGTTCTTTGTCAGTGTAAAATAGTAAGGCTCCATTAAAGCAAACGATACTACAGAATCCCACATGAGCAGAGTCTGGCCAGCAGGCACTTATGTACACAGTATTGAACAGACTAGAAGTAGCTCTGCTGTATCTCATCTGCAACATTTGAGCACCAATACAGAAAAAAAAGAACACTTATAAAAAGTTAAAGTAACAAATGTCATCAAAAAGCGACCAGTAGTAGGGCAAAGCATGGGAAGCAGTAGAGTGTGACATCTGTAGTGGTTAAAAGTAAGCCAATTTGCTGAAAACTCCTGTATATGGCCCAGCAATAACATTGCCCTTAGAGAGTTTAAATAAGAGATGTCAATGGAGTCAAATATGTCACATGGTAATGGACTCCTGCTGCAACATAAATGCTGAGGCATTAAATGTAAAGCATTTGCTGAAAATAAATGTTGGAACAAAGCCAAGAGGTTTCTTTCTAAACTGTGAGGCATTTGTAATGTAAGCAATTATGTATGACAGAATGTCATATCTGTATGTCTTAGGCATTTTATGAAACATGAGGTCAAAGGCATGAACTGAAGTGCACTGAGTGCATTATGGCACTTAAAGAATGATTCTCTTAATGTACCGAAAAATGAGTTCCAATATGCGGGCTCATTATCTCATATCTTTACCCATTATAAAATCACTTTGCTTGCTAGACGCATAATCCTGGTGTCCTCACTCAGGCAAAACTCTCACCAATCTGAACAAGCTGCCAGGCAGATAACAACGCAGGTCTGGGAGAATGTTTTTCAGTTTTCCTGTGTGAGTAAATGTGGTGCCACATGCAGCTGAAGCTACAGTTTCTTTTGCTGTCTCTAGGTATGTATGGCATTCCTTTGAGAGCATCAGTTCTTTCCTTCTACTGATCAGCTAAAGACTCAGCAGATATTGATTTATAATGAAAGTGAGGATGTAATTAAAAAAAAAAACAACTTTACTCTATATGGGCAGTTGATGTCAAACTGTTGGAGGACTCTATGAAAATCAAATGTCTTCAGGCTTTAGAAACATGAGGAGACACTGAAACAACCTGACTGTACTTTGGTTCTAGCAGAACTTCATGGTTCAGATCCATTCAGTATTGCCTGGCCAATCTCAATTTATTAGCATTTCCATTTACTATTTCTCTATTTCCATTTACTAGCAAACCAATCATGACCTTCAAGGAGCAGAATAGGCCCAGGGCTAGTGCCTTTGTATATGAAGTTTGTGCCAAATATTCAAATGATCTGATGAGTGTTATTTACATTTTACCACCCTGTGGTGCTCTGAATGGTGCCATTAGAAAAAAAGAGGTAATATACCAACACTTATTTCCAGACTTTCATTCTGCAGAGAAATGTAGTTTTTTTCCCCAAGTTATAAAAGTTTCCAAACTCACAGCATAACAGAATTAAGGCAATTTCAAACAGTGAGCAGTGAAAGCACATGAATAGGATTATTCAGGAGAGAAGAATGCCTCTCACCCATTGTGCTCTTCCTCTTGTCTTCCCTGTCTTCTGTCCTGTTTGGCATGGCAGGAGTGGGTGGAGCAGATGCAGCTGGTGGAAGAGGGGCACGCCTCTTCTTTTTCCTTAAATCATTCAGGGATGCTCCTTGTGATATCTAGCAAAGTTGAAAAATAAGCACATTAAAGGATATATTTTGTTGATGTTGTAAATTGCCAATAGCAAAAAAAAAAAGTGTTTTCCATACGAACTAATTTCTCAGCACAGTATATTTAAAATGAGCATTTATAGTGACAACAGGAGATTAAAGAAGTACAGTAATATTGCACTCAGAAAAGGAAAGAGACAAGAACTGCAGATGAGTGTCACAGCAGAAATACCAGTCTGGTAGGCATTTGATGGTTTTGGAAAAAGTGAACTAGGGAGCCCAACACTCAGCAAAGCAGAGTATGACCCTATGTGTGTTGCTAAGCTTGAGCCATAACATGATCTTCTTTTTCCATTGGTTTCTTCAAACCTTAAATTACGGTTAAATACTCCAATTGGCATGTACAGTGCATAAACTCTTTCTCATTTCTTTTATTTTCTTCTCAAATTCTTGCCTAAGGACTTCTGAGAGAAGAATCAGAATTGACAGGTTGCATGCATGATGATATGAGATCATACTGTACTCTATTCATGCCTACTGGACTTCACAGACATACTTTTGAAGATCTGTAACACCTTGGCTTCCAATAATTGCAACATGCTGGTTGATATGCCAAGAATTCATTAATGTTTATGCCGCTTTTAAAAATATGAAAAATGTTATTACAAATGACTTGGGTTTCACTGGGTTGCATAATATTTTCTGTAGCTTGTTGGAGCTTAGCTCTATTTCCTTTTTCCGGAAAAATAATAATAATAAAACCATGTAGGAAAGTCTGTGGAATTTTTATATTTGAAAGGTACTGACAACACTAGTCAGTACCAGGCTTTGCTGAGGCAGAGAGTAATGGTGGCTGCCTACATATGACATGCTGCTGGCATTCCTCCAAAAAAGCCTTCACTTCTTTGACCTAACTGCTCTGTCTGCCCCGATACTCCTTTATCTAATATACAGAATTTCTGGGTGGTTTTCTTCTATCTCAAAGGCCTAACTAATAAAAATAACAATAACAATAACAATCACATTCATATTATTTCCTTTAATTCAGAGGATTAATGGACCCTTAAAAGACAATTGTTGTGGGAGATTTCATTGAACAAATAGTAGCTTCACACTGCTTAAATCTACCATCAGAGTTCAGAGGAAAGGCACTCATTTACAGGCATCCTTTCCAACTATGCTGAGTAAAAAATCTGAGAATAAATGAATTTTACTAAGATTGGGATATGAATAGAGTCTCCTACACTCAGCATTCCTTTTTAAAAGCACTCAGAAGGGTCTTACATTATAAAAAAGAACCCTTTTGTTCCCACCTTTCAGGATGATACTTTAACCACCACGCCACATGGCAATTGGACACTCTCCACCTCTTGGTGAACCTGCATCCTGCATGGGAGAAACTCCGCAGTAACTACACTGGACATAGAGCACAGCAACCAGGATGAGCTGCAGCTTTGCATCAAACAAGGGTGGAAAAGAGAGGTGCCCTGGTCCTACTTCCTACAATTAGGGATTATTTCAGCATTTTATATTAAATTTCCACCAGATACAGTGCATGACTAAAGCCAGTGTGGCCAATCTAGACAAAGTTAGGCATAGTAAATGGGCAATAATGTTAAGATTTTGAAAACTTAAATTTTGGTCACTAAATTTCACAGAATTTAAAAAACATTGAACTTATACCCAGAAAAGAACACCACACCAAACGCTCACGAATGGATACAGCAAAATTTTAGAGCTGCACTGAAAAACCTTAGCCCAATATTACAGTGTTGCTCTGTATTAAGATGGGACACAACCTCTGACAAAGAAACTGCCTGTCGTGTTTAGGAACTGAAGTTCAAACAGAATGCCCAATATTGACCTGAACATGGGAAACTCTGTTCAGTGAAACAGACTCATCAGGCTCTGGTTTAAAGGGGAATTACACGGAGGACAGCTACCTAATGCTGCATTCTTCTCTATTGAAGAAATTAGCAAATACACTCTTTGAAAAAAAAAAAATCCCATTATTCTGAACTGCATTTTAAATAACTAAAAACATGTAGGCACTTAATACTGTATTTTGATTCTTCAGGATACTACCTTACAGAAAAAAAAAAAAAAAAAATAGAAGTGGGGATTTTGATTACTACAGAGACTGCAAAATTCAGTAGCTATGGAGAATTTGAATCCTCTGGGAGACAGGCAGCATCTGAACTTTCCCAACACTTCACAAGTACAAGCTTGACTTTTGCAGTTGTTTAATGGCATTTTGCAGCTTCCGCATTCACTCCTCCCTCTCCAGACAGAAAGGTCATTTTATTTTAGGACAAAAAACAGTTGGACTGGTGATTTAAAAGATAAAGCTAGGAAATCTTGAGAATCGAGGCAGAAAGTAAGGAAAAGTCTTCCCACTTAAAATGATAGAGATCACTAATCACCCTTCCCCAAGTAGCAGATGAATGAAGGATGTTAGCTTGGTATAGTCAAATTCCTCAAAGACACATTACTGCTTTCCTATGAAGAAAGGATCCTTGTTAGAAGTCAGCTTATCTTTTTCAGCTCTATGTATTCCTACTTGAGTCGAATCTCCTGAGGAACATTAGATAGATGTATGGATGAACACACTGCTACAGTTAAAGAATAGGCTAGGAAATAGCTAGTGCACGACTGCAATAATGCAAGTTTGCTGAAATACACACACAAAAATGCTTTTATTGTACTGTCAGCTAAGTGCAGTATTCTTCACAAACACCATAAAGAAGATGAAAAGCTTGTTTAAAGCCAGTCATGCTACAATGTATATAAGAAGTGTCTAGTTCAAGAACAGGTCATAAAAATTGCAAAAAGTAGCTTTTCTTTAATCCCAATTTCAGTAAACCTATGAGGCTAAACATAAATGGAAAAAGCACAAAGAACATTCTGTTTCTTTCTTCCAATTGTATATACAAAACCAATAGAACTTGAGAATAATTTGTTATGGCTGGCTGCTTCTTTTATAAAGAAACCAAGCCTTAACAACATTATTTAGAGTAATTTCCCATTGAAACTTTGGTACAGGAGCCCTTCTCTGAGTCTAACAAAATATTTCCTAGTCTTAGCACTTGTGCTTCACCTATATTTATAAACAAGAAACTATTAAATCAGCTCCTGTTACAACAAATACATAATTTTAAAAGATGTTCCTTAAGTGTTCTCTGACTATAATTAATACAATGAACTGAGCTAGAGATGAACAAAAAAGGTCAAAGGACCTAAGTCTGAAAAATAGTGTTATTTTTCTTCCCATATTGATAAGACCACATACAATTAAAAAAAAAAAAAAAAATTCCTTTTAATTCAGGGCTCACAGGCTCTTTGAAAAATACTTCCAATAGCACAGACAAAATATCTGAGCAATGTGCTGAATGTGTTTTCCTTCTGTGAAAGCTCAACATACTTATCAAAACTTGAGGGCTCTAGATAAGATTTTAGAATATATTTAGAGCATAACAACAACATAATGGGGAGGTTATTTGTCAAAATTGTGTGAAAAAGGATCCTACAAGGCCAATGCTTGAAATTTTCAATCAGTAGCATTTCACAGTCACCTTACTTGCAAACAATCTGTGGATACTATAAGAGTGGATGTGTAAATTGAGTTTAAGTTTCCTCATGTGTAAGTCTAGTATTTTCTTTGGGCCAGGCTGCACTGAATATGAAGTAATGAAAAATATTAAAGGAGGCTCAAGGAAACAAAAGTCACCATTACTGAAAATTCATCAAGCATTCAAAGACAAGGAGGTTCTCAGATAAATTTCCAGTATGAGCTCCACTGCTTTGCCTTGCCTGTCCTCTACTTACAGGCCAGACACTGGTTTTGTATTTGTCAGCCCTTCCCTTTTAAACTTCCTAACAGAAATATTTATCTATAAAAGTACTAAGTCATCTGGCAAATGCCAACTTTCTTTTATCCAGAGACCCAACTAGGCCCAAATTCACTGCAGGTTTATGGCTCCCAAAACTGAGCCTCCTTCTGTAAGCCAGAAACTGTACCATTAATTTGCATAGTTTGTGTTTCAAAATCCAAACCAGTCTTTCCAGTATTTTTATAAACATTACAAGAAACATTTGTCTTACGGCAACAGATTTTTCCTTTTACTATCATCCTATCATTTTGCTATAGAAAAGGAAAAATCTTGAAAACCTAAGAATTTTCCGGTCTCGATATTTAACAAAATTTTTCTCAAAGCAATTTTCTTCCTGCTCAAACAACATAGCTACAGATGATACAGATGTATCAGCAATAGAATCATGTCTGGAATAAAGATTGCTTTAAAGGGATGTCACACGACTGTTGAGCATATGCAAACAAAAAATTGTATAGCATACGATATAAAATGTGTGAAGAAAGCCCTTACACCCTCTTGCTTCTTTCTCCTTTTTATGCAATGCTATACATGAGGACCTTTAATTGTTTTATGGAGGAATTGGCTAATTCATATACAAATTGTCTTATTCGTGGAAACAGTAAATGACTATAGAAATTATTTTTAGAAATAAAGAAAAAGGATTGGAAAAAGGACACATGGATTCTATCACTGGCATGCCCCCATTAGAAACTTGTTCCATCATCCCACACTGACTAGACACACGCTCTGATTTAAGTGAGCCAGATTCTGATACACCTGCTGGTGATGATACCCTGTGGGGTCAGAATGCCTACTGAATTACAAAAATGTTTAAATGCAATCCAAAGGAAAAAAACAAACAGAGCTAACCTGTAACTGAATAAACAAGAGTATCATCCCAAACTATGTGTGGGACCATCCCAAACCTCTTCCCCTCACAAAGAATTTTAAGAAATCTTGAAATAATTAAGAGCTATTTTACAAGAAGTTCTAAAAGAAAAAAAGACACATTTTATTAACAGGCTTTAAACTCTTGATCTAACCATAACTGCACTAATCCATTATAATATTCTATGAAAGACAAGTGGTAGATTGGTATGTAAGATTTATGGGTTTAGATTTAAAGATATTTTCCTAGGCCATAACTTAAAGCAGTTGAGAAGAAAATATTTTGATCCAAGAGGAGTTGTTCTAGGAAAATCAGAGAGATAAATCTTTCAGCTGCAGAATGGAGACATAAATCTGTCAACTAAACTTGATGATATAAAAGCTATTCAGCCCAGCTGATTCTGCATTTTCACAGGGCAACAGATGCTTCAACATGTCTAGCACTAGAAACCACAAGAAGTCCCAATTGACCATTAATGTGTCTTAAACAACATTTACTCATATGTCTAATATTCCCTGGACAGGTCATACATTATTACTCTTTTCACTGGCATATACTGACAAAGGAAAATTCAGTGAACGCTTAAAATTGTGTGTATGTGCAACTCATGAGGCTGACTACTGTAAGCTACATGAATAAAATTGTCTATTCAGCACTGAACTTCTCTACCTTCTTTCCTTACTGGGTAGTATCCTGTTTCATTTGATTGAAAAATGAATGTTTAATCTGTAAGTACACAAATGCACTAAGATACAAGTATATTAGAATCTGCATTCAAAACCAGCAGCCTGATGTCTCCCAGAAACATGTCCTTACATTGCAGAACGCATTTGTGTGGGTTATTTAAAATACTTATTAGGATCCCATGCAATACAACAACATATTACGAAAAAAATGAAACAGAGATACTGAAAAATCTAGCGCAGGGAAACACCTTTAAAGAGGGTGTTATTTGGAAAACTTGTCATTTTTGATAAAATGCATAGAAATAACTACACTTTGGAAATTAGCAAGCAGTTTCTCTGCATTGATCATTTTACTTCTGTACATGTTGATTTTTCAGTCTTGGATCTCACAAGCCTGACAATAAAATAAATAATGATAGGCTTAGTTTTAAGTAAGCATGGAGGGGTAGCAAGACTGATATTTGGATTGACCAGACATGATAACTTGTGTAATTCTGGACACATCACTCTCCTGGGGAACAGATTTAGATGGGAGACTCCCAAGCTACTGCCAACATGAGTTTAAGTCCACAATAATAAGCAACACAATAATAAGTCCACAATGATAAGCAAGCAACTCTCCAAACAGGATAACCATGCTTCAGTCCTGACAACACCTCTCTCTGTTAAGGGGCTTCTCCTGACTTTGAAACTCTGCACTGTGCTTCCTTGCACCGTGCAGGTGTCTGTCTCACCTGATGGCTGCATCCCAGCTGCACTCCTGTACCATCAGCTGTACTCCCTGCCTCAGCTTCCGAGCTGCTTTGCTGCTGGAAGTGCTCAGGCACTGTGGGAAATCTGGCTTAGAACTGGACTGCAAACTGCATCTGTCTTCTGAAAATACCCCTACCACTAATATTTTAATCAGATATCACACAATATTGCATCATTTTGCCTATGATGTTTAATTTCAAATTAATTTTTTCTTATTTTATTGGTGTTAAACAGAATTTTTAAACAAAATTTAGTATTGGTTGTCAAAAATCAAGTTCTGACTGCAAAAACACCTTGGTCTCAATAACAGAGGAAAGCTTAGCATTACTGGATTTTACAGAAATTTCTACATTCTTGTGCTATTTTATTCATAAAATGAAGAAGACAAAAGCCAAGTATGTCCTTGAATACTTGGCTGATTGGCGACAGAAAGCTAAATCAGTTAACACAAGAGAGCCAGTACAAGGTGAAGGGGCAAGCTCATTTTTCCATCTGTTTTTACAGAACACACCCTTTGTGAAATGTCACAGTCAAGGGCAGTTAAAAATTAATGTCATTGTAATCTTTAAACACTTTAACTTGTTCAGTTAAATGTGTCAGACAGGAAACTATCCATAAACAAATCTGAGATGTTAAATTACTAAGATAGCTGTGATTTCCTTCTTTGCAAAATCTCATTTCTAGCTGCAGTATTATTTCCACTCAAGGAAACCACTCTACAACACCAAATATTTTCACATGCATTGAAACATGTAGACTACACAAGTCTGCGGATGTTTGCTTTGGCAAAGAATTGAATTTCCTCTGTTTCTCTGAATACAATGTAATCCTCATTTATGTCTTCATGGCGGGGGGGAACCAAGAAAAAACCCCTCAAACACTTAAAAATCACATTTTAAAACCACGACAAATTGATTTGCTACCAAGATTCATTTCTCCTCTAGAGAAGTTAAACAAAAAAGGCAAAATCAATCTCCAGATTTTAATCTCATATTTGTGCTCATTTTTTTAGTTGGACCTATACAATTAACAGAACAAATGAACGTTAATAACTGTAAGATGCACAGTAGCAGTGCAGTTCATATTTATTCTGACAACTCTGTCAATGAATTTGATATGATCAATGTCATCTTCTTAAGTGACTGCCTTTTGGAAAGGCACTAGACTAACAATTTTATACATTATCTTTTCTTTCACAGTCTCACATCCTGGATTATAGACTGGGTGATTGGCTGCTCGTCTGTCCTTAAAAATCTCAGAGATATCATGAAGTTATTTTGCATCTTTGTCCAATTTTCTGCCAAAAGGATGGGCTGTAGCCTAATATCTCTTAGGGCTAGAAAGTGAAAGGAATTCACACAAACATATGACAAGAAGCAAGAAGAACATGAGAATATTATCCTTTCTACTTCCAGTACTTCCCTGGAGCTTAGGTTTTGCTCTAGACTTAAAATTTTCTTCTGCAGAGATAGCCAAGCTGAATTTCTAGAGCTTAGCACTAAGTCCTAGGCAATCAGCTTGGCAGTCTTCTCAATTTCGAGAAAAACGTATCTGATTATTTCTAGTGTTGTACCCACTTCGATCAGCCTTCTCCTTCCGCAGGCACCCAGAACCCAGAATGCCTGGGAAACATGGTTTAGGCAGTAAGTCAAGTGACAGTCTCTGTTTCCTTTCCAATTTGATAGGACTGTAGAATGGTTTGGGTTAGAAGGGACCCTTAATGATCACCTAGTTTGTGCCACGCCTTCCCACTGCTCCCTTCAAACTCCCACTCAAGTCTAGTTCTTTCCAGCACTTATGAATGCCAGCCAAAAGCCCCTGTATTTCCACAATCTTCTGAAAGCAAGAAGAGGGGAGAATAGCAGAGTGGTATGACAGTGTCAATTAGATACATTACTAGGACTGTAGCATAACATGGATCTACATCAAGCTACCCTCTACAAGTATAAGATTTTATTATCCAAAATTACAAATACACTCTGCTGTGAAGACTTGTTTGAGGAACCCATCGTGGCCCACTGCTTGTTATCCACACCTGGAAGTGTCAGCAACATAGAGCTGAGCAGGACTCAGGGGTCGAAAAATTATATTCTCATTAAAACATGCACACTGCAAATGAAACGAGGTGTCTATTTCTCTAAGTGACCTATGCCAACTTTGAAGAGGATGGTGCCAGACTCTTTTCTATGGTGCCCAGTGACAAGATGAGGAGCAATGGCCATAAACTAAAACACAACAAGTTGCACCTCAACATGAGGAAGAATTTCTTTTTATTGAGAACAGGCTGCCCAGGGAGGTCATGGAGTCTCCCTGTCTGGGACAAAACCCACCTGGATGTGCTCCTGTGTAACCTGTTCTAGGTGACCCTGCCTTCGCAGGGGGCTTGGACTGGATGATATCCAGAGGTCCCTTCCAACCCTAACAATGAAGCAGCAGAAAACAGTATTTTTTTAATTATACTTGTGATGTTTTCCCTTGTTTTTTTATTTGGCTAAACAATGACTATGCTATTAAGCCATAAAATGAAACCTGATTTACACAGCACACATTTACTTTGTTAATTTTCTATTCTGTAATTTTTACCTTTTTAATTTAGGATCTATGTAAGGTGGAGTTAGAAGCAAAGTCTGAAAAGTGATGCAAACCCAGTTTCTAAATTAAGCACAGTGTTAGGGTCATTTTTCATCGCTCACTGAATGCCAGCTCTTCAGAAGTCTTGCTGTTCAAAATGATCTTTGTCTATTAACTCCCCCTAAATACCGTGCCCAACAAAGCCTCATAATTACTTGACACATACTTTCTTCTTTAATGAGAGTTAAAACTTACGATGACATCAGCCTGTTCTATTTGTCTGGGACTCGAAAGCCAGATGAAGTTTACTTACTGAGCATTGCAACCCTGCCAAAATTCAGGGCTGCATAGAACAGTATGTTCCGGCCCTAATGTCTTGCCAGTTTTCAATGAAGTGCTTGACAGAGACCACATGCGGAGGTCAAGTGATACTATCATGATCTCACCAGATGGTAAGTTGTGGTATCATTCCCAAGGCAGGTAGTATAATCTGTTCAGAAACAGTTGGCAGGTGAACCATGAACTCACAGCCAGAAGCAACTGGATTATTGCAAAAGATCAAGAACGTTATTGATGCTAGCAAAAAGACTATTCCAAGAATTTTTCTTGCACATAATTCAAGGATTCAACTCTCAAGACATATGTTTTCTTGCAAAAAAATAGAAGTCCTCCTGCCAAACAAATCTTGCATTTTTGTAGGATTTTTATGTTATGTATGTTAAATTGTAATATAAAGACATTGTAAGCTCACCTTGCTTGTGTTCTTGCATTTATATTAACCATCACCAAGTCACTCCAACTTTGATGTCAATTCAGAGGTTATATTTACATAGATTAGTGTGCAGGACCGGACTATTTTTCAGAAAACAACAGGAAAGTAGACCATGGAGGAACCTCACAAAATTGTATAATTACATTCTCCACCCCCCTAAAGTAACAGCCTATCCAAGTCAAATTTGAAATACTCAGCATTTCACAAAGTCCAGCCTTCAGTTAAAGCAGGTAAGCAATTTAAATCACCACTGAACTGACATTGCTACTATTTCCCAGACAAAGGTGCAGAAACCATATTTCTAAAACTGCAAAAAAGCCACACAATGGATTCCTCTTACATTGTAAAAAGATGTAATTTTACAGCAGACCTCAAAATTTTAAATTTTTCTGGTGCAAAACCTATTAATTGACTGTGAACATCATCTGAGTAAAGACAGATTCTCAAAGGGACGCTCCAAAATGAGTCTTATCTCCAACTGCACTTCTGAGAGGCTATACCTTCTTGCATACATGAAAACCTCCAGTGAAATTCTGAACTAACATCCTAGTTCATACTGGCCAAACTTCAGGAAAAAATATAACCAATCGTAGTTAATCGCTTCTTGACTGAGAAGGCTTAGATTCCTTTTAAATAATTCATCACACTGTGACACGTTACTCTATTTAAAATTACAGGAAAAAAGAGTTGGAAGATAAGGAGGGACAAAAAAGCTGCTGGAAAATAAGTTGGCTGCTTGAAAAATGTGTTGCTTAAAGTTATTAGAATGCTTTCTCCCTTTTATTTATTTTTTTTTTTAATGAGACACATGCTGTTAGTAAATAAATGTGCAGCAACACAAAGTTGAGCATTAAATAAATGTGCAGCAACACAAAGTTGAGCATTAGGAGCAATAAGGAGGATGGGTGGCACTTTGGACTGAAACAAAGGAATTTCTTTAGAGGTATAGAGAAGAAAATACTTTAATACAGTGCTAAAATATAACATACCCTTAACTGATGCTCTTTGGAGATGTTGAGAAAGTAGTCACTACACTGCATGTATCATTTAGCTGTAGTTTTTAATAACTACTTTAAAAGAATTAATGTGTTTAAGTGCGCATACACCAGAATTAATTTTTGGAGCTGTTTCTATCATAAAAAGAAGTACAAATTACTCCCTTTCTCTAGCAGCTTTTTTTAGCCTTCCTAAATTTCATGCTTTACACGACAGCAAGATAAGCCTTCAGCCATCATTGCACTTTACTCTTTTCTTTTAATTTGGGCCTGCATCATTTATCCAAACCAAAGTGCAGCTGTTAGCTAAATTAAGCATCCAAACTGCACAGCAAACATTATCTGATGTGCTGTCAGCTGGCTTCATGTTTGCCATCTCATTATTGTTTTGTAAGACATGAACAAGTCTGGATATTTCTCATTCAGATAACTGAATGTCATGTTTAAAAGCTCTTTAAAAAAATGAACAAACCACCTTCAAATTGGAAATTAATTGTTGAGTTTTAATTTCTTAGTCATTTACCACTGTACAGGGC
The DNA here is from genome assembly GCA_013397055.1 of Pachycephala philippinensis. Taxonomy (NCBI): domain Eukaryota; kingdom Metazoa; phylum Chordata; class Aves; order Passeriformes; genus Pachycephala; species Pachycephala philippinensis. The sequence continues at coordinate 1,205,310 of VWZT01006840.1, forward strand.
ATTTTAAAGACCACAGATTTCTTTTACTACTCACTTTTTTTTCTACTGATTGGTTCTGGTACACCTTGATAATGGTCTCTACAAAAGGATAGCACTAGCCAGGTTCAGCTCCAGTCGAAATATGAAACACATAAAAATTTGCAGGTTTATGACTGGTTACAGAGACTACTGTTTCTATAAAACTTAATGTATGTCATCACAGAATTTTATGACTGTGAAGGGCAACAGTTTGTACATGGCTTTTTCAACAAGGCAATTAAGTGAAAGTCATTAAGAAAAGCTCCTCCCTTATGCACTCTTGAAAAAATACTGTCTGATCCTTCAAGCAGAAGTGGATAGATGGAGGGAACACACAAAAAGATTGACTTTATATCTCCGGAAAGGTAGAAATATCACCATTTTCTAAGTAAAACCATAGCCCCGTCACTGCACAAGACAGAAGTGTCCCAACAATTCCTTCCTCAGGAGACCTGCAACCTAGAGAATATATCTGGCATGCACCTGGATCTGATACTGATTTCAAATGCAAAGGGATCACATCTTTCATGTTGCTTTTTATTTTGTCAGGGAAAGGCACATGTCCTGTAGAGGACACTGAACATCACTCAGGCAGCTTCCAGCCACCTGTAATATCAGCTGCATAAGTACATCTCAGTATTTTGAGATGCACCCCAAGGGGCCTGAAAATGTGACCCTCAGAGTTCTGCAGGGCTCTTTGATACTGCAGTTACACTATCAAGATGTAAAATATATATCAGGGAAGTTGCTTTAGGGTTCATGGTGCAAAATTCTTATTGGTCCTATGATTTACTGGCAAAACTTCCAGCTTCATTCTGCAAATGCTGTTTTGCGCTCAGGAGTACAAAACAAAGAGATTGATGACTGGGAATAGCAATCAAAGGCAGCTCTTTCTGTTTTTAACGAGAAACATATTTTTCTGGTCATCAAATTACCACCGATAAGAAGACCTAGTGAAGTCATTGTGAATGCTGCCAGTGACTCTTCTGGAGTGATATCAGATCATATGAGACAATTACTTGGGTACAACTCTCTTCAGTATTCTCCAAAAATAGCTGCATGGGTTAGATCAAGGGTTCTGCTCAGGCTTCTTTATTAGACTGTGGCAGGTACGTACAGGACAGCAGAAGAATAGGAAAGGTATGTTCAATACTACCTTCTCCCAAACACTTTTGCAGCCACCAGCCATCTTCATTTCAGGGACTTCCTGGTGTGATTTCTCTTTCAAAATTCATAATGGATTTGTCATCCTTGCAGCATTTGTTCAATCTCCTCTTAAGCCCATGTAAGCTTTTAGTGTCATACTCAGCCTTGGTCCTTGATATCCAGATAACTCAAGTAGGAGCAACAAATTTTCTCACTTTACTCTTTCTTTTTCAGGTCGCTTCTTAATACGATCAACATGGATGCTCAAATACTCCAAGGCTGCTGCAACATTTCACCACTAGATGAGCAGATCATTTAGTCCTAACCTTCAATTTCTCTTTTCTTTTCTGTCTGTTATTTAAGAGTAAGATGACCTTCCTTATTATGGAACTGAGTCTTCCTTTCCTTATGAAATTCTTGATGAGGGAACTTGGAAGCTTTGTGGAAACCCAGACAGACTGTATCAACCAGATCACACCCATCTGTTTGCTGAATGCAAGAGCACTGTAAGGGAGTTGTAAAGCAGGGCTTCTTTTCTACTAAAGCTACATTTACCCGATTCATTATCTTCACAAAGATGCCAACTGGTTAAATTCTCTATTATATTTCTAGTAATTTTTCTAGTATATAAGCCAGATAAGGAGGCTTGGGGTTTTTTTTATATCTCTTATGCTTTCCAAACACCAACTCTACTGTTCACCTATCTTCTCCGAATTTCTTCATGACAACCCAGAATGTGGCATTGGCAGTATTCAGCAGTATTATTCAGTAATTTTTTTCTCTATTTCTTTGCTCCACATAGTAGAAAGAGACTTAATATAGACACAGTTATTTTATACAACCTTTCCTATTTCAGACAGCACTGAAGTCTCTGGTGCATCATATTGAGAATACTTCACACAGCTGCTGCTGAGACAAAGGAACTACAGCGTGCACCTTAGACACAGAACTGAAGTGCACTCCTTATCTCTGTTATTGGACAAGCTTGATGTTCATTATCCGTCTGTGCCAGCAACCTTAACCTGTGAAAAATGTTAAGCCAAGTTTAACTGCTTTACCATCCCAGAATAACAGGCAACTCTCTAGCCAAAGAGTAAGACAAAATGAATTATTTCTATATGGTTCTATGAACAAAGGAAAAAGACCCCATGACACCCATAACCTCTCAACATCTACAGAAATGCATAAATGAAATAAATTAGCTTCTAAATAAAATGTCAGGCAGAACTGGAAGAAAAGCACAAAAAAAAGATAGGTACTAAAAGCCTAATGGAAAATTTTTGTAATTACCATGCAGTATTTGCAGCCTGGTACATCCAAAATAAGCAATTGCTACATGAATTTGATATGAAACACAGAAACAAATAAAACAAATAATCTCCATTCTTAATTGGTTTATCAATAATTATCTGCTTATCTGTATCAACAGAGAGAGAGAGACACAGCTACTCTTCGACCTTATCAAAATACTGCCCCATACCAATTGTCTAAGAAGTCCTTAGCCTCTTAATTTGGCATACTACAGCAGTAAAATGTGCACTCCAGCACCCAATATCCAAACTCTAATACAAAAAACTAGCTTCCTTCTTTAAGGCTTACATAACTTGGGCATTTTAACAGTGTTCCAGACAAAGAGCTTCTTTAATAAAGATTCAATATCCCTGCCCTCATCACAAAAATGCTGTTGAGAGATATCACATATTGCCTGAGAATTCTAACAAGGCTGCCACAAAGATTGGAGAAGATCACAGCTAACCCTCATGACATCCTTAGTTAATGAACAAAGACACTTCTAAAAATAACATGCAGCATTCACATTTCAGGCCTCTGTGCACAAGAAGAAAATCTAAATCAGAACAATTAAAAAGGCATATAAACCCAGTCATTAATTAACTTTAAATCAACATCTTAAACAAATTAAAAAGTCAGTCAAGTGTTCTCCCTCCTCCTTCTGAATTAATCCTGCTTTCATATCCTCAGGGAACTTATAAAAACCTGAGAAGTGACCTAGAAGATGCAGTAGGCTGTAGAAATAAAAGACGTTTTGAAAAACAGCTTTTTCCTACAGCAAAAACTGATTCATTGCATCCTTCCTCAGAATGTGAAAAAATGTATCTGTTATTCTCAAAGGAACTTCTGGATGCTCCATAGGAAAAAAAAAAACACAAAGCAAAACGAAAATACATTCACAGAGCACTTAAGGGAGAAAGGAAATGTGTCATAAGAAAAAGGTTGAGAAGACCTCACCCAGAAGACCTTTGAGTCAAGAGAAACCTCCCTTCCTCTCTAAAAGATGATAAAAAAAGCATGCATTCATATCTTGTTGACTTCTAGTAGACATTTCTGGTTTAGGTGTAACCTATGAAAGGGAGATAAGTAATCTGAATCCATCCACCCTTTTGTTGAATTCTGGGCTTCTTATTAAAACAGAATACATCTGTCACATGTCCCCCATGAACTGTTCATTACCTTGCACCTTATACTGAAGTAGTGAAATAAAGTACAAGGTGGAAGGGAAGAAAATACCTACAGCATAAATGTATCCTGCTGCAGCACAAAACCAAACCCACCTTCAAGTATGGCCACAATAATTTCTACAAAAAGTAGGCTCAACCAATCAGGTAAATCTAAACTAATTTAGTTTAAACTTTTCCTCTTGGGACACAGGACTCTGGTCAGAGTGAAATTTAGACAATAATGAATTACAGCAGATGCACAAAGGAAGAAGTAGAAGAAAATAAGCTGGTAAGAGTACCATGCTTCTAGAGGTGATGTTAATTAAGTGGGTTTTAGACAGCTGTCTACAATAAATCTCAGTTCCGTAAGAAGCCTTGGTAGGTGTTCTCATTCAGCTGTGATTCTTTTGTCCCTCAACTTCCCACAACTACAGCGCCTGTGGTATCATGCTTCTCTTATAAAATGATGATTCTCACAGTCCAAGAAAATTTGTGATGAAAAAAGGCATCCACACAAACACAGGTTCTTCCTAAATACTCCGCTGTTTCTCGGAGGGAAAGCCAACTGCAGGAGTATTATTATTTGAAATATCAGATTTATTAGAAATACCCAGGGACAAAGCAGATTCAAGACTCACAGGGCACACAGACAGAGAGCTCTACTGGTGGCATCCATACTGACAGAGATGTACATAGCAAGAACTTGCTCTACACTGCTGTACAGGACATGTGTTCATGGCTTTAAGGCTTAATTTGCAGCCACAGGGAAATATGTCATTTTGAAAACCTGAGGAGAACAACTTTAACAGTGTGATTTCATATCAATCAAGATTATCCTTGCAGCCAGCTAACCAGAAATCTGTGGCATTAGATTATAAAGAAGTAAGGTGGATGAGTGGTTATCACTTTGTGCAAACATGCATGAAAGATTAACTGCAAAAAGCCTGCTGTGCTGGGGGGACATTAGTGGAAGAAATGCTTGCTTTGCTCAGATTTTTGTATTAACAACCTCAATTTAAACTCCTTTGGCGACAGAAGGTGGTACACTGAAAAATAATATGATATTAAAATCACAGTGGCCAGATACTGAGTTGCTGAGCAACCAGACGTAGCTTCTGACATCTTAAAAGTTCAGAAAACATGAAGCTCCAAAATCAGCTTCCTAATTATGGACAGCTGAGCTAACCATTTCTAAAAATCTTGGCCACTGTTTTAAAATACGTCTTACTTCTAAAGAAGATAGTGAGTCACAGTTCCAAGTACCTTCCAAGTCCATGCCTGTAGCATACACACATACACATGGGAAATTTAAGAACTGCAAATTCAGGGACTGATTCTAAAAATTTGGATGAGTCTACAGTTTAATAACACTTTGAAAAAATTTGGTATGTTAATTATGATTTCAATATTAAATTATTCATAGATTTCCTTTACTGCCTCTCCTTCATTTTTACTGCTTGAAGATTATTCTGTGGCTCTTGCTGGCAGAATGAATTCCAGGTATGTTTTCACTATATGCTGTGCTCATCTGCAGTGCCATTTCAAATATTTCAGGGTTGCCTGCAGATGGGTACAAACTCAATGGCTTCCAGAAAGGACATTTCTCTGGAGTATTTTTCCTCCTTTTGACACACTTGCTAATACGCTCAGCCAAACAGGGGGCACCTAAGGTTTCAATCCCTGGTGTATTCTATTTGTATTGGTTTACATATAAAAGGACAGTAAATGCTGCTGTGAGAAAGGCAACCCTACCAAGAGCATGAAAATGCTACTAAATGAATAGGATGCCTAACCCAGGATCCTGCCAGCTCTGCAGCACTCCTATCAATGATTGCCAGCAGAATCATGACTCTTGCAAGCGCAACATGCACTGGAAATGGGGTGCATACTTTGCAGGAGGCTGCTATGTCCAACAGGAGGAAGAGGAGANAAGAGAAGAGAAGAGAAGAGAAGAGAAGAGAAGAGAAGAGAAGAGAAGAGAAGAGAAGAGAAGAGAAGAGAAGAGAAGAGAAGAGAAGAGAAGAGAAGAGAAGAGAAGAGAAGAGAAGAGAAGAGAAGAGAAGAGAAGAGAAGAGAAGAGAAGAGAAGAGAAGAGAAGAGAAGAGAAGAGAAGAGAAGAGAAGAGAAGAGAAGAGAAGAGAAGAGAAGAGAAGAGAAGAGAAGAGAAGAGAAGAGAAGAGAAGAGAAGAGAAGAGAAGAGAAGAGAAGAGAAGAGAAGAGAAGAGAAGAGAAGAGAAGAGAAGAGAAGAGAAGAGAAGAGAAGAGAAGAGAAGAGAAGAGAAGAGAAGAGAAGAGAAGAGAAGAGAAGAGAAGAGAAGAGAAGAGAAGAGAAGAGAAGAGAAGAGAAGAGAAGAGAAGAGAAGAGAAGAGAAGAGAAGAGAAGAGAAGAGAAGAGAAGAGAAGAGAAGAGAAGAGAAGAGAAGAGAAGAGAAGAGAAGAGAAGAGAAGAGAAGAGAAGAGAAGAGAAGAGAAGAGAAGAGAAGAGAAGAGAAGAGAAGAGAAGAGAAGAGAAGAGAAGAGAAGAGAAGAGAGGAAAAGAACCACCCTCTGTCCCCATGTGGTGGTCAGTCAAAGAGATCATCACCTAAGATGATAAAAGCATAGCAATTACTGAAAATATCTTTTATATAAGCAAGACATTTGGCAGATTTTTAGTGTATCTTATTTTCTCCCGAAAATATATGAAAGTCTCATTTACATTTGTTCACAATATGATGATTCTCTTAAAGCCAAACTTCTTATTTAGGTATAAAATAGTTTTATTTTAACTGTGGACAGTGGGAAAGAAAACTGCCAGAAATGATGAGAGTAAGCCTGTGGCTCTCTTTTGGCTCTCTCGCTTTTTTATTCAGGTAAGACTCTTCAATGAATAAGTTATAACTGGTGAGAAAATATAAGCCTTGATCAAACACTGGGTGCAAGTATTCCGCTCTAAAATATGGCCTTGACCAATAATTCAGAGTCAACAACTGTCCTCAGCAACCCAAGTTTGAGATCTAAATGGAGAAGAGAGGAATGTAAGGAGGAGAGAAAAACCTCACAGAGTATGCTATATACATTAGTTTGTCTATAGCAACATACAGGAGACTACATAAACATGTAAATAAACCTGAAGGTTGTGTTGGTTTATAATGTAACCTTCTAAAAGTGTGATTCCAGTTCTTGACCTGCACTAAAAACATCAATACATTTTTTATTTAAGCCCACTGTCCTGCCAGATAACAACTAAAGCTAAAGTCTGTGAAAGAAATGCTATCCTACTGTATCTGATATATCGTTCTATTCTTCTATTAGTACAGGAATTTGACTGGCTAATGAAAAATCCCTGATGCCTTCTTTTACATTTACCTATTACATTACAGTGCTTCTGTTCTGAAAATGATAGCAGCTGAAATAACACACAGCTCCTTTCTCACAGTCTACAAGTTGCATTTCTGACTTTTGAAGTTTATCAGAGCTTTTATACTCATGAAGGCACTGAAGAGTCCTCATCTAACTTTATGTTGTCTCTAAAAAAACCCATGAACTTTTCCAAAGTAAACCACTGCATTTTGTAGACAAAGCTCTTGAAGAAAAGCCTGAGGCCAACTTTATTATCTCCTTCACTCAAACGTCTGCATTTCCCCACACATATTAAAAAACAAAAGAAGTAAATATTCCCATAAACTAATTTGCCAGTGCACAATACTCTTGACTTCCTAAAGACTCAAATACTCAATTTCACAGTTCTTTCAGGTTCTTCCAAAAGGGTATTTTTTTCCAAGGAAAACACACTTCTTTTACACATTTCTTTTAAAGAGACATCGCTGAATAAGCCTCTAAGGAGATGCCTGTAATTCTGTCAGATTTCACATGTGGCTTTTCTCTGTGTACTCTGTCTGCAATGTCAGACTCATATAGGTCTTCTCTTGTATTTTCTTTATATGGTGCATGCTTTTCTGGGGGCATGGTGGGGGCAGAATCAGTTTACACTATGCTTACCTGAAGGTGGCCCCAAATTCTGCTAGCACATCTTCTGGAGTGCTGTGACAGACAACAGAGACTGCACAGGGTGTTCAGTTTTAACTCATCCCTACCTTGTTCTGCTCTACTCTTTGGATGGTGTGGGCTCCATGTTGCAACTTAAGAAAGGAGAGGACCTCCTTGCTTCGTAAGCATCAAACCTACTGGATTTGGTCCTGGAATTGTTATATACCCTGACCTTTTGAAGATTATTTTTTCAAGTGACTTCTCATTCTAAATAGCATCATTCGGAAGATGTTTAAAAAAACCAGGGGTGAATTCTCCAGGGGAGAAATCTGTAGACTCCTTTGACTCTGCATTCCATTGCAAACTACTTAGTGCATGTTCAGCACACTTTGAACAGACATGAATATTTTCTAGGGGAGATTTAAAACAGTTACAGAGGGAACACTACCTTTAAATAGACATAGAAAAATTATGTTGCTGTACTAAAAAGTAAATAAAGTTACTGCCGGGGCCTTATCCACAAGGAGATAAATTATTCTAAGCCCCAGAGGAACAAATGCTGCAAGATGGTAAAATTATATTGCAGTAAGTCACCTATCCAGAAAAGTGAGAGGAGAAAATCTAAATGTGCAGCATAAACTAAAACACCCCAGTCTTCATACACATGGCAATTTCTGTTTGGAACCACTAGGCAGGGAGATGAGATATGTAAAACCCTAAAGAATCATCTATGCCTGGAACATAACAATGGGTTAAAAATAACAGGCGTATTGGGTTGGAAAGTTACAGGTGTTCATAACAGCTACAGTATTTTATTTCCAACACCATTTTATGGAACCAGACAGCTAAAAAAGAAAAGACCTTCTGAAAGTTCAGAATACCACCTTTTTCATTTTCTATTAGTGTGATAACTTCCCTGGAAATAAAAATGTTCCCCCTTTGCAGGATCTTCCTGTTAGTAACAGTTGCACATAAATAAAGTTTTCTAAACAAACATCTTATCTTTTTATGGAAGGAAGTCCATTAATAAGGAATTGACGTCCTTCCCTGAAAAAAAAGATCAGTGCTAATTCTTTCCCATAAACTAAAGAAATAAACTTACACCCTGAGATTTTTTACTCTATTTTCACAGCAAACTGGCTTGTCTGCACGTAGATAAAATGGAACTGTTTGGGTTTTCTTATAAACAATATCTCTGTTGCTACCTTGCCCCATAATACCAAATAATTAATTCCATCCCTCAGTTTTTGATTGCTTCATGAAACTTGTGCTTTACTTCAATTCTACTCCATTCCTGTTAAAACTACATGGCAGCCTTTGTGCAACTTTCAGCCTGGGAGCTTCAGAAACACACCATAACTCGCTAACATTTTGATCTATGCCATAATTTCCAGAAAGGTGTCCTTTACTCAACAAATGCAGCCAAATATACTCCAGCACCTCTACTGTGGTCTTCACTGACTTTGTCAGCTACACAGGACATTTCTTTTGCCCAAAATGAACTTTGCTATGGAAAATCCTCTGACACAATCTTTATCTGTTTCCCTTCTTCAACGCAGCTTTTCCTTCAGACTAAGAGAATTCAAGGTTCATACTGTACTGTATGCAACTTGTTATAAATAAAACACACACTTTTCTCCCAATGGCTTCAGAAAACCAACACTTTAACCTATTTGCAACAATGCTGAAAATAGAAATGTTAATATGTTTATAGAGAGTTTAGATTTGCAGTGTTATTGTGCATCACAATTTAAAATCTCAATGTCATACTGCAGGGAGATCAACCAAAGAGAATGGCAGAATAATGTAGTCTGTGATTACCATACTTGTATAAACTTAGGAGTTATAATACCATAGTATTTTTGTACGAGAATATCTATTTATCTTAAACACATTAAATCTTTAACTCTGGAGGACGCAAGAAACCTCATGAAAATATTTACATAGGAATTTCAAAAGGGAATTTTAAGAATAAAAGTGCACAAATGTTGCAAGAAAAACGCTGTTATTTCTCTTCAGCTGCGTCTATAAATGTGTGCTATTTCAAAGGCATCTATTACAATTTTGAAAGATGAAACACTGCTATGTTCCGGCAATCACACTTACATATCCTAAGAATGGGAAAATAAAAATCCACAATCCTTTACCAAGAGTGCGCATCAACTTCTCTTACACAATGCTTCACTTGGGAAGGCATTTAACATACGTCTTAATGCAGATAAGTGAGTGACAGGGAGTGAGACTGAGCATCAGGCTGCTCCTCCTCTTCCTCTATAGTGAACTCAAAGATTCCTTTCTGACTCCATTTTGCACTAGGACAGCTTGCTTTCCAAAGATCAGTCTGCTGTAGAGGTGACAAGCCCTAAGCAGGTAAGAGTCAGTCCACATCACACAGCTTTGATGATATTGGTTCCTTTCATTCTTCTTTGGCATCCATTTATAGCTTTACACGCTGATTTCTACAGTTTACATTTAGACCGTAATACTATTAGCCACTGGTGGAACCAGAAGACTTCATGTGCTTGTGCAGGTTCAGTAACACAGACCTGAGTGTCACTATAAAAACAAGAGCAATTTCCTCTTCCCTTAGCTCTATTCCTTTTAAAGGCTTAGGTCCTCAGAAAGGTTTCCCCCCATTTCTGTTTAATTCTCGATAATGTACTGCGGAATAGTGACCTTTTATAAAAGCAAAACCAGAGCACTGCTTTAAAAGGTCACATGGCACAACTCAGAAAACAGAGCAGATATTCTGGTATCCCAGGGCAGCACTGGAAACAGGGATACAGGAGATAGCTAAAGAAGTATCTGGACAAAACAATACACTGAAGGTTTTCATCTCTCATTAGAACTTTCACCTGTTCTCCAGCACTGCTCTGGCCAGTAAGGATTCCTAGTCACCTTATACAATTTCCAGCTTTTCTACCTTACTTTTTCTTTACCCTCCTTCTCTTAGCATAATGCCTCGCAAAACTTTTCTGATTTAGAATGATTCTTGACAGGGGAGAAAGCTCGGGACAGTCTCAAGAGAGCTCAGTAAATGTGTACAAAACACTAAGACTTTTGATAATTTTGTTTTGCAAGATGGAGTTTTGGTCAGCTGTAGCTAATAGCTAACCAAAATACCTGTGGATGGCTTTAGGACTGCTGAATGAACTGATGGTACCCAGCACACCAAACAAAGGAGCCCATTCAGTGGTGTCGCTGTTACCTGTGCTGCTGTCCTTTCCTGTCCCCTCACCTCCGCGTTCGGCAGGACCGGTGTCGCAACTGGTGGAGGAGGTGCTCTGCGCTTTTTCACTTCTGGGTTTGCCGTCATTCCAGAGATGCTACCAAGGGACAGTGATGAACCCAGGCTACCGGAACGAGAATTCACCGAAGGGGAATTTGGTGCTGTGGAAAAACCCTGTAAATGAATTAACATCTTGGATTAACATCACTCTTTAAAAACAATGGGAAAGAAAGAAGAAAAACAAGACAGATCTGGTTACCGTTTAAACAATGATATGAATAATCATGTATGTTCCTCTGCCAAACCTGCTGAATTGCAAACTCCAACTTTTGGAAACTTCCAAAGGTCAACTGGAACAAAGCTTACAGGCAGTATTAATAAGACAGGAGGCACGATAAGCACCTACTGCGGTTTAACAGTAGTATTGATGGGAACACTGCTGCTGCTTGCTATTTAAAATATAAAGTTCACATCAAGACACATAATTACAGTTATCCAAATGCATTTGCAGTCGCATTTAAATTACAAGTGTTACACATTTCTGGAAGCAAGATTTACTTTTAAATGAGAACACTGTATTAATAAAATGCTGTCAGTGTCTCAGGCTTGTCTATTTTATTATCAATCTGCCTGATTTACCTGAGTCTTCTCTGCAGATTTACATAAGAGAAATTTTGCTACCATTAAAATATTTCCAATTTACATGCACAATCAAGCATAATCACTTACAACCTACTGAAAACAACCATTTAACTTGGTGAAAAGAAGTTCTACTGACAGGCACCACTCTGGATTCTAACAGACCCAGATGAAAGGAGAAAGAGAAAACTATTTCAGTAATTCCTTACTGTTAAAAATTCATTTAGTTCTCACTGAAAACTTAATAAAACCAATGGAACAATGTTAATGGAATTCAGAATCTTAATACATTTTTATATTAATATACAAACAGAAACATATCCAGTCAGATAGTAGCAAAACTACAAATACGAACAATTAGAAGCAGGATTGCTTGAGAATGTCCATTTTAACTTTAGCTTTTACTCTTAAATTCAATACTTTTTTTTTATTCTGCTATTAAAAATCTTGCAAAAACTTTTCCCTCAAAATCTGAGTCACCTTCTCCTTTATTTAATTAAGAGAACCTTCCATATTAAATTGAAGATTTTACTTTTTAATTAAGTTATTTGACTGTAACTTCTTCCCAGAAATATCTCCTGTGGAATCACCACTGATACCACTTTACCATGACCTGGAGCTGAATAGCTGTTCTGGAAACATAGGCTGATGAGCATGGTTGATAATGCTGTTCTTATCACAACAGAACATGCTAATACACTTAACAAAACTCTCCCATCAAGGACATAAAGCTCTCTAGTAGAATTTTGTCCAAAACCACAGAATACATACTGGCAGGAAACTAAAGGCCACCCCAAATGNCAAGTGCCAAGTGCAACCTTAGGTAAAAATTAAAAACACAGGGCAGCAAGATTTAAAACACAATTAATTTAGTTTTAGGACCATTGAGGAAGCACTGATAAAGCACAAGGAGCTAAAAAACAGAGCAATGCAAAAATATATATAATACAGGCTCCTTTACTGCTTGGTAAAGTTCCATGTTCTGTAGATTCCTGTGAAAGCAACTGAAATGCAAACAGATTTGTGCCTTGTCCTGCATTTACTGTGCATGTGATACCAATTACTGACTTAGATGTTTTTGTTAACTTTTATGTTACGCACTGCACAGCACACTTCACCTTGGAATAATGTATTTAGCAGAAGTGGGACATGATACCAGTCTTCTCTGACTGAAAGCAGTGTTTGCCACACCTTTTTCATCACCAATTTCTCTGAATTGAATGGCATCACTAGCATCTTTCCCCTTCTAGCAAATGAAGAAAAAATTTTGAAGTAGAAGGTGGTGTTTAAAAGATTAGGCATCGTCTTATAAAGAAATAGTCTTGTCTTGGCCCTGTATCTTGGGCAGTGGAAAAAATAATGTTCTCATCTATAAGCTACAAGTTTTAAGTCATTATCAGTGCATATTGTACAAGGTCCTATCAAATAAAGTTTGTTTACTCCTACAGAAATGACAGGGTTCACAGAGTGAAACACAAAGCACTTTCCTCTTTTCACACATTTACAAAAAACTGCAAAAAACAATTTCAAAGTGGATTCTGCAGGTATGCTTTAGTGACTGTATTAATTCTTTAGCCTTCTGGATAAAAGGGTTGAGAAATTTTAGACAAAGATGTATGAAAATAATAAAAAAGCCCTAAGACTTCCCTTATAGCACTACAAATACAGGATACTGGTAAGATGATAGGCCATACATAACAAGTTTTAAATGAATATTCAATTCTATCACAAGATCTTGTGGCTGAAGAGCTATCAGAATCCTTTTCCAATCTACAGGTCATTGTGAAGGAATACACTGATGAACAACTGAACAGTTTAAAGCTGGTTTGTTCTGTTTTTAAGCTTGGATTTCCTAACAGAAGATACAGGGGGAAGAAAGGGTAATACTTCCATGACACTGTAAGTAGTTTATAATAAAAAGACTTTAATGATAGAAAAAAAATAACAACCTTGCAAATTCATCTACATTTTCTTTTCCAAGTCCAACCTTTATACTAAGCCCATTATTCCCTCACTGACCATTTCAAGAATGCTCATGTAAAGACACTTGCCCTAAAATAAAAACTCACCACAGCTTCCAGGGGAATGGAATGAGGACAATTTCAAACTAGTTTTGAAAGCCCTCTCATGGAGGAACAAGAGCTTTGCCTAACTGGAGGCAGACCTTCAAACTCTGCCACGTGTGTAGTCATTTTCATTAGCTTTAAGAGAAAAAAAAACAACCCTGGACACAAAACACTGACAAGTGGTCTTTTGTTGTAAAACTAATACAGAGAGACAACTCCTAACCCAGCTTTTATATTTCACGTTGGATTAGATGCAATGCAGTTTCTTTCCTAATCACGGGATTTGGAGTTTTGTTTTTCAGGCAGTTTATCAAGGCAACTATTAAGAGCATACAACACTAATCAAGCAAAATTGCAGGGACATGATATGTACATGCCAAATACTCCAACCATCTCTCATTTCTTGTTTTTCTAATTTGTTATCAAAGAACCGATTGAATTACTCAAATTACAGCAGTGTAAGTGAAGAAAGCCAAGCTCAGGAATTGCAGCCAATGCTGCTGGCTTAAAAAAGTCGGCCCTTATTCTCTGTTTCATTTGACAAACAGGTTAGCATGAATACTCAGCTCAGAATCCAAAGCAGTTCACAGAATCCATGAGTTTCACAAGAAAAGCAAACAAAAAAAAAAAAAAAGGAAAAAAGAAGAAAAAAGGAAAAATCAATTCATAAAAAGAAAATTCATGGAAACTAATCATATAAAGAGCTTTCAAAAATGTCTCCCAACTTGTAAAATCACAGTCTTTGTTAAGCCACTAGTGTTCCAGCACTTTGCTACCTGTTCAAACAGCAATTAATTAATGCAAACTAACAAGAAAAAGAAACAGTTTGGTTTGGGGTTGTTTTTTCCCCCTGAATTAAAGCAAACCAAACACAAAACCAGGTAGAACAGCATAGGTCAGGAGTCAGGTTAGACACTAGCTGAGCAAGGGTTTGGAATATGTACTGAAGCACAACCATGGATTAGAATCCATTTCAATTCCATGGTGTAGATATTGGAAGGAGGCAAGAAACAATTGCAGTACCTACCTATGTTGCCATCAGGTTTCATCACTGTTTCATGTTAAACTTGCCAGCTACTTTTTTTCCCTCTCATTGAACTTCTGAAATCCAAGAAACTCCATTTTTTTCCCTAACATACCAGGTGTTTTCTCTGGAGTTCAGCAATTTCAGTTTAAGGTTTTTTTCCTACTAGTTCTTCTAATTGAAATTCAGCTGTCAAAGACATTTTTGAAGGGCAAATAGGGACTGCTAAAAACACAGAACTATGAGGGCTAAGAGTAACCTGGTGAGGTAGGCATACCACTCCCATTTTCAAAAGACACTGAGCAGTCAGCTTTCTGCAAGACTTCTAAAGTCCCATAGCCTGCTGAACTCAATACAAGATAGATTAAGAGCCTAAAGCTGAGGCCAGTCTCTATTCCAAGGTCATCAACCTAAAATGCAATTGTAAAATATCCTTTTCAAACTACCTCCTTTTCAAGAATAAACAGAAGTTCTGGTATCTTATGTGCACTTTGAAAATTTTAAAGTCATATATAAATAAAGGTAAGATTAATCTATTAAAAATATAACTGTACTGCTGTGAGAATTCCGTTTTACAAAAACAGATGTGTATAGAAATGGAAATCAGCTTATGATTGTTTTTAAAAGATGTCCCTTATATATAGCTTTCTTACCCAAAGCCCTGTTATTAGCATTTCCTTGACTTTCTGATGACACTAAGTGGCATTTAAAGGTCAGCAAGGAAAAGACTGCAGATTGCCTGTGAGAGTGATTTGACTTCCCGTTCCCTGTTCACACTGGTCAATAAAAATTTTTCAAAATGTCAAGTTCTTTTCTTGTGAGGTTGCTACAGACAAGCCTTTCTTCCGCAGCTCTTTGCCAAAACTCACATATTTGAGCTCCCAGTCTTGTTATGCAACTTCCTTCTCAGAAGTTTTTAAATCAGAAGTAATCAATTGAGCTGTTTTTAAGCACTCAAAGTACCAGATGTATCAGCAAAAAGTAAGGGTTTTATTTTTTCCAAAATAGAGACAAAAATTTAAAATATCATAAAGGGTATAGGTTTTTTTTTACAAGTTTACCATGGGTAAATACAGAAGGTAAGATTTAGAGCAGGCAAAAATCCATCTGCTCAGTGACAGCAAGAATATTTATGTCTGTCGGACATTTAAACTCCATTAATGCAAACTTTTATTGATTAGCTGAATGATACTACAAGTGATTACAACTGGCCATATAAAATGCCAGACAGGTTATATCAGACCTACTGCACAAACTGAACCTAGAGGCTGCTTTCCCTGACATGATAGTGTATTACTTACACTAGCACTAAAATTGACAACACTGAAACTGAATTAATCCAAGCTCCTGCTTCAGAACTAAAGCATTCTACTGCAGGCATGAGATTGCTGGGAGACACAGTTAAAAAACCCAGCAAAACAAAACAAAAAAATTGTGACTACTCAGATTTTCCTTTCTAACCAGCCACACTGAATACAGTTTGTTTTTTTGTACTCCCTGAAGCACTTGTGCTGACAGTCTGCAGTCAGAAGGAAAAAAAAGTTAACCTTTTCCTGTTCTGATCTGAAAAAAAAAAAAAAAAAAGGCATTTTTATGCAATTTACTTTATGCTGCTTTATTATCTCATTGCATTTTGCTACTGGTAGGAAATTATCTGGTCACACAACACAATAACAAAAGCGAAGCAACTATTTCATTCCCACAACAGTTATTTACACAGGCTATACTGTGTTGCTTTTATATGCCTGGCAAATATGCCTGCCTCTCAAGTTCTTACTGTAAAAGGTTTGAGTTATAGTTTGAAGTCTGTACAACGGGTGCTACCTTACACTTGTATGAGTCTATCAGAGCCTCTAGACAGCAGTTCCAGATCTTGTGGTCAGGGCCCATTTGGTAGACACTAGAACTTACACAGCCAGAACCAGAAATGTCTGAGAACATTCTGTCTCCTGTGCCCCTGCCAGTTCTCCCTCAGCATCGCTGACCACATTCCTCTTGTTTTAGTACAGAGTTTTTCGATGAGAAATCCTGGCAGTGCCAGGTGCAAGGCGGTCACCTCCCATACGAAATCATCCATTTTATCTCCCAATGCTAAAGTGACCAATCTGTCACTGCAGAGGTTACTAAAATTTTCCTATGACACAGATCCACACCATCTGCCATTACGCTGTTTTTCTTCTTAACTGTCTTTATAATTAATTTTTTCCTT
Organism: Pachycephala philippinensis; assembly: GCA_013397055.1. NCBI lineage: Eukaryota > Metazoa > Chordata > Aves > Passeriformes > Pachycephala > Pachycephala philippinensis. The sequence continues at coordinate 1,222,066 of VWZT01006840.1, forward strand.
TTACCTTAACTATAATTTCCCTTCCTAGAAGCTTATCTGATTCCTTCTTGCCTTCACTTAGGTAAGCTCAGTCAATGGAAAGTGTCTTTACAGCTAAGAGTACAGCCTTGGTTTCTAGCTCCAACTGATTTATGTTCACTTTGCAACTCCTGTGGTGTCCAACTTCTTTTCCAGTAGAAAAGCTGAAAGAACAACCACCCAAGGAAGGGAACTAGAAAAATGGAAGCCTCCAGGAAAAAGGTTTCCAAAACACACCAAGAGGCTTAGATTCACTGTGAATTTCTCAGTAGGGAACAAGTGTGGGTATTAACTCTGGCCCCTTGCACTACACTGAGGACAACAAGGTTGCACAATCAGGGAGAGCTTCCAAGAACCTTCTTTAGTTTTTGTCATCCTTCTTGCACATAGTATATATAAAAGAAGTGAAGCAATCTTCAAAACTCATTTTCCATTTGAAAAATCACATGGATACTGAATGAACATGGCAAAAACCACAAGTAAGCTGCTTACTTGTTTTGTGGACTGTCAAATATTTTATTTTGAAGCTTAGGAATATAAACATTTTACTCAAATCATTAGGAGGTTAGAAAACATGGGTTGGGAATACATTAATTCCAGCTAAACATAAACATGCCTGTAAACTCTTGCAAATATAAAGAAACAGGTGCAGTAAGACCAACCGTAGCTGCTATTATCAGTATCACCCACTACTACCACCTCCCTCAGTATTCTGCCAGTCTGAGATCACAAATTTAATCTGAGTTCTTCCAGACTGAAGAAAGTACCACGGCACATATAAAGTAGTGGAATACAAGTCTAGGAATTAAACAATGTGTATTAATCAAGCAACTCAGAGATTGTCAAATCAGTTATATTTTTCCAAGTTTTTATGACAGATCAATGCTTTGAGAATTGAAGCTTTTAAATCACTTCTTGTGATTTAAAATGCAATATATTTCCTCCAAATAAATTCTCCTGTTTCCTGTTTCACTCTTCAGATTTTCTCAAGTCAGAATACCCTTCATGCTTAATAAAACCTTTGTCTATTACTGCTACTCAAATTCCTTCATGTCAAACTGAAGAAGTCAATCAGTATCAAAAGAAATGGATGCAATAATTTTTTTCCGTTGTAGAAATACATGCAGAAAAGGGAAGACAAGCTAACTTGATTTACATTTGTGTCTTTGTATCACTTCTTCTGTAAGTGACAGTGTTACAAACAAATTCATATTTTTAAAAAAAAGTAGCATCCAAACAGATTTAGCAAAAAAATAACCTTTCTTGATGGAAGAGGGTAGCCATGTTTCAATAACCCAGAAGGTGGGAGCAGGCAGAATGCTGCCTGGTACTAATGGGAAGACCCAAGTGTATAAATGGGTGTTTGGAAGGCACTGACATATAAATCCTTTGTGTCCTCTCCTATCAGTCTGGACACTGAACTCATCGCAGTAACCAGCAAGCACATATCCTGTGGGCCTTGTGAATCACAGCTGAGGAACTTGTTAAATAGAAGAAAAACATAATTTCTTTGATTCAGAGCTGTTAACATTGACAAGTCACTCTCAACTCAATGCAGTGAAAATACACTTCCTACAAATCTTTCTAATGCATAATTGATCTAATTTCTGTCACTGTGTGTTCTGTGAAGGAATAAAAAGTTGTTCTGCTGAAATCTAAAGATATTTAGCCACAAATGGAAGAAACTTAGGTTGCTAAACAATCTTTTCTCAACAAATATGATCAGCAAAACAAGGAAGGGTATGTTCAAAAAAGCAAACCTCAGCTCGAACTACACAAACTGACACATATTACATTTAGTATTCCACTTTTCTCCAGATTCTCAATTTACAAAAATGCAGCTAAAGATGATGAGATATAAAATTAATGGGAGATACTTCAACATTGGTATAAATCCAATGATATCCATGAAATAGCCACAGGCTTCAGCATGTGTCTATTATAGGTATCTTTGTAAGAAGATATACAGAACCCAGCACATTTTTAAAAAAAGAGACATGCGTGTCCAGTACCTTAAAATGCCACTTTATACTGCCGGACACGTCATAGAGAAAACATGGACATATATGCACAATCTTCCAAAACATGCCAACCTCCTTTGTGCCCTTATTGTGCTCTGAAGCTGAGACCATCAGGCTGAGTGACAGCACACAAAGCATGTGGGTTCTTTTTTAACTTTCTGGATGTGAGATGCATTTTAAATACCCCTAAAATGCAAATACTTTTGCCTTTGTTTTCTATATGTAAACCCTAGTGAGAAAAAGCCATCATTAACATAGCACAGAAAACATTTTGGGATCAAATGTTTCAGTGCTCCTTGGCAGTTTAAAGGAAACATTGCTACCCATCACTCAGGTGGGAGGTAGGGAGTGCAGGATGCAGGCAGAGTCTGAAGTGAATTCCAAAATCAAGCTGAACTGGGAGTGACAGTCTGGGATGCCGCCAGATGCTTAGGGTAAGGTTTGTTTGCATTCCATACAAGTGTAAAACGATTTATCTTGACTTTCAGAAGTGTGTGGATAACTTTGTGTCTCATTTGATAGAATGTTCTCTTTTTTCCTTTTCCTTCTTTCTTTTAATATCGTATTGGGAAAATACCAGAATCAATTTACATCTAAAATGCACCCTCTCGGGGCTGATTTACATCTTTCTGGCTAGACTGCTAAAAACTTATCTTCCACAAGTCCAACACTTTTTGTCACAATGCACTGTCAAAATATGTCAGCTCATAAAAAACCACCGTATTTTGAAAATAGATTTTTTATAACTGTCAAAAATACCAGTATGTAAAGCCACTATGGGAAGAAATATTAATTTCAAAAGATTCCCAGAAAGGAATATCTAACAAAAGATGGAAAGTCAGCAGATTCAGCTACTCACATAACTTTTTTTTTGATAGCTACGTGCTTGTAATGAGAGATGTGCAGGGAATCATAAAAGATTTGGTGAATCATAAAAGGAAATACAAAAAAAACGTGGAAAACATTACAAGTCTCTTTTTGGGTATTTGTCCAAGTGGAACAAAAGCAGACGTGAAAGAAATAGGAAAGAACACATGAAGTGAGGACAGAAACAAAAACACAGTAACTGTGGCAAAAAACAAAGTGAACATGTTCACGAGATTTGACCAGAAAGTAAGTCCTTGAAGAAATTCAAAGATGAGAGTCTGGAAAAGGAGACGAGCATAGCAAAAAGCAGAAGAGTTCAGTGACTGTGATGATAAGAGCGCTGCCTTATATCCTGGGGAAGGAACAATGAACTAAGGACACTGTGCAGGACAGAAATCATACTTTGTAAGAAAACTCCGTGCCTGACCATACAGAAAGATGGTGAGGTTCATGTTCACTTGTCATGAAGGCAGTGGAGGAAAAGTCACATGAACAAAACTCAAACCAGGAAAGATTTAGCACTGAAAGAAAAGGGGATTGATATATATAGATTTGTGAAAGTGTAATAAATATTTCTGTGGTAGGGATTTAATGCATACTAAGACATGGAATGAGGCAGAATGGAAGAAAATAACAAAAGAAACATTTTGAAACCTGCCAAGAGAGGTCCAAAAGCCAATGACAGACCCCAATAGAAAAACACATTTTAAAGGAACTCGAAGAAAGCATTACAGAGGAAAATTCACATGGACTCCAAAATTCAATTCAATCCCAGTACAGAAAGAAGACAAAAAAATATTAAGCTGGAAGGAAAACAAGGAAAGAACATTAGAAAAGAGGTTATTTACACTTTGTCTTGGAAGGCCATTAGTGAGAGCAATCTTGGAAGACTAAGGATGGAAAAAGGCACATTTTTGTAAGCTTGAAAAAGCTGGTTTCTCCTTTCACTTATACTTTTGAACTACACGAAAATAGATTAGCTCAATCCAATAGTGTTGAACAATGAAGCCAAAAATCAAAATCTGTCTTTACTAATGGTCTGGCAACAGACTTCAGGAAACAGGGAGTTCAAAAGGTCAAAGACTGACAACAGAAAAAAAAAAAAGACATTTTTCCACTGGTGTTAAGCATTCATCAATCATAAATAACCACCAAAAGGATCAGAAGTCTTGAGCAAAATGAATTCATCATTGCAATATGAATTTATTTCTCTAGATTTACTAATTCTTTCAAATAAATTAACCAGTGTTTTTGGTTCATGGAGGATAGGAGTTGTTACATCTGCAATATATCCTTCTGAAATTCAAAATATTTTAAAAACTATTGCAGAAGAAGTTCTTCTCAGCAAATTCTTTTAACATATAGAAACTATTAAACCACTAGACTTGATAATCTTCAATATATTTTCATTGTAGATATGCCAGTTTATACTGGAGGAAGAGATGGAAACTTTACATAAAACACACAATTTTAAAAATATCTGTTTTAACGTCTGTATAGCCAATTTTTATGGCAACCAGAATTATGAATGGAATAGCTCCTGGCATGAGGTTTTTGGGTGTGTATTTGTTTGGTCTTGGAGAAATAATTTCTGGGTTTTACTGAAAGTATTTTTATTCCAGTTGAATTAAAAAGTGTTTTCTTCACATTTTAATGAAAGTGTTGTCCTTACACAAGTTTTCCAGAGACAAGAAACATGAATGATCAATCCTCAAAAACTTTCAGTGTCTGCTGAAATTCTGACACATATGACTATCGGCCTCTGGAAATTTCTACTTATTTACCCGTTGATGAATGAAGAAAATCTACTGAGATTCAAAGGCAAATTTTCACCAAGATCTGCAGAACTTCTCTGAAGTCAAAGGAGTTGCTCTGACTTACTGAAGCTCAGGGATCTGGCTTCCAGCTCCAGTCCTTATAATCCAATTCTGACACAACTGCTTTATTAACTTAGAATGCAGTCCTGCAACAACTTTTCCCTTTGAAGTATGTGGTGACTATAGGTGGTTAGCTAGAGGGAGACAAACACAATCATCCAACTGTCAGTAAATTTTCAAAAAGGAAGCTTTACACTTTGTAATGATAAAACACTGCCAAAGATATTACTGAAAAACAATATAACCTCTGAAGACTTTCAAACTTAAATTAGAAGAACAAATCAGCTTTTGAACTCTGAAATTAGTGCAAATCTTAAAACAAATCCTAATTACTGAGTCACTAAGAGGATTCTAGCCTGAATCAGAAGTCTGCAGCCAGGAATTTTACTGTTTCAATTAGCTCTTTCAGATGTCTGGATGTGCAGGTGTGCGTGTACATAACCTCCGTGCATACATACATATATCTACATACAAACACAGGGATGTACACACATACACACAGCTCATCACCTCAGTGAGCTCTTCCTGATATCTGCATGCATGTTTGTGCCTGAATGCACACATACTTACTACACACTGAGTACAAAATGCCGAGTCTGAAGCCCTAAGGGCTGGCCTAAGCAAGCTCCCTAAGTCTCTGCGTCTTTCACGCTTTCAAGAGTTTCAGGAGCTTCATGGGAACTTCTGACTGCAAACTACTGCACTGGAGCAGACCGACCCTTTAATGAGATATGACAGCTTTCTGCAGAAGATAAAATCAAAAGACAAACTCACATTCTGCTTACAGCTTGATGTTTGAATACTGATGCCAACAAACCACTTTGGATTCTAACAGCTGAATATTTAGTCCCAAATCAGCATCAGCAGTCAGGAGTGAAGAGAAGGAGTTAGGAAGACATCATGTGAGAGTACAGGGGTGCAGAGAAGGTTTAAAGACAACACTCTCCTGCTGGACAATGGATAGAGCACATCCAGGTGTGGTACACAGCCACCTTCTGTTTCATAATACCTACAGATTGATACCTCTAAAAATTAAGCTTGTCTTATTAAAGGAGGTGATCAGTTTGGACAGAAAAATATATATGCTTATACTTTGAAGAAGTCAAGTATATTAATTTCAGGATCTGAATCTTCCAAGACAATGAAATTCAAGTCCAAGCTTCCTCTCCATCCTGAAGGATGCTCCAAAGACTATCCTCTTTGGAGAATAATCAATATCCTGATCATGCTGGCAAAAATCACACAAGTTCATTAATGGGGTTCACAGGAACAGTCTAAGAATAAAGAAGCAGACCCTCCCTTTGAATTTTCTTTGAAGTAATGCTTGGACACTATTCTAGTATCCTTGGCCTTTAATTCTTTTCCTATTGTGAGCATTCATTGCTATTCTTTCAACTCTAACTTTGTCTAGACCACTCCATCTTCGAAATAAACATGAAGTGATAATATAGGATACCGCAAAGGGGCTGGCAGTACAGCTGTGCTGGAGACCAGGCTACTTCAGCCTTCTCCCACTTTGTATATACACATATATAAAAATTCATAATTTTATCTTCCTTTGCAGTATACTGTAGCCTACAAAGTTTTTCCAAATCAAGAAAATAAGTGGTATATCCTTAGGAAGCCGGAGCTTGACTTGTGAATGTTTATTATTCCCAAGAAACTAATTTTTCTACTGTGTATAGCCTTGTTTCTCTGTGAATTTAGTGTGACATATTAAGAAATCACACCTCTCCAATCTATTTAGTTCCACAGACTGGCGTACTCCAATTCACTGGAGTGAACTCGCCACTGCTCAGTTTTGGCAGAAACCTTTCAAAGCACAGTTCCAAATTTAACTGACACAGAAGTTAAAAACTTTTGGAAATAGATACAACATATACCTGCACTTGGACTTCAACTGGCACAATTACAGTTTAAATAGGGCAACTAGTGCTGGGAATTCTGCTCACTTGTGGGTATGCACTGCTTCAGATAACAAAGAAAAACCTGCTTTTGAAACAAATTATTGGTTGGTGAAAGCCACTCCCTTCCCTTGCCACTGTTTGCAATTCATCTTCTACAAGACTTAACATGTTTACTTTGGGGTTTTCTCCTTCCCCAGTGAGAAAACGCTCTATAAATTAAGCAACTTCAAGGGGTTTATCTGCGCCAACTGTCCATCAAAAAGGAATGAAGGTCTTATGTTTGTAGGGATGACAGTGAAAGTGTCAGAAGATTTTTGAGAACCTGAAGTAGCACAAGAAGGAATGATTTTAAAATGGACTGGTGTAGATAATGCCTAGCAACTCATAAAGGACATGGTCCAAAGCCAGTTCAAACCAGCAGGAATTTTTCCATTGGCTCTAGTGAGTTCTGCCTTGAGTCTCTGATGCAGACTCTATGATGCCAAAAGACAACACTCTGAACTATGCTGCCACTGTTATTTCTACAGAGAATCTTTTTCTTCAGTATACTTTCAAGCTCAGTAAAAATCATAACAATGACACCTGAGAAAGCACAGCTCTGATTTTTTAAACATAAAATTTGGTTCCAGATATCCATACTTTAATCTCTTCCGTTAAAGAAATTAAGAAAGTAAAGGACCTCCAACAAAACACGTGTGAACTGGATCCCAACAAATAGGGAAGGAGTTGTTTTAAAAGCATGATCAAAACAGATTAAAAACCAAAATCCAAAGAACCCAATGCATGATCAGATACCCTACAATGATATATAGACTAGTTGTGTAACTAATTGGCAAGGGTTTAAAAAACCAAAACACATGATGTTAAACAGCATATGAAGATGTCTACAAAGCTAACAGACCCGACACTACTTTCACCCGTAGCATGATGCTTTCTTTTGATGTAATATGAGGCCACAGGATATTAAAAGTAGAACAATATATTAAGTGTATAACCTAAAACAAAAACATTAAGAAGTCCCAAAGAGTTGCCTTTCCATAAACGAAGGATAAATAGTTTTGGTTTTTTTCCTAACTCAAACAGGTTACATAGAATATATTTTCCCAGCTCCCTTTTTTTTCCCCTCTTTTTGGATGAGGGGGGAAGAAGGTGTCACAACTTGGGATAGACAAGTTGCTTTTAATTAAATACTAGTTAATAACTTTGTCTGACTTGTACAATTGCCAGTATTTTTAGTTGATATTGTCTTTCTGACCTGTAACCCTTAAACTAGAACAAGGACCTTGTTTAACATTTGTTAAATTTAGACAGCACCACTATCCACTATTACCCCCCTCCCACTGCTGCTGCACTAATCTCCCATGCCAGCTGCTCGTATGTTTACATCTGAAGGGCTCTCTCTGTTTGTGCAGAAACAGTCTCTGCACAGTATCTCTCATCTGTACATTTGCCAGAATCAAGGCAAGAAAAGCCTCCCTGCTGGAATTCTTGATTAATAAATAGTCTTAAACGTTTCTTCTTCCCTTCCCCCATCTGTCAAATCCATTGCCATTAGGTTTTTACAAGGCAAATCTCCACAGTGCACTTTACTGTCCTGACTCTTGTCCTGTGCAAACAACTGTAAATCAGAATAAGCTCCATTTAGAGTTAATGAAATCACACCATCTCTGTGCTGAAACTTGGAGAGACTGACATCAAGATGCATACCTGAGCATTTGCTGGGATGGAAAGAAGAAAATGTTACAATCAGAGAAGGGGGTTGTGGGGAATCCAACACTAACATAAATCTACTGCTAATCTCTCCATCTCGCTATGTCAGTGCACTTCAGAGACTGCCTACACAGCTCATGACCTACACACCGGTCACACCTGGCTCACACCTGGCTCACACCTGGCTCACACCAGGTCACCGAGGGACTGAACCAGCAAAACACCTAAACAGGTGCTTGGTATGGCACTGAACAAGTCAGTGGGGCCAATGCCTACAGCTACTCGCCTCTTTAGAAGCTCTGTATGGCTACATGCTTGCTGTTTGCCTTGATCTGCTTTCTCGTCTGCCCTTCCAGCTGACCACTTACAAAACCAGAAATATTTTCCTTAGTTTGCCCAAATGTTTTGAGGTCTGCTTAGAGATGCATAATGGCACTGAAAAAAACAATTCAAGAAGGTCTAACTGACTGATGGTATTACTACTTCATACCGTTCTAAAAGCCTTTAAAAAGACTGATGACTATTTGCCACACTCTTTCCCCACTTCAGTTTGCATCCCAAAATGTTTCTTAGAACTCAAATGAAGTATTATACAGTATTAATTACTTTAAACAGAGTAAGAGCAAAAGCAATGGCTGAAATTATTTGTAGTCCTTTCTGCTAAGCTCAGAGGGGAAGATCAGTATTGCAGCTGCATGTAAAAGACTTATAAAACCTAATTCAACAGTTGTCTATTAAAAAAAGGAAGAAAGAATATGAAACATCTACACAGACTACAGGCGTTAGAAGGTCTCTTTTTGTAGTGATGAACAAGTGAGAAGCACACACTGAGAAGCACACTCAGTGCTATACAGTCTTTGCTTCATACAGACAACTGTTTGAGTTAAAGGAAGACCTGCAAGGGCCACTAAGCCTCCTGTAGGTTTGACACTCCATGAGAGAACCGAGCCATAAAGTTCACTTAGGAAAACTTCCCCATCAAAGTAAAATGCATTGCGTCCTGTCAGCAAGTGTTTTGCAAATCCTCCCTCACCTGCCATAAGATGTTATTGAGACATACAGTTTCACACGCTACCAAGCAGCTCAGTTTTGCCAACGAACAATAATGCACAGAAAAAATACGTGTGGAAATCATGAGATCATCTAATTAAAAGAAATGTTATTGTATGCCACTACTTTTAATGAAATCGAGTCTTCACTGTCCACAGAAGAGGCTGGAAAGAAACCAAATCCTATTAGCGCTCATGCCTCAGAAATTGTTTGCAAAAGAAAAGAAATTATACCTTAACTGCTGTTGAAAATTTTTGCTGTATCTAAAATCTACATATGCTAATAGGATATTTTAGACTAATATAATGAATCTACGGTTACATGGGATTCAGATTATGCCACTACAAAAACAGGTTTTACTCTCTAAAAAAAATTTCCATTGTATATTAGAAATACGGAATCAACGACATACTATTAGCCATTTCTGATTTCATCTGGTAAAGGGCACTGGCATAAATACACACTAATCCTTTCCCTACAGTAGTTACCACTGGGAAGCCTGACAAGAAATATTTTGGATAACTATCATCAAATCAAAAAGAAATGTACTTTTCAGTGGAGTAAATAATTCCCTAACTAATTCCCACACCATCCCAAACTTAAACAAAAAAGCATTTTATCTACACAGAAATATGTGAAAGACTTTTTTAAGGAACTGTATCTCTGCTTATCCAATTGTGAAAAGCCTGATGCTGGTATAAACTTTTGTTTCAAGGTGGTATTTTCCACACCACTGCATGCTCGCCATAAGAACAATACGCTGAATGGGTTATGAGCAAATGTGAATTACAAGGCTATTATAGACTATTAAGGGGTTCTGGTAATATTAATTACCAAGAAAGCAAAGCCTGAGTGGTTGACATGTCACTAGAAAAATCTCAAATGGAATTTGAGTTTGTCTTTGGGTATTTTTTAATGTGCTTTTATTAATGCAAATTAAAAGCCATCGGTCTTATTAGCTGCTGCTTTATTCTATTTTTTTTTTTTTTTTTCAGTGAGTTAACTTCAGAACTTTTCAGTGAAATCAGTTACAAAAGATGAATCAGACATAAAAGGATTTGGGTGGTTAAGGGCGTGTCACCAGGTCTTAATTAAACATCCGAGGGAGATATCTGAGCCAATTTACGCCAGACTGACTGGGTACATCCCCGTGTAGAGAATGATGCCATACAGCCCAGGTCTGGAATTGCCACACGCAAGCCTAACTTAGCATGCTCCTGTTAGCTTATGCCTCCCTAAATCCCTAAAAGTTTGTGCTTTCCCATCAATAAGCCTGACACATATCCCTCTGATGCACTTATTTCCATTCTGGTGCCTGAATTTTGCTTCTGGGCATGCTGAGCATAAAAACTGTGGAGAAACTATGCTTCTAAGCTCCTGCCTAAATTCCAGCAGGATCCATAAAACGTGCAAATCTCCTTTGTCAGCCAAGGGGCCTGATCCAATAGGTGTGTTTAAAGCACAACTAAGCAACTGGGTTTCACAAAAATGCAACTGCCTGAAAAGGCAGCTATGGCATTTACCTCTTGTCCCGTCCAAACCCCTGTCCCAAGGTCAGGGATTCAGTAAGAGTATGGCAAATCCAGGTCCAAAACTGTTGTCTAGCTGAGAAAAAACAAACTTTCCCCTCTTGTGAGGAGAGCAAGACTATTCTGTGTTCAAGGACTTGAACATGAGTTTAGCTAAAAAGAGACAGAGATTAGGGCATTCATCTGGGCAGGAAGCCATTTGGCTCCTCCAATTCTAGCTTTAGTGACTACTTACTTGCTGGATGTAACATCTGCTTAGCATAAAACAGAGAAAAACATCTCTGGAGCTGGCACTGGAACCCAGAACTGCCACCACACTTAAGTTATTTCATTACTGGTCTGAATAGTTAAGCTTGCTTTTGCTCTCTGAGTCATTGAATATTTGGGTATTTTTACAAAAGGGTGCTTCCCACATCAAGAATACCTCACAGCTTTGTTCCAGGCAGTCTCCAGCCCAGTAAGTATTTTGGGCTTTTTTTTTTTGCAAAGGAGGAAATAATTCTCTGATGCTGATATCTCTAAAGGCAAAAAAGAGAACTTAGTTCACTTACGTTTTGGGTAACAATGGCAAGTGGTAATGCTCTTGAGTAAAAGCTTTAAATACCTGAATCTAACAGCTGATTCGAGGTTGGAATCTTGAGCAGAGGCAGGTAACAGACACAGATGTGCAGAGTTTAACAAGCAACTCCTGCTGTGAAGATTTCAGTGGATTCAAAACTCCAGAAATCTGACTCTCAGCTGCTTAGATTCAGAGTCCAGACACCCACACTGTCAGGTATTTAAAACAAGCACTGCCAGGCATAGTTGTACCCAATTCCTTTTGTAGATATGACCCTACTCAAGCCCTTTTGATTTGACTTAATTATTTTCTCTGTGTTCATCTCAGAAAGTTTCTTGACAATATTTCCTTCAAAATGTCCTGCTAAAACCACTGAAGATTACAAGTTATCTTTTTAAAAGCAACGACTTGAATACCGTGAGTTGTGATGATTTGACTCTGAACCACGCAATTCTAAATAAAGATACAGGTTCTGGTAACCACTGACTACCTGATAATATTTTTTTTTTTTAAATAAAATCTTTATGGTCACAAAACAGAAGCTTAAATGTGACTTCTACAATCCTAACACTCAGAAGTCAAATGGAGGGAAGTCCACCCGTAATGATTTCTTTTCAAATCTCATAATCTTAAGCCACTTTTGTGTGGTGAGGGCAAGAGCTGACAAGTGATTTTTGAATGCATGAAGTTGGCAAGTACAAGCTAAGCAGCACAGACAGAACAGGGGTCAGCCGACATGTCTCTTCACCAGATACTGTTTTTAATAGCTTGTAACTTCACCATGCTTTAACCATGGATGCTGAGACTTTCCATTCCAGGTGTCTGCCTCGGGCTATTTTTTTCTTTTTTTTTTTTTCCGAGCCAGAGTAGTTCAGCTGGTTCTGAGATGATTTTTTGTGCACTAACTCCAAGGACCTTTTCTTTGAAGAGGTCTAGTAACACCACACTTTGGAGCAAAAACTTGAAGTCTGATGGTGGCAGGCAGCCACTGTTTCAAGCTCTTGCTGTCTGCTATCACATACTGTAAGAAAAATCAAAAGATACTATAATACGTAAAACCATCTATGATTCACAGGAGCAGAGAGAATTAATATCCTGTAAGTGCACAAAAGGAGGTGGGTACAGCTGCATCTCTCCAGCAGCCAGAGTCTGGCTGAAAGGCACCTCCATGGTCTGCTTAATCTGTAACTCTGCTCTGAGACAGAATAAAGTACGTGTAGCTCAGCCTCTAGACATTTTTGGAGGTTTTGCAGATTAGGTGATGATAAGGATTTCACAGTCATTTTAATAGCATGCTCCCCTGTCAAATTTCTCTCCCTCTCATTTCCAAGTTAAATTTCTATCGCTACATGTAAAGGACATTGCTTCCTGTCCTGCCCTCAGTAGACAAGGACAAAAAAAGTTGATCATCGGCATCCTTACTACCTACTGAAATTCTCTCAATGCCAGCTTAAGCCTCGGGCAAACCTTTTGTCTTACTAAGGCAAGTTAACAGTAAAGATTTTTTTTTCTACGGTGTATCACAGGCTATCAAAATAAAACTAACTCTACTGTGATGGTGAACCTTATGCTGAGATATATGGTATTTATTAGATCTCTTTTTCTTCTAATCATGTGAACAGCTGCACAAATGAAAATATTTATAACTGTATCTTCCCTAGTGTCATCCTCCGGCATCTAACTACTGGCTTACAGGCACCCTTTAATGAAGGACTGGGGGGAACAGACCTGTCTGCTGCAGTATTTAGACAACTTTCCATACTCAGTTTGTTGAGTTTAGTATTTTGCAAACAAAATCACACTAAGCAGAATTGTTTCAAGGCCAGATCACAGCCTACATCTTCGACAGTGTACACAGCTCTAACTCTACAAAATGCCAGGATTTGTCCCTACTAATAACAAATAAACACATCCTAAGCATTGTCAGGAGACCAAGAAGGGAGAACATGAAACCAGGAATTTAAAGCAAAAGTGATTGTCAAACACAAGGGAATATTAAAAGTGGATGACTGTTAACTTCCATTTAGATGATATGGGCAGTATTCTCATTCCTATTACCCTAAACAGCACCTGCCTATGTGACAAGAAATCCTTGACAGGAAAGGATATTATATTACCTGATCACCTGGGACCTGACATGGTTGAAGAGAAATAACGTTCATCTAACTGTACCTGATCCTTCTTTCCAACCATTCTGAACGGAGAAAGTGCATCATGAATGGTGTAACTCCTGCCATCAACAAGGGCATAAAAGTTACAATTAGAGTACAAGGCTCTGAAAAGGTAAATTATATATGTTTTAAAACCATATATGTTTTTATATATATATATATATACACACACATATATATATATATATATATATGTAAAACATGCATGTTTTTATATGGAAAAAAGAGTTGTTCCCATCACTTAAAAACTGACTGCCAAGATTACTAATGCACCAAAATTCTTGATGACTTTTACCAAATATTAGCACAGTACTTTTCTTCTGGAGCACAATCTTGCAATTATACAGGTACTATGAAATAAAACAAAATTCCCCCCCATCCCCATCCTAAACATATCTGATAACAGTTTGGTATTTTAAATGACATGTTTCTTTTCCTCTTGTAGTTTTGCATATGAACATACACAATCATAGCATGACAGACTCATCAAGCAGAGAACTACTGGACTATGTGCTTCATTTAATGAATTGATTCTGTGATGGGCAAAACCTACATTCTTACATAAATGAAGACTAAGTATTTTAAAAATGCTGCTGATGAAGTGCTGATGAAAATCCTCCAACATCGCACTGCTGAAGTCCCGTTTGAACTAGAGAAACCTTGTGTGATAAGACTTTGTGCTGAAGTTTCAAAACCTCTGATAAGTGTTCCTGGCTGTACTTCTAAATATTTTTTCCCAAGCTGATATATTACATAAACAAAGTCCACATCAGAGCTACACATCGTTCAGCACTTGGGACGTGTTTTTTCACTCTTGATTTATGAAAACACAAAGGCCCCAAAAATAAAACCAGCTAATTTTAGTACTGTGTTCCAAATACTGTGTTTTATCTTGATCAACTGTTTATATGAGGACAGTGACACCAAGCGGCAGAGAGGACTCAAGTTCCCTTTTTTTTCCAGCTGTTCCGAACTTCAGCTCTGACAGTCTGCCTTCGGCACAGGAAAAGCTGAATACAGCTAACAGCGCTGCAACTTCCAACTGCTTTATCTGTACGTTGTGTATTTCAATAGTATCTGATTTGTGAAAAGTTAACCTGGATATAAAACTCATCTGCTTAGCACAAAACTGATTTTTTCTCTTCCCAGATTAAGGGTAAGTATTTCTGCTTCATTTACAATACACAGTTGGATTTCGTGTCCTTTACTGGTGTGTGGTGTAATGAACTGCTGCACTTTGAGGATTTTCATGGAGAAGTCTTTCCTTGCATTTCTACACCCTCTCTCTAAGCTGTTAACAAATTCTTTTCACCTTTATTTTTGCTGATACTGTGAAAAAATGTCCTTTCACCTCAAGCATAAGTGTTGACTTTGCCATCTTGACTTTGAAAATCTGCTTCTTCATCAACAACTCAAAGTATTTTTAGAGGCATTAATAATTCCAATTATAATTAGATAAATATGGCACAGAGAATGGTTTGGTGGTTAAAAAGTGAATATAACTAGTGCCTGAATAAACACTTAAGGGTCTCTTATTTCTTACACTTTTATTCCATTACTTCATATTGCCCAGTTTAAACCAAACCAACTCCAAATCAATACCCAGAATAGAATCACTACTTTTTCTTTCCTACAATTCAGTGCACATCACCACCATGTAATAGTAAGAAAACGATTTAAACTAAGCATATGAAAGTTCATGCCTTTACCTTGCTGATGCCTTAGTATTTAGCTTTTATATTTTTCAGATCCTGTACTGCTTCAGTCTGTAACTCTAAAACTCCATAGCCTGTTAGCTACTGCTCTCCCATTCTGGTCAGACATAACAAATCCTCTCTGGGCCTGGACTCAAGGGCACCTTCTTGTCCCAGGCTCTGAAATATGTAAACTAAGCCTCCAGAAAGGTGGAACAAATTTGGGGTAATGACATTACCTGAAATTGTAATTGGAGAATTAACCCCAATATGCAAATGGACCAAACTTATGAAAGTGTGAAAAAACCATGACCCGGCATCCATTCTGGGTATAGCCCTAGGGCTCTGTACCCGTAGTGTACCTTTATTGAAGGCGCTTCAATAACTACCTGCTTTTATTCTCTTAATCTGGTCTAGCCTCTGTTTTCAGGTAGCCATTCCAAGACATCATTGGTAGTACTTCACGAGTTAACTATTATATCATAGGCAATAAAATTTTCTTGATCCAGTCGGTGTAGCTCCTGGTACTGTACCAAAAGCAATGGCAAGATATTTTTCTTTCAGAAATAAAACCGAAACTGCCTTTGGTTCCCACACAGCAAAAGCAAGATACTTTCAAATTACCCAAAAACAGTTCTAGAAAGCAGACCTAAGGTAACCGCAAAAGAGGAAGCCTCTATTGGATGACATTTTGCCAACAATCCTATCTCAGCAATGAAACTTCTGTATAATGATCTCTAAATACGTATTTCACATTATTTTGTCATGTAAGATACCAGTCAGTTGGAATAAGGATACTTACAAAGTAAATGAGACATCTTTTGAACAAGCAGAATAACAAATTACTCAAAATGACTGAGGGTCTCAAGTCTAGTCCATAAGGAATGGCTAAGCTGAACTTTTAAAATTATGATGTGCTTTTGCTGGTATTTCCATTCGGATTTTATCTTAATACAAGTTATCTATGCCAACTATCCATGCCAAGTTTGCAACATTTTAGAATTTTTCACCTAAGGCATCACAATTGTTGAACTTTTTCTTGAAGCCCATCTAGCATCTTGAAAGGAGGGACCTTCTGTGCTGCTAGGTGAATCTGGTAGACGTATTTAATACACCTTCTACAAGCTCGAACAGAATACTACCAAATTCAATGCAACAAGGTCAACACATTCATTTAACTATGCGCTCATGCCTTACCAGGATTGGTGCTTATAGAAATACAGGTGTCAAACCAGAAGTGAAAGACATAAACACCGAACAAGGGCTACATTGTTCTTCAAGATCAATTCCTCTTAAGAAGAAAATGGGAAAAAGTTAAATCCCTGACATGCTCATTTAACTGAATAAAAAGAAAACATTTTTACCTCTTCAAGAGCCCTTTCGTCCCTATAACCTAAACTTTTAGAAGAGTTACATGTTCAAAACAGTTTTAAAAACTTTTTTCATCAATGTCAGAGAAAAGAAAAAAAAAATTTACAATTTGCCCTATAATATTCCCTAGAAAAATAAGGCAATGTCTGTCTTCTGGGGAAAGCACCACACATTTATCATCATAATGTCTCTTGTAATTCCTACTCTTCCTCCTCCTTCTTTTCTAGTACTTGGGTATCAAGATACTGAGATATGGCAGTGAATACAAACCACAAAATTATTTTGTTTTGGCAGAGCTTGTGATGCTTTTTCTATAGTTTTACTTAGTCTATTTCAATTATATAGTCACCCTCTTCTAGGACTTTCTTTTCGTAAGAGACATCTATTAATCTATTAATCCTTATAGTGTTGCCCAATTTTTTAATATCATAAGCAGCTTTTCCATTTCAGTAATCTTTCACTATAAAATCTTCACAGATTTGCAGAGTTTGGTGTTTTTACACTTTACAGCCAATCAATTTTCTATCTATTTCTCCCTTTGGACTCCTTTTATATTACTCTTTTCATCTGCGATTTTTTCTCTTACTCCTCCATTTCTTCCATAACTTCCTGTCACCCTTCTCTGTGGCTACTGAGTTCTATATTTTGCAGATCCACACTCTTTTTCCAAAGATCTGTTTATGAAAGGGGGATTCAGAGCTGAACCTCACATTCAGACTTCTATCACACCATCAGAGTCTTCTCCAGGTTTTGAAAATATGATAACAAAAAGCCAAGTAATTTAAAAAAGTAATAAAAAGACATGCCATTTATTATGATTAGTATACCACCAGAACCATCTTATAAAATACTTAGGATTCACACTTCCTAATTTGATACCTTCCTATTAAGATCCTTATAAACTGGTAGGCTGTTAGTCACTTAAAAATGTTTCTAAATGTGGTTCACAGGATTTTAGTACCCAAAACCCTACTGAGGTACTTAAAAAAATCCTGTATTTTTTTCCCAGTGTTTACTCTTCACCCCCAAGCTCCTTATGAAACAAATAGAATGCTGCCAAGCTGCAGAAGTCAGATAAAGGGACGAAAAGGAAAGGTGTGGTTTTATAAGAAAAGCCCCCTTTAAATATGGTTGGTAAGGCAAACATTCTCTTGCATCATGCAGTATTGTCACTGCAGCATGCTGCACATGCAGCATGTCACAACACCTCTGTTCTTCTTTCTCACAACTGCTTAGAATTTAACATTGAAAGAAACTTTATTTCTAGTGAAGCTAGCAAGTTTTATTTGAAGACAAGGCATTACATTTTAACTTCATGAAGATATGCGAACTGTGCACTCACATGACGAAGCCTGCTAAAGCATAAGCTATTTCTACTTCTACTTGGCTAAGCATCAGGAACAGCAGTGGTTTCTGGTTAATTCAAACTGCAAGATCTAATAAGAATGCAATAGCATCTACAAGCTGTGTTAGTACTTACATCCAAGCTGCCTTCACTTGTAGATGCAGAACTAAAAACATCCTCCTCACCACAATCTCTGTTCATCCTCAAGTATTCTTCTGTCTGCAACATAAACAAGTGTCCTACACAGCAGCAGCAAAGGAAACAAAACTGCAAAAACATGCCAGAGCAAAATACCAAACCCCATCACAGAACCGAGACAAACTGTCTCAGTAGTGCTGGATCTGACTGCTCAGAAACTCTGAAGTAGTCTGCAAAATTCTCCGATGTAGGCAAGGAGCAAAGAAAGCCATCAGCAGAAAGATTTAAGAACAAAAAGAAAAAATTCTTAGGCAAGGATAAAAATAGGGAGTAACTAATTCCTGTAATATCAGGGACCAGACTGCTAGTCTCTGCTGTACCCACAGACACAAGGGAACAAGCAGGGAGCTCCTTCCTTGCCATTTCTCCATGAAGGAACTGTTTCTGTGAGCTAGCACATACCTTACTTAAGCCTAGATCCCATGAGTGTCTGCACAGCACCTCTGCTCTACTGGATTGCTTAGCAGTGCCAATTTGATCTGGATTTAGCCTCAGGCAAACGACTACATTTAACATCAAAAAGAAATAGAGTTCATGCCACCTTTATGTTTTTTATGCCAGCTGCAGGAGAACAGAGGGTAACTGATCCAGCATAAAATTAGAATGGAGAGAACAAGATGATACCTGATCTGGCATTAAGCCTGCCAGTACAAAGTTAACCAAAGAAATACTTTTAACAAATTTGTACCAGCCACGAGAATAGGACTTTGCTTTCATTCTGTGTCACAGTGTTTTCAATATAACAGAAAGTTTTTTTTAGAAAAGGTAGATCTGGTGTATTGTCATACCACAATTACTGCTCTCAGTGAGCCAGCTGAGAAAGAAAGCATGTGCGTGGGCATGGAAATCTGAGCGTAGGCCTGTAGTGTGCAGTGACATCTGATCCAGGACAGTTTGCAACAGAGGCTAACACTCTTCTTCCCTTGCAAAAGAAATTGCCTTCCCCTTGCAAATGCCTGCAAGTCTGCAGTCCTACTACTGTGCAGGACTTTGAACAATTCTTCCTATCAAATAGTTCTAAAATAGAGGCTATGCATGACCATATACCCACTCCTCACCACTGCAAATCATATTACAAACAAACAAACAAAAATAAATAAATACACAGAACCAACTTAAGCCTTGTGGGGGAGTAAAAATATGAAAATAGCCATAAAGAGCAGAGTTTAGGCACCCTGGGATTTTGATTCCAGTTCCCTGAAATCACAAGGCATCCCTTCATCTAATCCCTTCATAAACCTACTAAATCATTTATTAAAATAACTTTATTAATGTGCCTTCATCCAGCTAAGTCTGTTCAGCAATTTCACTGCTGTTTTGGGTAGAAATCTTTCACAATAGCAAGACAGATATATTATGCCCTGTTAACAGCTGCTTGCTCCTGTGTGCTGTGCTATTCTTCAGTTTTCAGTAATTCTTCCATCTATTGTGTTTAAAATTCCCAGAGGTTTGTATTAAAAAGGCAACAGTGACTTCCTTGCTCGACTAAACAAAGTGACTGATTTAATTTCTTTTCCTACAGAGTAACTGCCATTTGAAAGTAAGTGTCCAATAAAGAAATGACCAAGAAAAATCAATTAACTTGTCAGAACTACAGGCAAGAAAGACTTAGACTTTTTCCTCAGATTTAGAAGCTGTTTCTCATACTTGTTTGTACAGTTCCTACTTTTTCCCAGTTCAAATACTATTTCAAATTTAATTCATCCTCAATATCCTTAGCATCTATTAAAATTTGTATTTTAAAAAGTCAGAGTATAATCTCCTTTGCTTTGATTAACAACCAAGAGAAAGAGAACAAAAAAAAAGAGAGGAGCTTGCAATCTTTGAACACGTTTCCAATTCTGCTGTGAGGAACTCACTGCAGTAACCACTGAATTAGGATGCTTCATAGCAACTTTTCCTAAGGTTGTAAGCATTAATACTTTAAAAGTTAAAACTGATCTGCTTCAGGAGTTAGAACTGCAAGAACTCAGATTTCACACCCAAGTTCAGTAAAATGGAATGAGAGGACAAAGTATGATGCAGAAATTGCATGCTGTAATGTGTTTGGTTGGTCCAGAGGAATTACAGCCTCACAGCGTGCTCTAGAGGCTGAGGCTGAGCTCCCTTGTTTACTTGATTCTTCTGAGCAGATACAGCATTATTGCTCCAGTTATACTTTTTTTCCCTTCTAAATAGGAAATGTTTTCTTGCAGGGGAAAAACACTCTGAAAGTGTGTTTAGGGTTCTTATCTCATAAAGTACAGTTTCCATGTGCCCCTTGTGAGATATTAAGAATAGTTCAGCATCTATGACAGAAATGAGGTTTTCCAACACAGTAATTCACAATGTCCATAAAGGAACAAATTCCCTAGTAAAAGCACTACAAACTTAATCATGAACAAAAAGGCAGAGAATTATGAGTGATTTTGAACACCTTTCAGAGTTTTGAGAATGTGACTGAGAAGACTGAACAAGTAAAACACCTGCACATTAACAAGCAAATGTTTCTTACTGCCAGTTAATCAGACACACATTTTATAATTCCACTCCAAAAGCCTTGGAGGGTTTTTTAAAGTAGAAAAAAGAAAATTACATTTTTCCTCTGACACCCTAGAGTATTAAATACTTTACAACCAAAATCAGTTAAAACTAATATTTTTAGCAAAGAATGCAAAAAGTATGAAGTTAAAAGCCCACTATTTTCCATATGTTCTTGATTAAAAAAATTTCTGTATTTTATTCCTGTGATAAATGAAATATTCTTCACAAACGCATCTCAACAGAATTATTTTATACAATAATTCTTTCCTAAATTTTCCAGTTCATGAGTACAAACAAAGTTAAAAATGGCTAACGTACCCCAGCAGACACTGATCCTTCAGTTCAGTATTGCAAGTTATTTCTTCTACACCTGATTCATTGGCTTTACAGACTTGGAGATGGCAATAGCATGACTGCCCAGAGCTTCCGAGAGGTATAAATGCTTTAAAAGAGATTATCACCCATGCACAGAAGAGGTCATAAGACTCATCTACTTGATAATTAAATTGTTCTGTATTCCATCAGTCCTTTCATAAATGCATTTTACAATATGAACACTACTAATAAGCAGACACACGTTGCTTGAAACTACTGCCCTTTTTTAACACCTACTGAACTCACAGAATGAAAAAAAAATAAAAAAGTAAATGGTCAACGTGTTTGACTCCTTCAACAAGCAGGTGATATCTCCATTACGCTGCACTGATCACACATAGTTTATGCACCTGTTAACAGATTACTTTCTGGAAGGAAAGGGAAGGCTGGCCAAACAAATGCCACCACCTACAGACATAACAGATCTGGAAGGAAATAAGTTCTCTTTAGTGAGCAGTACACTGCTGAACACTTACCTTGCTGCTTCTTCTATCGGCATTAAACAATCCCAAAAGTCTTGTCTTTTCTTTCTCTATTGCATCACTGCTTACTGAAGCCTTTCGATTTGGTTCTGAAACAATTTTAATGGAATAGTTGTTACGTTTTTGAAATTAAGATTCAGAACATGAGTATTTAAAAACAATCTTGATTAATTCTGGATTTCTATGAGCTGGAGATATTATGGACTGGATTATCTAAGTAACTGCCAGATCCTGCACTTACTTGGTCATCAAACTTTCATTTGTTCTGAGTACGCTCCAAAATCTAATGGACACAAGTGGAATAATTTAACAAACTGCCCTAAGTTTTCAATCACAATCCAGTAACCCTTATTAAAGGCAAAACATGAGCAAATTGCTTACAACTTGTTAGATGTATCACTTAAATCTCAGACTACCGTAATACTAAAAAACCCCAAACACTTAAAAAAAGATATAATGGTGAGTATCTTTAACAATTCACAGGTGTGATTTAATACTGTGAAGTTCAACAACAGATTCTCAATGTGTAATTTGGATAAAGCTCTATAAAGTGGAAAAAAGACCTTCCCATTGGAAATAGGGCTCTCCTTAGAACTTAAACTGACTGGTTGTGGTCACCTTTCTTATTTTGGTGCTTTTACTTCAGGTGGGAAAAGAGGGGAGTTTATAGGTATTTCCGGCTGTAAGAGCTCAAATGTGTCTTCCCTGAACCTGTTTAAGAAATTGTATGAGTTCTCACTTCAACTTCCCCATTCAGTTTCCCATCCACAAGTTGGATGAGCAAAATGACACACTCATGCACTACAGGAAACAACATTACCCAGACATTTAATACATAGACGATGAAGCGCTCTCACTTTTTTAAATGGACTCTGCATAATGCTATAAATATTTCCTCCTGATTCCAAGCACACCAGAGTATTCCACTAGCATTCAAAAAGTTTGATTCACAGGGAAAAAAAAAAACCTTTCTCTTGTAAATATTTATTTAATAACAACTAAAATTCAAATTCAAAATGACTTGCTTGTTGACACAAAATAAAGGTTTACTTCTCCAAAAAAACCTCATCCCAGAACTCTTGTGAACTTATTTCCATAACACATGAAGTGATTTTCACACAGATCACTTTTGCATATAAACAATCTCACGTGTCAGAATGTGTTAAACACATACAACGAACACAGAGGAAAACAGGGAGAAATTATCCTTAAGAAAGGCTGCAACTGCACTGCAAACACAGTAATGAATTAATGCTTTTCTTAAATACTAAGCACTACCTATGCTTGTATGCTGCTTTCTTGCTTGGGGCTGGGCTGTGACTAGATATTGATTATGATTCTTTTACTTGCATAGCCTTCAACAGTAAACAATGCTGCGGAAAGGCTAACGTAGCAGCTGCTCATCAACATTGCCATTGACCATCGTGTAATACCAATAAACTGGGAATTAAGTAAAGCATATAATATCAAAATAGTGAGTCTTTAATAATCTGTATAGCTTTTACTCAAATAAATACAATAGGTATTTAATCTACTATTGATTGCCATGTAAGAGGAAGCCACAGCAAGTAATGACAGAGGATGGGGGAATAGTGCTGGCATTAGTGAAGCCAAGAGGCCACGAACTAAGATTTGCTCAATGGCTGTCAGCTACTGGAGGTGGGCTTCCATCATAAAAATTTAAATAAGTTATCCAGTTTTACTTGGGTTATGTTGTGTCTACTAGTAATGCAAAGAAGTAAAGCTCTTTAGAAATCAACCATACCTTTCTCGAGGATAATTAACTTAGGCAATGTATTCAAACAGACTCAGTAGGGAAAGGATATACTACATACACACATTTTCTCTTTGACTGGAAGCAGAAACACCAATATAACCTAATCCAACCCCAACTACTGTAACAATTCAGAAGTCGGCATCTTTTCAGTTACCCAATGTATATGTATACATATGATATTAAAATGCTTTGCTGCATGTAAATTGAAATCAGTGGAAGATCTCACAGACATCATAATATTTTGCCTTTGCTACTAAATAAATTTTGATCCCAAGAGACCTCTGAAATGTTAGTAACTGTGAAATTTAACTAACCATGATTTAGGTAAACTGAACAGGCTAAGGATCTGTATAGAGACATACCACACCACAAAACAGTTAAATGGCAGAATTTGTTACTTGCTGGCATTTTAATGGCTGTTACTGAAGAGACAGTATGCACAGAATGTGTTTGTTCTTAGCAGAAGCACAAGCCATATAAGCAACACTTTGGAAAAACAACACAGATCAAAAATAGCTTGTTTCTCTACAGCATTTTACTCGACATTCTTAAAGATCTATCTACCAAACCCACAGTAAACATAGAGTGAAGTGAAAGAGTTAAACACAGAGTAAAGTTTTCCCTCAGCAGCATTGTACAGTACCTCTATAGTTCAGAGAAGGTTCAGACTGAGTTTTTGATGGAGGAACTGGAAAAAGCAGGCAATGAAAGGATAAGAGAAAACACATTAAAGTTCTAATATAGCCTTGTAAGGCACAATAATCATTAATTAGTCCCATCATCTTTTTTCCTAAGCATTACAGAAAAAAATGTTGACCGACAACAGAGATGTGGAGCTGCTACTGAAGCAGTTCAGCTATATTTGTATTAATTCCTGATTCACTCATGACGCTGCCTCAACTGCTAAATCGAATTAAGTAAGCAGGTGGCAGCAGAGCTTCTCTTATAATAATCCTTCAGCTTGTGGTGTTTTCCGTTTCAGGCAAGGAAAGAGTGAGGAGTTTTTCTAGAATCTGCTCTTACAAGTACAGCCTAGGGCTTTCAGCACCTCTGACGCCTTACTTGTTAGTGGGAGTGTGTTTAAAAAATCTGTTTTCTGTTAACAAAACAGGCTAGATACCCACTCAATGTACAAGTCACAGATCAACTGCTACTGAAACCAATGGGTTTATTCCTCTTAGAGATTACAAATTAGAACACTGAAGAAGAAATTTCCTAAAACAAAGGAAAAATTCTTGTAAATTTACATTTACTGTGCATTTACTGGTTTTCTCAGACACCATGGTGCAGAGTAAGACAAAAGCATAAAAGACTGAATTATACTCAGGATCAGGGGGATTTTATCATAATGAAAGGAAAGGAATACTGAAAGGTTAAAAAAGAATAGAATACAAAAAAAAAAACAAGCTGATGTAGAGAGCAGCACACTATGATGTGTAAATCTTTGTGGGTCCCTTCCAGCTCAGCATATTCTGTGACTCTGTGATAATTTGCTGCTATAATCCCAGCCCTGTAGTAAAGTCTTGGTTTTGACTGTATAGGCTACAACCAAATTCGAGGACCAACACTGCACCAGCATACAGACCACCACTTTCATCTGAAAGGAGAGACTTTAATGAAGGCTTATGATAATTACTCTACAAGCTGTCCCTGAAGCATGTTGAATGAATCCTGTTGAATACACTCCACGTTCAATATGCTGCTCCAAAATGGTTAGCTTAATTACAGTAAACATGTCTTGAAAAAAACAAACATGCAATTGAGTTATGACATGTTGTCAGCCTCTTTTTGGAACATCCTACCAATTCAAAAGAAAAGGAGATATTTAGTTTACTTAGAAGTCTAAACTCACTGAAATTTGACTCGCACAGAGGTAGAACTGTCACTTACCAAAGAGTTGGAAAGAAGAGACAGAATGTCAACATAAATAAATAATTTTATAAATAAAAAATAAGCCTACAGCTCAGCACCTACAAGAATGACGTTATCTAAACAATAAATAAGGACATTTACTGTGCTAGAAGTGATAGCAATTGAGACAAACTGCAGGAGACAATTTTAATGAATATCACTTTCTGACCTCAAAGCAAGTAGTGCCTGTCAATGTGTATTTTTAAAGCAGGTATATTTTAACGCACATCACAGAATCATGTTATTTGAATACATAATCAGTCTGATAAAACTCAACTCCAAGAAGCTGCTACTACAATTTTGTCTATGAGAACAGAAAGAGAGGATACGTAAACATGAGAAAAAAATTTTAAATACAAATACCTCTTAGCTCCTCTTCACTAAACCGTCAATAACTTTGCTCTTTGGAGGAACTGTCTCTGATCCTATCCAGTCTGTTTCTCATAAGCCCTGGTCTGTCGCCTCGGCCTCTCAGCTTTCACAGCTGCCATGACTATGGCATGTCTCTTCTTTCCTTCTCTCCAGCCCACAGCACAGGTAGGTGACAGGCTCTGCCTGGACGAGGCCCCTTGTATTACGCACACCTCTACAAACAGCAGCTCTGGGACACAGCAAAGCTCCTCCTTCTGCCCTGCCCCAGGCCAACCTGCACCCTGCCAGAGTCCAGCCCAGCCTGGCGCAAAGCCCAAGAGCAACCAAGGACGGTTGGGCACACTGCTGACCTGGCTGCTGCTCTGGGCACAGCTCACTGAACAAACCCATGCTGCTCTCTGGACTGAGAACTCACTCTGCTGTTTCAGCTGGACCCCGAAAGAATGGCAGCACAAATGCTTTTAAGTTGCCCATAATGTTGTTGTCACATCATATAACGCTGCAGTGACTGCTTTTAGTTTTGGCTCACCTTTTTTTCTGTCCCAGGCATACAGCTCCTTTATCCCTAGCTCCTCCAAGGACTTGGTAAGCTCCAGCTCTTCCCCAGTTATGCCATCTCGCAGAAGAACAATGTGCTCTTGACTGACTTCACACTTCTCACAAATAGTTGGGATGATGTTGTGGAGAGGCACCTCTGGACTAACTCGAACCACAGCCTTCTGTGTCTTCAGGTAGTTCACTACCAGCCTCACGGATTTCTGCAGAAACAAACACAAACTCTCAGTCTCCCTTCTGTGATGGACAGGCCCTCTTACAACGAGAAAGGCACTGGGGATTTCCATAGTCTTGACTATTCCTAGGCAAACTTAACCCACATTGCAAAAAATGCTATTTAAAAAAATAAAATCTCAGACCTCCCATTCCACTAAGGAGACATTCACAAGAACAAGCAAAGAAGGAAAAGGAATCAGAGGCAGATGTAATGTAAATGTTAACAAGTCCCACTCTGAAAGGTGGGAAAGTATAATTAGATATAGTTATTAAGAATAACAAAAAATTTCAGCAAACATTTGGAAAATGACTACTTCTCAATCTTCACTATACTGTGAAATACTGTACTGTGAATTTATTAATGATCAGTCTTCTCCCATATTGTCAGTGAAGATGGTACACAAAATATCACCCAAACTCTATCTCCACACAACCTCACAACACTCATTTCAGCCATTACTGCAATTTTCAACCACCCCAATCTTCAGATTTTCATCTATCCAACCACATACAACATAACATTTTGTCTAAATGTCTAAACTAGCATCTGCCAATCTACATGTAAAACAGTTAAGCTAATAAAGCAGGTTATAGTCAATCCCAAGTAATTCCCACCTGGTTTAAAGATGAAAAGACTGCAAGAACTAAACTTATAGGAATGAAATGATGTTTCACGGCACCATTTTAGCCCTACAGAGTACTGACCTCAGGGACCCTTGGCAGAGGTCGCTTTGCCTTCTCTTCGGGAATCTTCTCTTTCAGAAGTACTGTCTGTACATCCAGTGCTCCTATCAAAGTGTTTGGCTTGTAACTCAGAACTTGTTGAGCTCCCGAAGACTTTAGTTCAAGACTATGTTGGGATGGATTTAAGCGATACTGGCTGCATAAATCAACCAATACATCCATCACAGCTTTACTACAAGGAAGAAGACATTCACTATTAGCATGAGAAAAAAACAGTTGCTACAAAATTTACCTCAGTTTTAAGATGGGGGGATAAAAGACAACACAAGCTGTGAATGTGTCACTAGTTGACCATCTTCGGGAGGTAACAGCGCTAGTGCTTTGAAATGTTAAACGGATCAGACAAAATGATAGGAATTAAATATATTCACACTTCAGTGCCTGTTTATGAGCTCACAACTAACACTCATTATGAGGCAGTCAACAGTGCCAATCATAGCACTAACAAACGTAAGTCAAGAGCAGACAAAGTGCATCTTATTTTTTTCCAGACCACAGAACTCAGAATATTCTGAGTTGGAAGGGACCCACAAGGATCAAGTCCAACTCTTAAGTGAATGGCCCATATGAGGATTGAACCCACAACCTTGGCGTCATTAGCACCATGCTCTGATGAACTGAGCTAACCTGGGGGTCATAATGTACTAAATCCATATATTAAACTCTCCAGTTCAAATTCTGTTCTTTAACGTGAAGACGAGATATGAATAAATTATGAACTCACAATCCAGTAAACTCTACCTAGATTTGAACAATCGCATAACCCAAAATGGAGCACTTACATCTGGAACATATGGTAGATAGGGTTTATTTTTCCAGTTTACAACTTTGAGTTCTCCAAATCCATTTGACACCAGCAATACTTTCCAGTACAAGAGATCATGTCCATATTTATTTTGGTGAAGATATTAACCCTGTACAAAACCATCTGGTTCTGAATGTCTGCATTATCAGCAACTCTTACTGTAGTATGATTCTTAAACCATGAGCTTTTAGAAGAGTCAGCAACTGTCCCTCTCATTTTGTGCCTCTGCACAGAGGTACTCCATTTTGTGTCATGAACTCAATATTCACTGGAGCTTGATACCGCCTAATACAGCAGATATGAACTGTGCTCCCCCACACCCCAGAAATAATCTTCTACCACGGTACTGAAGGGTTCGTTTATTTTCCCAGCCTTCCCCTCAAATATTCCCTACAGGATCAGAGAAAACAGGTTTATTTAAACCGGTCACTTTTCCAAGAAGTTTTGGTTTCATAAACCAGTGTCTGTCACCAACAAAACAGTGTAAGCTGAAAAAAAATCACCAGCTGTAGCTGAAACCTGTCATATACAGTGGGTATGTGTCTTCTAGCAGAAGTGAAAATAAAGGCATAGACAGCAAATTTACCAAAAGAACTGGCACCTCTTCTAATGTTTAAACCAGAAAAACTGTATACAGATTCAAAATGCAAGCAAATTCAAGGAAAATAAAATCCTCCACAGGTTATTAGCCAGCACCATTTATATCCGTAGCTCTAGAATTACCCTTCAAACTGCAAGCTGTTGGCATCTGGGAAACTACTCTGTGGAGGGCCACCCATCTTCTTTCTATAGGTATGTTGTTGGCCAACAACTGCTCAAGAAGTTGGTGAAGAGCCCTGGAGAGTTAAGGGCAAAGGCAAAGACAACAAAACTGGAAAATGCAAGCAATCCCTTATTAACAGGCAGGTGACAGCTCTTCCCATGCAAGAGAAGAGGGAGAACCTTCTTTACAGTAGCCTTTTTCAAGTTTAACTGAGTTCCACACTGTGAGCTGGAAAAGTGGCAAGTGTGGAAAATTTGAAATACATGATCTCACTGAAAAGGGGAGAACATAATGAGAAGATGATGACTGAAGATCAAATAAGGAAAACAGATGTCATTAATATGTATAGGACGCTTCAGAAACACAGAGCAGTGTGGCAACTGCTGACATAGAGAGCACAAAAACAAACGTGTAGCACCCAAACCAAAACTGTATCAGGTCATTTCATGATGACTCATTCTGAAGCTGTCCCCAAGTTGAAAACATCTGTGTTTCACAATCATGTTCAATTCATATGCTACACATCACAAACCAACAAATGTCTAAGCCCAAACTATAGAAGAATCCCACCTATACCAGTCTTTACATGAATATTCATTAAACTGTGCAGCAGTGAGCACATTTTAAAAATGCTTATCAGTTCTCCTGATACAGATCTCAACTTGTCTGTTTACAGACATATTTCTTTTAAACTAAAATTTGCATGCATTTGTTTTCCCTCAGCCTTATTACTATTGTTTCAGAGAAAAGTAAATAACCTGGCAGAATCACAGTACATGGTGTCCTATGTGCTAGACATTTATATTTAAAGTGGAACACTAATGTATTTCTGTAGTGCATAATACTGTGATAATTCATTCAACTTTGGACACTTATCTTGCCTCTTCAAAAAGGATTTTAGAAGGGAATATAGTTCATCAAAATAACAGTTTATGACTCCACACGTGTACCCCCGAAATTACAAAATATATTCAGCAGCAAAAGTACCACAACTATAAAAAGATCAGAATGCACATCTGCCATCTGATAAAATAAGTTACAAACAATCATGCAACTTGAACAAATTTGTCTGGACAATGGACAATTAAAAAATGCAGCTGAATCTGAGGTTTCATCTTATTGCTGATTACGAGCAGGCATGAATTAAACATAACGCTTAAGGAAGTCTACAACAGCCCAACCTGTACCATGCTGCTCAGAATACACAATTGTTCCATGAAAGGCATCTCCAGCCTTCATCTGCACCATTTGAAAGTACAGTTGAAGCTTTTGAAACAACTTCAAAGCAAATAGTATGCTTTTTAAAAAATGTAAATTTGGGGAACATTTTTCAGAAAACTTCTGAAGTGTAAAGAAAAAAAAGAGAAGAGGGTAGAGCAGAGAGGAAAGAAGAAAAGGAGGAAAGGAGGAAAGGAGCAAAAGAGGAAAGGAGGAAAAGAGGAAAGGAGGAAAGGAGGAAAGAAGAAAAGGAGGAAAGGAGGAAAGGTTAGGAATTCCACAATCAAAATTCAAAATTCTTGTGTTTCAAGAGAAGTAAGGGAGCTGGGAAATCCTTGCAATGAAGTTATTCTTACATCAGATTTCAATGGCACCAACTTGAAAAATTTTCCTTCTAAACCATAATACAGTTCAACTTGATTTTGAATGAGAGTTTTATTTCAAGTAACTCCATGTATATGCTACACACAGAAGAGAGTCCCTTAACATAGCAAGAGAATGGTAATCAACTAATCTATACCAACTTTTCTTTCTAACCTTGGGCTGAATACGGCCCTTGGAAGATGCAAAGAGTCAATCCTTCCTTTGCTTCCATCTTGTTCCACACAGATCTGCACTTCATTTTAACCCGCTTTGATATCTAATACAGAGCATACTCTGTTTTGAAATTCAGGCACATCTTAAATCTAAAGCTGAAATGAAGTTAAATATCTCCTTTCTTTCCAATTACTCAACTAGGAAGCACCTTACTTTTTAATTTTAGTAAGATGTTGCTGAAATTTTTGGTGGAGTGACCAAACTCTACATAACAGACACCAAAGGTTAATGACTGACAAGCAAATACTAGAGCACGAAAACAAAATTGGAGAGTGAACCCAACTTAAAATTCAGACAAGAAGGTCCATATGACTATTCTTAGCAAAGGAGAGTACTTTGGCTCTATTTTGATATTCTATTACTAAGCTATTTGACATTTAACGGCAATTCTGGACAGTAAAGAATAACTGTTTTATCAACAATATTTATCATGCTGAAGTTCTGATCAAGTTTGAGCAGACTGCTTGTTTCCTGTTGTTCTCCAGTAAAATGCAAGAAAGGCCTGTGGTTTTTAGGAAGCATAAAACAACTGAGTTGTTTGGGTGTAGTTGGGCTTAATCTCCTTGGATCACACAGAGAAATCCATTTTAAAATACAGCCTTGTACATCTAAAAATAAATGTGCAGGGTAAAGTTTTATTCTATCAAATGAAACCAAATTTCTTTCTACCTTCTACTTTCATGCCACATATGCTTTCCAGTCCCTCAAGGGGCCTACAAGAAAGCTGGAGAGGCGCTTTTCACAAGAGCATGTGGTCACAGAACAGGGGGTAATGGCTTCAAAATGAGAGTAGGCTTAGGTTAGATATTAGGAAGAAATTCTTCACTGTGAGGATGGTGAAGCACAGGAACTGGTCCAGAGAAGTTGGGGATGCCCCATCCCTGGAAGCATTCAAGGCCAGGTTGGATGGGGCTCTGAGGAAGTCCCTGGTGTGTGGCAGGGGAACTGGAACTAGATGGTCTTTAAGGTCCTTTCCAACCCAAACCATTCTGTGATTCTATGATTTAAAAAAAAATTGGAAAAATCTCAAACTAGAAGAAAGAATCTTTTTATTTAGGTCAATGTCAAATGTGCATTAAGAATCTACAGTGGCAATTGACCGGAAAAGAAACATGATAGTGTAAAGGGGGTGGATGACCCAAAGTCTCTAATTCTTTCACTATTTTCATTTAAACCAGAAAACAGCATTAGTCATTATTTTCTCATGCTCCAAAGTGGAACAGGTACTTCATTAAAAGATTACAACTTTTTCTACACAGCCAAAAATGTATACACTAAGAAGCAAGCTGCATCCAAAAAAGTTCAGGAAGTGTGATAAATACGACACTCATAAATGTTTTCCATTTATTTTCTTAGATTGCCCATGTACATTTGGCTCTTATTTTCCATAACTGAGCAAGTCCACAGAAGTAACATCAAGATGACACACAAGAAGAGGCAGAGGCCTTAGGGTGACTGTCTCTAAGTATGACCTGTAGGGTTACAGAGCCAGATTCTTCTTGCCAGTGAACAGCAAGAGGACAAGTGGCAAGAGACAACTGCTGTATAGGAAATTCCATTTAGGTACAAGTAAACATATTGTCTCCATAAAGATGGTTCCAGCCCTGGAAAAGAGGTACAGAGAAATCCAGAAACCTCCTCCCTGAAGGTATTCAAACTTGCCTAGAGACTCTGTGTTCCAGTGGCCCCTTCCAATGTAAATTATCCTAGTACAACTTTTTTTTTTTCCCCTTAGCCTACATTGAACTACTGTAGTTTTGACCTGACTCTTATTTACTATTTAGTTAAATTAATTTTTAAACCTTTTGTCATTTGCCCTGTTTATCTTCTTCCAACAACACCTCTAATGTCTTATCAACCTGGGCTGATTTCACACCTTCAGTTTTTCCTGAGACACTGTTTTGTATGTTGAGCTATAAGCCCACAATAAAGAGCCTATTACTGAGAATTATGTGAGAATATTCTTTCTGTGATGACATTAGCTTTATGCTCCATGTAATGCGTACTCCGTACTGAACTCTGTCCTCTAGTATTTGCAGAATGGGACTACAGCTTCAGCTAGTTTATTATTTCTCCTGCTCTCTGTGCATCACATGTATGAGAGAATTTGTGTAATGTGTAAGATAACAGCAGGAGCAACAATTGTCCAGTTTACTTTTCTGCATATTGGTCATCCAGGTGTTGACAACTCCAAACCAAACCTCACTTAGCTTCGAACATCCCCATTTTTCTGCAATGCATTTGAAATACTACTGAGGTTTCAAGGTGCTGACACTTAATGTCTGTATCTGTGTTAATCAGGAAGGCTTCCTCAGTGCCACTCAGTGTGAACAGAGACAGATGCACGATCCCTTTATTTACAGGTTACCCACTGAAAGTATTACCTGTGAGAATCACAAACAGAAAACTGATAACTTGGGAGCTTTTCCACTTGTTTTACGTCTAAATGTCTACCCATCACCTCTCTCAGATCTGTTAACTGTCTGGATGTGCTACAAATCTATATTGCATATATAGATCATAAATATTGCATATATAAATCATATATATGCATGAAACCTGTAAGTGGCCAATGCTTTACCTCTCCTTTCAGCACATCAGTTAGTGTTCATACACGAGTACAAACACAGAATAGTTGTGGGAATATTTCATAATCCTTTCCAGGGGGAAATACGCTAACAGCTTTTCATTAATACTTCTACATGTTTTACAGTAGAGCTCCCAGGGATCAATTATTTAAAAAAGAAAACTGTTTTTTAAATACTATTTTATTGCTGCACACACTCCCTAAGGATTCAGCTTTGTACCAAAATCTGCACTACATATTTCCAAAATCTCAAACAAATTGTGTGTTACAAGATGGCAATAAACTCTTAAAGAGAGACTGTCAGCTTGAGTTAACCTTCATAAATAAAACAATTTCAAGGTTCCAGATTCTAATAAAGTACCTTTAAATAGCACACACTTTTTTTCTTAAAGTGTCTTTCAAGAAAATTTAATGAGAATTTTCTGCCCTCTTGCTGATATTTACAGGAACTTTTTACACAGAGAACAAAGTTAAATTAACAACATGTTGCTTTGCTTACATATAATGAACAAATTGAAAGACATAATTTTTACTTTTAGTTCATTTATAATAACCTGAAGTGATACTAATTAACTACAGTATTTATAATTTCAAATATAATCTAGTGTACTTCATTGTTCTGTGAACTGCTTTCCTGAAATTACAGAATCATTTTTCATTATGAATATGCCCAGGGCAATGATTTGCAAATTTTTTTGAAACTGAAAAGCTATATCCCTAGGCTAGCCAAAAGGAGATTTTGCAGACTACAGTCTTAATGATGGCAAAAAAAATACTGAAGATTTATAGCACTATCAACAACAGCAGATTTTTTCTGAAATGTCCACCCATGACATCACCACAGATAAAAAGGGTGAATGGGGAAAAAAATTCGTTACCTGCACTGGCTCTTATACTTGCCTCAAACTAAAAAAAAAAAAAACCAAACCAAAAAACCACCACATTTTTTAAAATCCAGTATTTTCATCATTTAATGTTTACCCCCGAGTATCATTGTATTTCACAGCTCTTTAGTTCACAATATCAAAACAATGCAAAAAGTTGGAAAAGCCAGGGCTTTCACCCAAACCTGGAGACTTAGGACAGTTCAATCCCTAAAAATTTCAGGTAATCTTGACATCATTATTTTTACTATTCCACATACCTAAAAATTTCAAATAACTTCGACATCATTATTTTTATTATTCCACATACCTAAAAACAGAACCAGTGCTAACGTACAGAAAATTGCATCTTCCAGTGATTAGAGAGGCCAGCAGCACACATGAGGTCTGTTCACAGACTGATGCCACTGTAATACAGGGCTTATAACAGAATATCCTTTTCTTATTTCATAGCTTGTTAGGATGATTAATTCCCCTTCCTCAGTTTCTATCATCTTCCACTTCCCACAGCTGGCTATCAGTGTGGCTATCACTTCTCTACTCCAAGTCTTCAAGACAGCACTGACAGAGAGCAGCCACTTCCAGGTTAGGCACCAGTGATGTGCAGATTAGCACATTAACACAAGCAGAAATTTACCTGCCACCTAAATCAGAGGCCTAGACCTGCCATGCGGACACTGGAGAGAAGTGAGCACCTTCACAGACAAAAAAGAGAACATTTTGGTTGCTTAGAATGCTTCATGCAGATGATATAAATAACCCCACAGAAATAATGTGACGCTTAAATTTTGCCATTTCTTTCAGGTTTTAGTCCACAGACTAAAGACTCTAATACACAAAACACTCAGTCTCAGTGTATGTGATACATAGTGATAAACACCTGTGAGAGACACAGAATACTTCCTGTACATGAACTTTCTACTTGTTCTTTGCTCCTCTAGCATTTACATTCTTTGAAAAGTCACATTAAAAGACCACTTTTATAGTGCTCTTGGACTGTTTGTTTTGGAACTGTACTTTTTGAGAGAAAAAAAAGTTTCTAACCATATGGCAATTATCTATGTGTCAATACAACATGCTACATGAATATTAACCTCTTGTCAGCTCCCAGGTGGCTTGCATTTGCCAATGAAATATCATCTTTCTTTGGGATCCAATGGCCAGTGAGTTTCATGTCCTGTTCCACTTACCAGGCCTGTTCTCTTCTTTCTCTCATTAAGTCCAAATCTCCCATAAAAACTCTTATCACTACACATCTAATCTGAGAGCTCTGATAAGCACTGCTTTCCTTTCAAACCTTTAATACCACTCTGGCTTTGGGGTGGACACACACGAGTTCCACTGGTCTCCCAAGAGTGGATAAGTGAATGTTAGTTTCTGTGAGAAAAGCAGGGGGAAGAAGGAAGTCCCAGACACCAAACATTGCTTTACACATCCTCCTTGGCCATCAAAATGCACTATGAGGGAGAGAGTCAAAACAGACTAATATATCAGACCAGAAAGTACTTCTGCTGGAATGCAGACTAACTACTGAAAGCACCAAATGTAAAATAAACACAGAATCTGATTTATCAACAGGCACCTACACACCCTCTGCATGTGATGTTACACTTCCTACAGTTTCTTGACTACTCCTGACCACAACATTATTTGCTACAGTTCCATCATAGCATTGACTGTATCTTTGAAACTTCTCTGTATTATTTCCTAAAGTAATGCATCCCTCTTTCAAAACAATTTACACAGAAAGAATGAGGATAAAGAAGAGCTCCCATACTGAAGAGAATTGTCTAAACATTGCCTTTCCAATACAATTTGCCCTTGATTGTACCCAGTAACAAGAAGAATCCCTCTCTCTTTCCATGCGAAAAAAATACGCTTTTATATATAAAATGCTCCCTAAATACGAGCAGATGCTTTGCTGTCCACACAACCGCAACGTGTTTGTGAAGGCGGGATCTCTGAATGCGATGAATCATCCATCTTCCAAGCCTGCTTCTTGGCATGACTCCAGGCACTCACACTGGCAGGAATGTTTGCCAGCAGCACCTACTTCCACTGCACCAAGCCCACTCTGCATTATGAGATGTGATACAACCTAAGCCCAGTGACACTACACGAAAGGGATAGATCCGTACATATGCTGATCCATGGGGAAAACAGTGACACAGTAGCTGCTAAATCCTTCCTGACCCAGAAGAGAGGGTCCTTTATACATGGCTCTCAGGACTCTCTGGTGCAACAGCTGCTTAAAATGCAGAGAAAAGCACGACAGAGAAGCCCCATAAACTCATAAACAGAAAGACAGACAGCATCAGCAACTATCCCATAGGGAACAAAGGGCTTCAAAAAGTGGAAGCTAATCAAAGCCTTACCTTCCTTGCACTGTGCACTTCTGCTCCACCCCGCTGGGTAAAATGACTGTGAAGTCCACCAGTCTGTTTATCATGTTCTCCTTCATGCTCACGAGGTTCTGATCAGAAATTACAGCTGTCTCTGCAGGTGACTTGTGCTCACTCTGAATTCTACTTGCTGCAGAAGGTTGATTTGGTGGAGGGGGAGCACGAGCTTTCATTCTTTTCCTTGAGAAAGAAAGGCAAGAAGAAAATGAGTAATTTCTCGCAAGAAAATACAAACACGGTACTAAGAAATGTATGTTCTTTTGGCCATAATCTCAGATTGCTTTAAAAGTTCCTCTAATGCAAGTAATTTTTCTTTATCATTAAACTTTTCAGTGGAGTTGCACTTTTATTTTTTACCTCCTCTCTAAAAATACACTAATTTTTTAATGATGCACTCACTCCTACTGTTTGCTTTCCATGCCCCAGGGGATGAATCGGTTCCATAATTAGGATATGATATAATCGTTTTTCTGTCGAGTGTGAAGCATACTCCTATGAAGTGAGAAACAGAAATGCTGGGTCCAGTCCAGACCTGACTCAAGAAAGAGCTGTATTTACATACATGAATGTTTCCTCCAAGTCAGAGTGGCAGGAGTGGAGGCAGGGTGAGGTTTCATTCAGCTATATTTGGGTTCCACAGTATTACTCTACTTGAAATATTGTCTCTTCCTCTGCTCTGAGTTAGTAGTATTAAATCTGGCTCATCATACTTCATAGGGAAGCACCATGAAAAGGTCAACTGTGAATTGATATCACTTCTTACCATACAACACCAACACTACCGCTCTTTGAAAGCACCCTGAAAGGAACTCATTCTTCAGTAGCAGGCTATGCACCATGTGTGATATACAGAAAAGCTGCATCAGCTTGCACCAAACAAGCAGTGTACTTTACAGAGATATAAACCCACCACAGACTTCAAGTTTACTTCACTGGCAAGCTGCCAGACAGATAAGCAACATATGTGTGCTGTTAAACTTCTGAATAGCTGGCCTCGTACCAAACACATGTCTAAGAGGATTAACTGTGATGATTAATACTCCAGTGACCTCTTCTGACTAGATTTACGCTTAGTTTAAGTCAGATTTTAGTGTAACAGATGGAAAAAGCAGTAAAATATTTACTCAGAAATTATTATGGAGGCCTACCGCCTGCATTTTTTAATCTGCATGTTTTAGGGTGCAGGATGAGATTATGATTCTTCACACGATTTTCACCCTGCCAACAACATAAACTGAGGTCCAGAAAGGAAGAGTACAGAAAAAGCACTCTAACCCTTAAAAGCCGGAAAAGCTTAGTGGTCAAATCAGCCAAGGCCAAAACTGTGTTTAGGGGAAAAAAAATTAAAAATTGAACTGAAATACCAAATCAAACTCTTCTTTAGTAGGAGGTAACCTCTATTCTCACAGATAAAAAGACTAAACATAGAGTTTGGATTACCACTATAAGCTCCTGGCAGAGGAAAAAACCCAAACCAAACCAAACCAACAAAAAAAGTGTTCAGAAGCAATCCAAACCCTCCACACTTTTTATCAGTATTTGCATTTGACCAATAATCTCTGTAACACGTCTCAACTTGCAAAAATTCTTTACACTTCCTTGAAAATGCACATTTCAGTGAAACCTCAGCAAGGCAGTGTAAAATCAGCAGTGATGAATATACTGCCTTTCCTTTCCTGTATGCCTAACAAATAGCATTTGCTACAGATATGCAGGGAGAGGTACTGCCTAATTTACTAGTATAGAGAAATTTCTCTTTCATCAGCAATTTCCTTGAACATTCAGTTTTTATCCTGTATACACTGATTGAGGCATGAAGTCATCAGTCACTAACTTGCAGCTCCTATGCTCCACTCCATTGAGGTGATGGTAAGTTCAGGCCTTTGACAAGTAATTAACTACCTTGACTCTCCATGAACCAAACTCTTAATTTATTTGTCTATTGAAGAAAAAAAAAAGAAATTTGTATTCATCTTCTGCTCAGATCCCTTTACATTTAGCTGCAGTTGTTATTTGTAAGCAGGTGGTGAGAGACAAGGGAATTTTGCATACATCCAGATTCATGCCAACACAGCCTTACAATCGTGCAGTTTAAGAACTTCACATCAATTTACAAATCATGTAATTCTTGCCCTTAACAATATCAACTGCATCAATACAAGCAGCTATACAGTTTAACTTGTTTCTTAAAACAAGCTTTTAGTTTTTGTTTTTAAAGCTTGTTCTTCTGTAACGTGGGAGATAATTCCAACACAGTGCTCCTGACAAAGTACCAAAGGGGGTAGGAAGAAAAGAAGCAGGCAAGTGTTCTGAGCCTGGAAGAACTAGTTGTAATTAATGATTTACCTTGTAAATTCCAGAACTCACAGTGAACAAAGGTAGAAGAAATAAAGCAATAGTAATAAAATAATCATGAAACTGAAATCAGCTGAAGCTGTAGACACTTGAAACTTTAGGGAAGAAGTGAAGAAAGACTGAGTTTTGAAGCTAGAAGAAGAGCTGGAAGTAAATTGGGAGTATGCTGCACAAGGTATCTGTCTCTTCCCTGATGATAACGTAAAGCTGCTGGTGGTTTTCTATGAGAAGAGACAAAAAAGGTCAGATACCTTAATGAGAGTGTGATTTTAATTTTTTTAAATATCTTTTAAAAACTTTTTAAGTACTCTACAGCCAATTCTGCAGTTACAGACCCTGTATAAAACTGCTTGGGGCCGGGGGTGAGAGGCGGACAGTGTGTCAGCAAATCAGGCATCACACCAACAAAAGCATCAGCTATACATTGACCAGCGATGTTCACTTTAACTCCATGTAACATGTAACAATGCATATTCTTTTTGGCATTTTGCATACAGGGCTTTTTAGATATTACAATCTTCCTTTTCTTTTGTGCAGAAAGGACAGGGCAGGTCTGTTTCCTTCAGAGACATCAGAGAAAGGAAAAGTGAAAACATTCCCACTGCAGAGTCTCTAACCTAGCAACAGTTCAGGTGACCTCATACGAACTTTTCCACAATAGTGACTTACACATTCTCACTGAGACTGCTTGAAATGCCTGGTTTTCAACATTTTCCAAATGACAGATCTCAAACTATTTCAGTGGAAGCAGATCCCTCTGCAGTTCACATTTGTAGAGTGATATGTGGCACAGATTTGCATTTCCTAGCCAACTTTCTGAAACATCTCAGTAGTAGAATGTAGCTCCATGAATCACAGACTGAAATCCACAGATCTAGCTCTACCTTGGATTTGACATGAGCAGCTGCTTTTTCTGACAGGCTCCAGCAACTGCAGTCAGAAGGTGCCTAGAAGTCTGTTAATACTATTGAATGTGAGTGAGAAAAAGAATTCATCTTTCTCTGTCAGAGGAACAATGGTTATAAAGGACAATACAAAAGCACTCTGTAATAAAAGCCTTATTGTTAC
Organism: Pachycephala philippinensis; assembly: GCA_013397055.1. Classification (NCBI taxonomy): domain Eukaryota; kingdom Metazoa; phylum Chordata; class Aves; order Passeriformes; genus Pachycephala; species Pachycephala philippinensis. The sequence goes on from VWZT01006840.1 coordinate 1,262,017, forward strand.
CACACTCAAATAATGCACAAAGAAAGTGAGTGATTTAAAAGCCTGTTTTAAGCATGGGAAGCAAGGGTACTTTCCATGCTATAAACACAACACACTATAAAAAAAAGTTGCATACCATTCTTCAGTGTGAGATAAATTCAACCCAAATTTAGTTCAACAGCCATCTTCTCTCCACAAACATCTTTCACTGCACTCACTACTGCGATACCTGTTAAGACCCTGTACCTGCTTCTAGTCTGCAGGAGAAGTTACAAGTGGGAACTCTTCAGATCTATGATCAGGTTTAACTCATGGTTACACGAATGCTTCCATTCAGTCCTTGAGACAGAGACAGTGAAAACAAGCAGCTGATTCTAATACACAAATGTACAGTAGCTTTTGCTGAGGCTTGAACTAGTTCTTCTCACTTAACTGTAAGTTGGAAAAAATGCATATAAACATGAAACAATTAGGCAGAATATATAAATAACATACCAGCACTGTTCTCAGTTAAAGCAGCAGGTTTCTCAAAATAGAAAAGGAAAAATAAGGAAACTGACCAACAAGACCAGTGTTTCTGTAGCTCAGCACAGAAGAAATGCAAGAGAAATGAAAAATTCATCAGATTTTGAACTTCAAGACAAGGTAATACAAGCCCTTTGGACCTACAATTTATTAATATGTAACTACCAAGTAACAGGATGCAACCTGGACTTTACAATCCCATCCTAGAAAAACGTGATCTGTGTTTTGAACAGCACTGGTCCTGACACTTCCACACCCATGGCAAAGCTATGCAGATTACCTTGTTCAGATAAGATCTAACACACACACACACACACAAAAAAAGAAAAAAAACTGAAAGTGAAACAGTGAAACCCTACCCATTTCCACCATTCCCAATAAATAATCCTCTCTGCCCTGTAAAACAAAGCCAATTTAACAGGTACAGGACAGACTTCATTCCATGCATGTCAGCAGGACTTTGGCAAGTGCTCCACAATTCACCAGTTTGTAGGATCTGTTCCTTTCTATGCCAAGTCTCTCTCTAACCATTCATTTAAAAAAAGCAAGAACAACAAACACACAAACACACACATGCCCACACACAAACACCAAAACAGCAGGAAAAAAAGGAAAAAAAAAAAAAAAAAGGAGAAAAAACCCCACCAAGAAACCAGAAAAACCCCACCCAAAAACAAAGCCAAGAAAAATCTAACCCAAAACAAAGCAAAAATCAACCAACTCTGCACATAGCAGAATTATGGGTAACATTCATTTTTGCTATAATGGACAACTAGCACAGTCTGGTCAAGTCAATGTGCAGTCTGGTCAAGAGGCTCAACAAGTGCAAAGGGTTTTTCTGTGGCAGTTGTGTACACCCCATCTCATAATCAAGAGAAATAAACCAACATGCGAGTGCTCAGTGATGAGCAAGTAGAGACACAGCGTCCCTTGGGTGAAAAACGGGAAACATGGGAATAAACATTCTTGATTTTCAGGTGATTGCACTCCTACAGTCTTTCGAGGGGAAATCTGTGCGCATAGGGAAGAAAAAAAATGCAGATGAGTATGTTCACTCACTCGCTCCCTTTACCCCGGCAACTTGGCACAGCAAAGCCAGAAGCCCAGCCCTGAGGCACACACGTCATATTCCAAACCACCAAGTCACAGCAGGGTAGAAGTCGCTTCTGCTCAGTGATCTAACTTGTGAAGGAGAGATCTTTCAGAGAACATTTCCTTTTCATTCTTTGTTTGCTGCTTATGGTAAAGCAAAGAAAACCCAGATCACAGGCTAGGAAAGAGACCACCACTATATCAGAATTAACAGCATGCCAAATTCCCTCTTGGTAAGTACAATCCTTTCAGCTTCTAGATGCAGCAGCTCAGAAAAATTGCAACACAACACAAATGTAAAGGAAATACAGACAGATCAGCAGCAAGATAAAGACACCTCAAGAATTCTGAAAATGGAAACCAAAAGTCAAACAAATCCTGGAGAGATTGAGAACAGACACCAGAAGAGCATGATAACACCCATAACTACTAAAGAGGCAGGAATTCACTCAGACAGCCTTACATCGTAACTAGAACTCCATTCCACTTTGCCATCTACAACATTTAAATTAACCAATTCAACAAATTAAAAACAAAACAAAACAATCAAAGAACATTCTCAAGTTTACTTTGTCTATCACAGGCTAAATATACCAATTTGTTACAATTATGTGCAACATAGGCAACCTAAACCTTTAAATGTCTCATACAGTAAGTCAGTTACAGGTCTAAAATGCATTACTATTGTAGTGACTTGTTTCTAGTATTATTTTACAACATTTTGATAACATTAACAAATTACACAAATATTACACTTTCTAAAGAGCTGAAATCTTCAGCAGACACTAAGATGTAATGAACTAGATTACTAGTAGATACGGCTCAGGCAACAGCTGGGGTTCTCTACATTACTTTATTTTTTTACATAAGTTGCTGCTTTGTTTTTAGCAGTCTTTACTTAGAATTCCATGGCTGTTACAGTATGTAACTATTTTATGTTTTTCTCTTTTCAAACATTTACTCGAATTTCATATTACTTCTGAAAGATCATTCCATTTTTAAGGCAGGATCTCACTGACAGACACAATGAAAATTATTTACTTGAGGGCATGATAAAGTCACTCAAAATAGACAAGAAAAAATAATTTGTTTCTGGCAAAGAAATTAAAGTTATTTAATTATATTTTTGATCTTCCATTTGATTCTACTCATGAGAAACCCTACAGCTTTATGCATTTTAAAAATAAAGTTTCTTTGCCAGAAGAAAAGAAAAAAAGACCAGAAGCAAATAGAATGAGCACGTCTGCAGAGGAAGAAGCAGGGATGGAAGTATACGACCATGGTTGCCCAAGGGTGAAGTTAAAGAAAAATAAACAGAATTCAATGTGAGATGATACAGTCTAATGGAAGTAGCTCCTAACACAATCTAATTTCAAACTTTTCACTAACTTAACCAATCAGTAAACCAACCACTTAACCAATCAATTTTCACAAACCTAACCAATCATTAAAAAGTGTTGGGCTGCAGTTTTCCAGTCTCAGATGTGCCAGTGAATAAGCTGTTATAAAATTTGCTGCCAGGGGCATCTCCCCATATATGACCCATTTCATGAGAGGCTGAAATGTGTCTCAACACAGAGCAGAGACCTGTCCACTCCAGTCCTTGTGAAATGCTCCATAGCTGCCAAACAAGAGGAAACAGGCTTCTGCCCAGCCAGGACTCAGACTCCTGCACTGACACAACGTAGATGAGCTACTGAGGGCTCACCCTCTGACAGGAAGGCCAAATGGTTTGTTAGTCTATGGCTGGTATTCTCAAATAATCTTGTTTTTATACATCACCCACACTTTTGATTAAGAATCATAGTGTGCTATTGTCCAACAAAACCCTAATTCTCCTTCCAGTCACTAAAGGCATTCCCTCAAGATGTGGTACAGAGCAGCTGACATATTAGTTTCATAACAGAGTCATTTTCAGGGCCAGAAGAAGCGAGAAGCACTCCAACCTGACCTCCTGTAGGGCATGGGCCACGCAGTGCTCCCCACTGCTACTCTAGAAAGCCTTTGGAGTGAAAGCAGGGATGGACCTGTACATGGGGTGGGCTTTAACTGATCAAGGGATAACACTGGAGCCTGCAAATGCTTTTACACTTAGTAACCACTGCCACACTCAGGAGCCTAAGAGATCTACCTGTATCAGTTCCCAAAACAAAGTAGAAGACAAGCCCTAAAGAAAATCTTTTAAAAAGCAGCCAAATCCCAATATTTGGGTACACGCCCACTGCAGTTAATGAAAACACTGCATGAATAAGCACTGCAAGGTCTGTATCACTAATAGCTGTATCACAGGACTTTTGAGATACCACCCACACGTTCAGTGTGTGGCAAAGACCACACTACAAGCTGGTGCCATGCTGCATACAACTCCACTGGGTTGCATACCAGCAAAGAGGAATGAAATGGGAGAGCAGTTAACATTCTTTAATTATTTGCCTCATCTGCTGAATCACATGCTGAAGAAAAACAGAAGTCTTTGGTGGTTAAAGGCAAGAATGCACAGAAAAATTCTGTTTTGGAAAGGTAAAATCCTGCAATCTAAAATGCAGTGATACCACATCTCTCAGTAAGAGATACACAAATAGATTGAACTCTTTAGCTTAGGAGATGTGATCAAAACAATATTCCACCAACAATTCATGCTGGAGGATGGGTAAGAACCTTAACCTTAATCTGACTGGCCTACCTGTCAGCTGTGGTTTTGTGAGGATGCCATAACTCCATGATGAGCTCTCTAGGTTTGGAAAGGTACCTTGCCAGTTCAAATAGGCTTTATTATCACACAGTAACGACAGTAGTCTTTATCATGTTCATTAGCAGTGAATCATGACAGTAATGAGCAGATGATTTGTTTCCAGAGGGGTCAATGTCTATAGGTATAGTTTCTCGAGCCTGAGGCTATCTCAGAAACACTTGCGCTGGATGTTATGTACCCTGAAATTATGGGTGCTTTTCAGATTTCAGTGTGGTTGTCCTTTCTTAATCTCTTTTCAACGATCACCTTCAATAAGGCTATTTAAATAAACAAACATAAAAGTTTATTGCTTAGCAATACTGATTTATAAACTCTCCTGTGGTGACATGCACTGTCAACTGAGATGCAAATTCAAGGTGCATTTGTATCATATTGCTGAGCAAAGGTATCCCAGATTGTGCTCTGTTTTTGTGTCCATAGGCTTTTAACCTCACTACCACTTTCTGAGAATCGTTCTCGAGTGGCTTGAAGACTGCAGATTAGTGCTCCTCGCAGTAAAGTGCTTGCCTTATTCCCACAGAAGATGGAATAGTTTTGAAAGAATCAAGAGAGAAACAACATATATCATTAATGAAATTCTGATATGATTTACTGTGCTGGCTAATTCCTAAGTTTTATAATATGCTTAGATGCCAGTGGGCAATTCAGTGGAATACCACTAACGTTAATATAGAATATTATTCCTATCAATACCTGTTTCAACTATAAACAGCCTTAAAACAGTGTCCATTTGAGGTGCAGATGGGGAAGAATTGTTTAGCATGACTAGCTGCTTAAATAAGTACACGCATGGTGAACATAACATCTGTAACTGTCAGCTGACAGATCCTCATTCCTCTTTCAGTGACAATGTTCTAGGAATACACCACTGAAGCTCATTTCACCTATTCACCCTGATACAAACAGATCCCACAAAAACAGGCAGGCAATGGTCATTAAGGGAGAATTTGCAGAATTACACCTATGTTATTCCACCCACCTCCACTCATCTGTCTGCAAACAGTGGCAAGATCACAGATACTTCAGAAAACCTTAACATACCAAAGAAAAGGACACAGACAAAAAGTTAAAGGCTCTGACCAGAGTAAAGAGGCATCTTGGCCCAGTTCCAAAGCACCCCTTACACCCAAAAGCCTTCTCAAAACATTAGAAACATGTATTTCTAGGCAGAAATTAAATTAATCAATAGCAACCACCCCAATGTCTTTACAGGTTGCAGGCTAGAAGGTATTCGTGCTTCTGAAACCCAGTTAACTTCTTCAGCTACAAGGATGCAGTCAGGAGAGACACAAAGGATGGCAGGCGGGACTACAAAAGCCATTTATTTTCCAGCTGCACTGAGCTCTCCTAAAAGGGGAAGCGCCTCTGTGCTTCCTCTCAAGTTCACTTGCCCTTGGAGAAACACTCGTGATCTTATCATGGCTGACCTTACATCAAATTTCCTGGGGCAGAGAGGGGAAGGCTGTATCCAAGCCCAGCGCCCACTGTTCCCTATATATTCAAAAGTCCACGTATGCTGACGTATTGGAAGATAAACATGAAGACAATTTACTTTGGATTGCCTGATCTAGAAGACAAAAGGCGTCAATCAACCCTTATTTTTAAATCTACGGTTATTCTGTAAATTTTAACTGTAGAAAGCTACATGTCATAGAAGAAGCCAGCACCTGAACTACAGGGCTGATAAGCTTCTCTTTAGAGGTAGAAAAAAATCCCCTAAAAGATCTAACAATGCATTTTTGTGAGATTCAGTTTACACTCACTCGCAAAGAAAAAGAATCAGGGATGCCAGGACATTCCTTACCCTCCCTAATCATCTTAATTAGCATTTATAATTCAGTCTTAATACATACTTCATCACACAGCAAGGAATCACATACAGCAGTATATTAAATGAAGGTTAATGAAGCAAAAATGCAGTGTCAATGAAATAAAGAAATATACAACTTCAACACAACAGTCTAAACTGTTGTCAGACCCTGTACTGGGATGCCACGTGCTTTTATCAGGGAATCTCACAGCTTCAGCTGACTTTCTGTTTATTTTTCTGGTGCTGGTTTGCTTAATTAAGTTTCTTATGAGAACCACAAGTATTTTGCTTTCACTTTTATGATATTCTCTTCCTTCAAAATGACACAGGAATAAAGTACTTCTTGGTTTAAACTAAAATCCAAGTATTTTGGTTTATTAAAAGCAAATCACAAATTTAAGTAATAAACCCTACTCCAATTCTTCTGTGGAGCTGAGAGACCTACATTAATATAGAAACCAGAAAGTCTGACCAAAAAGAATATTGCAGATGTTAGCACAGATAAGTACACTTACAACCTCAAACAGCTGATTAGGAGGACTCTGAAGTGGGATCCTGATTTATCAAGTAAGAACAGAAGTATTTTAATCATTTTTATATGCCAGCAAACGCCATTTGTTTAGTTAGTTTCCATTTAAAATTCTGTTTAATGTATCCTGTAGGCAGATGTGATACTTAAAGGATTTTAAATGTCTCAAAACTGAAAAGGATATAGGCCTCATGCAGTGCAAACTGGAGCACATTATGAAGAAAATCTTGATAAATCAGGCATGTCAACACACCCAGACAGTATCAGATGAGAGAGGAAGTAGCCAAATACCCTCCCTCTTTATCACACACATTGAAATCAGGGATGATTACTGTGGGCATTTTACTGATGTGTGGCACTGGCCCAGGACACAGGAAACAGGCAGGAGTCAGGACCATTGTGGACTTTACAGGGTAAAACCAAGACCTTCCCGTCAGCAGGCTGGAAGCCATGGGAATGGTGTTACATGTTACCCATGAGAAACCATCACCAAGAGAATGAAGGCATCTGATGCTTGGGAGCTTTAAATGCTACTCAGAGATAACTCAATGCAAACATGCTTGAGGCTGCTCTCTAAGTACTGATGGGGCATCACAACAGTGATTGCAAGATTTTGTAGACATGCCTGAGCCAGCTGCACACTCAGCAGAGCCTACAAAACCCACGCAGGAAGAAACAGGATATATTAGGCTACCTTATAACATGAATTGCCATAGTTATACCAGAAGTGGCAAGAGGCACAAATACCTCAAATACAAGCAACAAAAGCACGGTAATTTAGAGCTGGTCTTTTAACCAAGAGAAAAATCTTCCATCTCCTTGTCAAAAACAAAGAAATGGCAGCATTAATTACATCCAATTTCCTCCAAATTCCTTGTCTTGTTTCAACTGCTTTTCGTATCAAAAAGGATGACAAGTCTCACAAGCTCTTTTCAGTGCTGGGGCACTTAATGACTGTCTTCAACTCTGGACCTTATCCTGCAGCTGTCACCTGACTGATTACAGTACAGTAACTGTAGGCTTTTCTTTCTCTTGTCAATTAAACTGAAATCAAACTAACTGTGAAAACACAAATAAATATTTTTCAAGAAAATACAGAAATACAGGCAAAGAGCATCATGAAATAAACTTCATCTTATATCTAGCATTGTATGGTCACACAAGCTGTTGGCAGACTCTGCTGAAGTAAGGGTGTCTGTCCCATCTGAAAGCCTCCACCTGGCAACAATGAATGAAAAGAAGAGTTTGGAAGTGATTGACTGCAGAGCTTCCTCCTCACAACTGATGAAAACCAGAACAAAGTTATCCTGGACTCAGTCAAGTCAATAGGACTTCCACCACTGATGTTGCAGAAAGCCAAGTTTTCAGTCTGGCAGAACCTCAGCAGAGCTCAGTTTCACCTCTGTGTTGACAGTCCCACTTGCTGGCTTCCCCAGTGAGAATTCAACTTTCAAGTACCAGGAGAACGTGGAGAATTGCCAACACGGCACCTAGACAAGCTTTGGGATGCACAGAGCAACTGCATGGTACTGCCCTGGGCATCCAACCAGCTGCCTTTTAGCTATGCAAAGGCACAGTTCCCTTATATGTTCTTACTACATCTTACAGAAAACCAGAAGCATCAAATACAACTAATGTGTTAAAAAAAAGGGGGGGAGGGGGCAGAAAAAAAAAATTAAAAAAGCAAGCAAGGTTATCTTCATGTATTTACCACCCTTTTATCATTTCCAATTCTAAAATGAGTCAGTGAGGTCAAGGAAATCTGAGGACACCAGATAAAGTCAGACCTGCCACACCACAACTTCTCTGGTCACCTCCTCTGAAATAGGAAGGCCAGTGGCATAGTGATAATTGGTGAAATTACCAGCATACAGAGAGCACTCCCTGAGCCAGGGCCTAACAGTTGCTCACTTGACACATGCTGGCACTGTGCTTCCCCCAAAGAGAGATGAGAACACTCAACTGCTAGCAAGCAGACCCAGCATCCCCTCTCTTGTTTATTTGACTTCCCAGACAGGAAAATCCTGCATGCAGCTTACAGAGCCAAGTTCCTCCAAATAATTCTCTTCTGCTGAGCCCAACATAAACTGCAAAGCAACAATCAAAGCAACAAGACAGGAGGAAGACAGAGTTACACCTACCGAAAGTGGAAGAGACTTGTCTCCCTTGTGGTCTAATTCTAGCCCTGAAGAAACAACAGTGGTGCAATCCAAGTTATTCCTGCAAGCTAACCTGACCCCTGTACTTCAGGACAAATGCTGCTGAATTAGCATGGGTTACTCACAACAGCGTGGAAAGGAAGGGTGCACTCTCCTGCCAGGAACACACAAGAATTTCCACAGCCACAGCTGCTGCACATCATAATTGACAAAAGCACAGGCCTGCTTCACACCTTCACATGACATACAGCATGTAAAGGCTGCTCTCCCCTTACCCAAATGGTATCACGCAAATGTATCTGATGTAGTAAGAATGCTATCAGGCTATAAGCCATCATTTCTCCTTCTGAGTCAGTAATATATGGGAAGTAGGACTAAATAGTACAGAAATTATATCCACTATTTAGATTCAGCTACCTCTGTACAGCATTGCTTTACCTTCTATCAACTTCCTCGGCAACACCATGAATAAAGAAATTATTAGGGACATCTACCGACACAGGCACAAGCAGATCTCGTTGATCACTCCTAGTTGCTCTATGGAATGATGCCACCAAACGCTGACTTCAAAGCAAGGACATTTTCAACTCAGACTGCAGCCACCCCAGGCCTCCTAGCAAGCTAAATTCAATCTCAGCATCTGGGAACAGGATCAGCCAGCAAAAGATGAATGTGTGTAGGAAACTGCTTGACCAAACGTTTTTCTTCCCCACCCTGAGTAGGGGATGACAAAATTGTATGACAAAAACATTACCATGCAATAATGGAAGACATAAGAGATCCGTAACCATCTGTGTAGCATCACTGCCCATGTTCAGAGGCAGAGAAACAGACATGGAGGCATTTGTGCACCATGGTCTTAAGCTGTGCCAGGGGAAGTTCAGGATAAATATTAGAAGAAATTTCGTCACAGGAAGAGTGGTTGCGCATTGGAATGGGCTGCCCAGGGAGGTGGTGGAATCACCGTCCCTGAAGGTGTTTAAAAAAAGACTGGACGTGGCACTCAGTGCCATGGTTTAGTTAATAAGGTGGTGTCAGGCAATAGGCTGGACTTGATGATCTCCAAGGTCTTTTCCAACCTAGTTCATTCCATGATTCTGATGGTGTCATTTGTTGGCTCTAATGCAAATATCGCATCCTCCCAAAACGATGCTCTATTTTGACAGAGCAGTTGGTCTGACAGTTTAGTAGCACAGTAACAGAGTACACTGAAGGTTTTGCCTGTGAGTGTCAAAAACCATGCTCCCCGATATCAAAAATCACATATTCTTTGCGCTTTTTATGAAGCAACAAATATACACCCAGAAGCAGATGCCTCCTGACATACGCTTGACATAAGCAGCAACAAAAAAAGGCCACCTCGAGTGAATCAAACACTTCCATGTACTCATGCCATGCATACAGGCATTACCGAAGGTACTATTTGCACACAGTCCCATTTCCCTGTTAATATCCAAGGACTTATTAATGCATCAACCTTATTCCAATTATCCTGACCATGCTGCTGTCAAAAGCAAGCTATGCTTTATCGCAGATGTCCTTGACCGCAGGATTAGGTCCAGAGAGACAGGGTAGGAAGACGCAGAATTTCATTTCACCACCTCTTCTCTCAATGCAAATAGTAACTTAAAAGTTTAATCTTTGACTGAATACTTGGCATGTTGATAGTCTTGGCAAATGACAGCTAAATTAAACATATATGAATGGTGTCACGTAACAAGTCTAACAGCTTATTTTTAAACTTGGAAGAGTCTGAACAATTGAAAATATCTGGGTTGGGCTTACAAATTCCACACACCCTTTTTGCGCACTCAGTCTGCATAGCTGGTAGAAGTAGGTGGCACTGAAAAGACAAAAAGAAATCTGAAGATTCAGAAGATATTTGCAGAAAGAAAAAAAGTGAAAAAAAGTAAAAGCTTCCTAAATTCATGATACTAATGAGAAAATAGAATGTAGCATAATATTGCTTTTCATTTCTGCTGCCAAGCAGGATGGAACAGGCTTAGGATGGAAAAAACCCTCTATTTATTATATTAATATCAAAGAATCAGTACTAGCATGAATAGAAAAAACACATCATAACGATTGAACAGCCTAACCCTAACCTCACTTAGTAGTTTTTTCCTTGAATCAGCAAACTTATACCCACAAAGAACTGCTGTCAAGTAGACAAGAGATGTGTTTTTGCATTTTCATCACGTGTATATACAAAAAGAAATTTCTGTCAATTCCTAAGCATCCTCACTGTTGAAAAAGAAACAAGTAATGTTAAAGGAAATCTTATTCTGACTTCATTGGTATTAACAAGTAACTTTTACAGGTAATTATTTTTATCAGTTTGCGGTCTCTTCTTCAGCTAGTCTGAACAAAAGCCACAGACATACAGAGCCCAAACACGGCTATATATTTCCAAGTATTTTCCTAGATGGTCTCTTGATATAAACTGGGGAATGGGAGAGGGAGATGAGGCAAGGGGAGGACTATTTAAAGGACAGGTATACAGGTTTGCAGCACATCTAACAAGAAAGGTGGATGTTCCTCCTAGTGCCTGACTGGCAGCAGCCAGCTGGGTTCATCCCTGTCCTGCGGAGGGGCTCAGTCGTGCCCTGCTGTGGAGCCAACTGGAAAGGCTGTGTCACTTCTCCCTGGGGCTGCCCCACCACCCTGACAGTGAGGCACAATACAGTTAAAAATCAACAACACTGGCAAAAGGGAAGATGCTGAGAAGAAATGTAATTTCACATTTGACTTCTCCAGTTCGGAAACACTGCCTGGGAATCCACAGCTGAGGCACAAGCAGAGGCTGCAGGACAGTAAGGTTCTATTCATTCCGCTGCTGCAGGCAGATCTCTCCACAACCCAGACAGATCCCTCCACCTCTTCAAGCTCATCCAGTTTGTCCTTCTTTGGAAGCATGTGTACTACAGCAGAGCGCTCAGACACCGTGGAAGAGGAGAAGTGTTTTGACAACATGCCCAGTGACCTGGGCTGTCCTAGACCCAAAAGTGACTTAAGCACCAGGCTGAGTGCAAGAAGCCTTGTGTGAGAAGATACAGACTCTGGCTATAGAAGAACACCAACCAACAAGGTGTGGAAGCCAACATCAGCAGATCTCACTAAACTCCAGGTTCAAGCCAGACCTAAAAAGGCTGTGCAGAAAAACAACGCAAAACTCTCAGGCCAGTACATCTCTCCCCGCTCTGAGCCACCCAGGTCACCTCAATGTCAAACACAGGATGTGCCTTATGCAACTACACAAGAAAACTATGAAGGCCAATGAGAAGCTTCACCTGCAGCACAGAGATGGTAGAATTCCTTGTCATAAGGCCAGCAACATGGGATCATGCTCTGCCTCAGGTTTTGGCAAGAAGGCTTCAGTCTTACCTTTGTCCAGCAGCTTTGGCTGGCAGTACACCAGATGAAACTTCAATTAAACTTTGAAAGTCTACCATTCACACAACTTAGACCTCTTCTTTGATTAAAATGAACTCACAAAATTTCCATGAATACAAAGATAAAAGAAACCATACAAGCATCCAGTAAAATCAAATATTTAAAGAAATAAACAGCAGTTTCCTAAAATGCAGCTCAGGGAATGCTCCTTCAATGTCAAATGCTGAACCATATCAACTGCAGTGTCCTCTTACACACTCTTATCACAGCACAGGGATGCAGCAACACATATGGATGGAGGCAGACAAGCTCTGTGTACTCTCTGAAACACAAAACCCCATCCCTGCATTTTTACTTTAGGTTTTCAATCGCCTTGTTACTCAATACATGTCAGTAAGCCAAGAATTGCAATCATCAAAATATTAACTTCTCACACAGGCTACACTAGCAGCAGTGGTCTTAAAAACAAAGAGCCAAATTAGCCAAATTCTAATAGCCCTAGTAAACGTAGAATTTTCAAAAACATAACACTTTTGAAAAAAAGCAACTCATGTCATAGAGATACCTGTCACTGTTAGTAAGGCGTCTGCACTGTTGCAGACTTTCTGCTGCTCACACCTTCACACCGGTTTTTTTTGAGTCCCAAGAGAGCTACAGTGATGCAAACACAACTTTGAGTTCAAGAGCTTCCTGGTCATTTGCTGTGGCCGCCTGTTGGTAAAATGGGTGTGTAAAATGTCATCAAGGAATATGCATCTATTTAAATGACTCACTTCTAGAATCACAGAATGGTGTAGGGTTGGAAGGGACCTTGAAGATTGTCTTCTGTTCTTCTACTATGACTACAAGGAGAGGACAAGAGGAAATGGCCTTAAAATGAGACAAGAGAGATTAAAATTAAATATTTAGTGTTAGGGTGGTCAGACATTGGAATAGGTTGCCCAGGGAAGTGGTGGAGTCACCTTTCCTGCAGGTGTTCAACAGGTGTCTGGATCTGGTGCTGGGGGATGTGGTTTAGGGGTTACAGTGATAGGGCTGGTGGATTGGCTGAGCTTGACGGTCTCTTCCAAACCTGATGATTCTGTGATTCTTTCAACCCTCCTACCATAGGCAGGGACACCTTCCACTAAATCAGGTTGCACAGAGCTCCATCCAGCCTTGCCTTGAACACTTTCAGGGATAGGGCATTCATAACTTCTTTGGGCAACCTGTGCCAGTGACTCACCACCCTCACAGCAAAGAATTTTTCCTAATATCGAATCTAAACCTAGTCTCTTTACGTTTGAAGCCATTTCTCCTTCTACTATGCCTACATGCCCTCGCAAAAAGTCCCTCTCCAGATCTCTTGTAAATCCTCTTTAGGCACTGAGAGTGCTGTAAGGTCTCTTACAGCAGGAGCCATCTCTTCCCTAGGCTGAACAACCCCAACTGTCTCTGCCGGGTCTCCGCAGGGGAGGCGCTCCAGCCTTCTTTAATGCTCAGCTTATAGCATCGCTTCTGTTTTCAGATCTTTAAAACCTGTTATGTTTCGAGAGAGAGATAAGAGAAGGAGAGCGGAGGGAAAGAAAAGGTCCTTTTTCATATCGATACCTAACACTTGTTTGCCGATGTCGGTGTTTTTACGGAACGAACAAGGTCGGGTGCTTGCCCGCAGTGCTCAGCGAGCGCACCCAGGGGAGCAGAGGGGGCAGAGAGGCTCAGGCACCGCCCGGGGGAGCTCTGCTGCCCGCGGCTGCCGGAGCCTTCCTCCCTCCTCCCTCCCTCCTCCGCTCCCTCTCCCTTCCCTCAACCCGAGCCCAGCCCGAGCTGCAGCAGCCCGGCAGCAGCTGCCCGCGCCCCGCGCTATTCCGGCGTGTCAGAGGGGACGCTCCGACTACTTTTTTAAATAGTGCTTTTACACACTATTTTTAGCACTTGCCTTCTTATTGTTCACGATGGAAAACAAATACAGGAGCCAAAAGAGAAATCCCCTTTCCTCTGGCAAAACTGCGCTAATTACGCCATCATTAGAGAACGAACTTAATCGAATCACAAAAGGCATCTGGGCTAACTCTGGGGGCCGGGGGGAACAACTGTCTGGCTGATTTTGTAACAATCCCTAGAGAAATAAAACTGATAAATGTTTAATTCCCTTGGTGTGCAAATCAGCATTGTCCGTTCCATTAACGGGATAACCCTTCCTTAACCAGTGAAATAACCTGCTCCCAAGATGTCTTTAACATACATATCCTATTACCAAAGTTCATTTCTGAGCACAACATCTGTGCGGCAAACTATCAGTGAAATTGAGAACTTTCATATTTTTCTATTAAAAAAAATACAGAAAATTTATAAAAGAATGCACAAGGCATGGAGATTTTTAAGTGTTTCCATCTACCATTACACCAACAGAACTAAAACTGTCTATAATTAAAAAATGTAAGCAAACATGGATTACAAGTATTTTATCCATTAGAAAATGGGAAATGAGTAGATGATTTCTCATGATCATTTCCTGATTATACAGTAAATCCAGGACACAACAGCAGCAATGTTGCCCTTCTAAAATCTACTAGCCTGGGACAGAATAGCAGCACATGAATCGCATCTTCAGGGTGGAAGGCATCAGGAGAAAAGGAAAGAATATGAATGGCATATTTGCACAAACTGGAAGAAAAAAGAAAAAATTAACTTGTAGAAACAAAGAAAATAAAAATTAAAGAAAGAAACAAACAAAAGGAGAAGGAAGATACAAACATGTGGCCTGCCAGATCGATCCTGTCTTGATAACTGCTGGTAAGAAGGTAGGCTTAAAAATTGGACTACTACAAAGCTAAAACACGGATGAAAGGATGAAAAAGCCTAAACCCAGCTGGGAAACAAGGACGAGGATACACACTCCTTCTTCTGAAAAAGTTTGTTATTTTACACTATCCATTGCTACTGAACCACTCACTCTCATCACACTTTGCTTCTATTAATTACCTGTGTCCTAATAAGGAGTAACATTTAACATTTTCAGCAAAATTCATAACCATTAAGAACAGGTAGGCAAGTTGTTTAGAAATTGAGAAGAGAAAGGAGCAAATGCCTCCTCCCTCCAAAACGCGAGAGCAGGGCTGCTGGAATAATTTGATGTATAAATTACTAGCTTTGTGCATGGGTAGGGATTAAGAGTTGAGGTTTTCTGAACCTAACCTACAGATATTTTCCTTAGTTAATACTGAGAAATCTGTCATTCTGCAACTCAGCCCTCAGTTTAAAACAACTCGCTAATGTTTTTAATTATGTTTTAAGAATGGCAGTGACACTACCCAGACTTATCCAAAAGCTGTCTAAAGGGCCATGCTTTCCAGCTGAAAAGGGTCTGCAGAGAAATTTAGTACTGCCAGATACCCAGTGTATCTGTTCTTTTTTTTCAGTAATCTGTTGAAAGCTAATCTTCATTGAAAGCTAATCTTCAGTATCACAAGTAAGCCATTGTCTGCCAAAAAAAAAAAAAAAAAAANNNNAAAAAAAAAAAAAAAAGACCACTGTCTCTACTCCTGTTGCATATACAATAAGTATTCTCCCATTTTGGAACAAGAAAGAAAAGCGGAAGCAGTTTTTTTTATAGTCACTGTAGTGGGATTATGCACCATGTTTCAGAAAATAATAAATTGATTAATTAAAACCAGATGCCTAAGGCATATTCAACTTCCTGACAGAAAAATGCTTACTATTGCATCAATCATACTTATTCTACAGTTTGATGCAGAGATCCCGAAGCAGTGGCTGTACATTTTTCCTCACATCAATTTACTCATCTCTGTTTAATTCCTGACTAGATAACGTGAACTCCTTTTCTGTTCTGTTCTAGATAAGCAGAACATCCTGGCAGTGCCAGTGGTTGACCTGAAGTCAATCAGTATCATATTCCATGATTTATCACAATCTATCTGATGCCAGCTATTATGACAAAAAACTAAGAGAATACTCAAGTTTGAATATGAGCTTCAAAGAAGAGGAAAAAAACATGCACATTAATATTTTCTGCACTCAAGGATATCCTAAAACAAACTGCTCTTTCCCATTTTAGTGTTAGATCTTGCATTTAATAAAACTTCGGCATTGCACTAGCAGAGGAGCGGAAAGATTGTCTAATAGAAGGGAAGAGATCTGACATCTGTCCAGGATGAGACAATGTGCTTGAAAACTCAAGAACCTTGTCGGCATGTTGCAGTATTCATTAAAAAAAAAAAGGCAACCATTGCTTTTTCATAGTAACAGTTATTGGACTGCAAATTCACCGAGAAAACACACAGCAAGTGAAGCACACACAAGCCCCCAAGGACACCATATGCTAAAAGGAGGATTTCTAGATCATAATGAATGAGCTGTTGCTGAAAGCCACAAATGAATCTTACTGAAGTAGATTTTTAATATACATTGTATCGTTTTAAATTTACTACAGAATAGACACTGATATTCTGCTACGGGCAAAGTAACCTTTCTCCTATTAGTCTGATTTAATCCCTGGAAATGAGCTCCACATTCCATCCCATTACCAGTTCGGTCTCAAGACTAAATAGAGAAAACTTCCACTTTAGAAACGGTCCCAAAGTTTGTGTTTCTGTATAAAGTTTATAGTCCCCAGCTGTCATAATCTCAAAGAAAATTTGTACTTCTGTACTTCATGATGAAAATTTGGCATTAAGGATGGATAACTCAATATCATACATTACTAAACACACAAAACATGCACTTTGTTTTTTCGAAGTGGAAACAACTCATATCTAAAAAAATTAAGGAAATGGTATTTGTCTTGTAAAAAGATTCAATATCAAAAAGTAACATCCCTAGCTTTTCATAGCAGTGTCACCAAGAGACACTGGACAAAAATCACCTCTGTGTTTCATGGTAGTGTACCATCTCTAGTGCTAACTATCCATCTGCTTTCACCTCTCATCAAATCAAGACTGTCAAGTGACACCACCTGTAAAGTCTCTGCTTTTAACTATCCTTTCCAGTCAAATCAAAATTCCACATACTTCGAGCATCTAAGATGTGCAGCGCACATGTGTTGTTACAAGCAGCAGCCTGCTTTTGAACCCCTCCCTTCGTGCCTTCACCGCTTTATTTCAACACAAACCTACAAGTCAGCATCTGTACCCACCTATCTGCTATAGAAACTGGCACAAAAAGAGGTCAGAATCTGACCTGAAGCTGAAAATCACAACTGAACTGTGAGTGAAAAAGTAGAAAGACTGATTTCCTTCTCTTGTTACCTTGGGTGTATCACTACATGTTTCTTCAAATATAAAATCCAGTCAGTTATGCCACCTTTCTTTTCTAAAACAACCTATATGAAGTTGTATATATATGACACTCATTCTATAATAGGAGTTCCATTTTCAGATTTAGTACACTGTGTGATCTACCTAGGGAGGGTTTTGTGTGAAATCACTCCAAACAGCAGCCTAATTCGAACTGCTAAATGTCTCACCTCCTTCATTTATCCTCCTAGGGCAATGAAGGAGAAACAATTTCCATAGAGGGACCAGAGCCCTGTTTTGCTTTTCTTGATCTTGGATTTATATTTGCAGCTGATCATCAGTGAGTCTTGGTAGCTAAAGTACAACAGCTCTTCTGTCTGCAGTCAGCAAGGATATGAAAGGAAAATGCCCCCGCTGCTACCTTCTCCCCCTCCAGAAAAAGAAAGAAGAAAAAAAGAAAAAAGGAATTCTCTCTCAGAGCCAAACCTCAGCTTACGCAACATGAATCAATGCTTCTCTTTTGGTCAGGTTTCATGGGATCCCAATGCCACAGAAATGCACAGGATTTGCCTTGCTTATGCCCTGTTTCTTTTAAACCTGCTCACGCCCTCCCCTCTGAAGTGGGTTTATATGTGGGAACACCTGTGTTATCTTTGAAACACTTTGGCCAAGAATAATCCAGCGCACAGAATCAGACACTTTTTACACCTGCCTGCCAAGCACAGACACACGTGTAACCTGGCTGAGTGGTCTGGAGCCAGCAGCAATGGGCTTTCCTATAAGGCAGCCGAGTCAAAGCAGTGACTTGGCAGGATGCAGCCGGACAGACACTCAGCTCTGCACAGGCGGGACAGAGCCTTGAGAGGTAGGTGCAGCCCGCAGGAGAAGCAGTGGAAAAGGCAGACTTGACAGCATCTGAAATGCATTGACGGGAGCGGGGGAGGAGGAGAAAGGCTCCATCGTACTCGATCTGTGTTAAAACATGCAGTGAAACACTGTGAAGGAGGGACTGCCTGCAGGGGCTCCCTTACGGATCGAAGACTTACAACACCTTTTAACAAGCATTTCTTTGTGTCCTTCCTCCTCACCAAGGCTCTTTGTCCTATGCCATGAAAACCCAAACAGAACTCAAACTCAGAGATAGCACAAATCCTCCATTTTTTTACTTCAGTCTTCAATACCTCCAATCATATGAGTTTAAAAAACACCAGGACTTTGTATGAATGTTTTAACTGTATATCCCAACAGCTGGATCTGTTGGAAAAATCCATTGTCAATGTCAAAAAACATCAACTTTGATCAATGTTTCCAATGCCTACTGTGTGGTCAGGGTCCAGGACAATATTATAATTAAAGGAATATATAAACCAAAAGACATGCAGGAGCAACTGTTTCTCTTTTTTTTTGTACCCCGAGTGTACTGGACTGAATTTTGCTTGGTTTTGTTGTATTTCATTTTGGCCTTGCAGTCACAGAACTATCCACAGCCAGCAAGATGCAACACAGACACAGGAAGGTGTTCTCTGTGCAGGACCTGGCTTCACACAGTTGGGACATCTGCAGTTACACCTGCATTTTCAGAATTTACCTGTCGTAGGGACATGAACTGACTGCACTTCTGAGTCTACTAATTCTGATCTGCAAAGAAGTTTTACAAAGACCTGTTAGGCCATACACTAAGGGAAGATATTTCTCACTGTAAATCCAACACAAACAGTTTGCTGAAAAAAATAACAAAAGAAGATTGATAAATATAAAGTTTGGATGTACAAGTAAAGTTTTTCAAGGGGCTTCTCTTACTTGTACCTGAGGTATTTTAGATTCTACAGCAGCAAACTAGAACAAGGATACAGGAGTATCAAACCACACATTTGCAATGATTTCTGTGCTGCTTCTCTCCCAGAAGATGCTGCACCAAAGCACCCTCCAGGTCTTTACACAGAAATCCACAGAGAAACTTTACTTCAATCAGCCACTTCCAAGGAAGAGCCTGTTTTAAGCACAGTTTCAAAGAACATAAAATTTGACAGAATATGCAAACACCTGAGTAAACAGTTTAATCCCAAATGCTGTTTAAGGTCATGCCTACATGTTCTTAAAAGGTCTGTTCTGCAGACTCCTTAACTGACCTCACTGGCTCTTGAACAAAATGCCAGCTCAGAGTTGGAGACCAAAGCCTCAGACAGGTTAGCCCTTCCAGGCTAGCTCCCACAATCCCCACAGATAGTCAGTTATCATAGATTATAAACATTTTCTCTGCATTAATCAGCTTTTAAAAATTACTATACGATTTCTATTAAAATACTGTATTAAAGGTTCACATCTCATTAAAAACAGTGGCTACTTGTCTCAAAAATCACCAGTTTAGACTGAAATACTCCTGATTTACAATTACATAAATTAGCAAAAAGTGAATGAAGCTTACGGTTGGTTTCTTCCCTATACATGCTGTGAACAGGACTCTGCCACAAAATTACATGAGAGTGATCTGAAGCTTTGCAGATCATTCATGTTGTCATTCCCATACACCATCCACGATATCAGGAAGCACTAGAAAATGAGGCACACTGGTACAAACAACAAGCTGGGGAGAACTAGACCAAACAGGTCCCAAATATCTAAGTCCTGTTTATAATTGTTAGACAAGCTAGTGACTTTGCTAGTGACAAAGGTTCACAGTAAACTGCTATACAGGGGAGACACTAATTTCTTTTAAAAATGTGTTACATTATGTAACACATTTTTTAAAAATTAAAAAATATCCCAAACACCAAACCTGTAGCTGCTCTTTGCCTGGTGATTACAAAGAATTGCCTAACTCTCTTCCTTTTCCATCCCAGCTGCTTCACAGCAACAGTCCCAACCAACACGTCAGCTATGTAGCAGAACATTTTTAAATCCCTACTAGAATGGGATGTATTGTCTGGAGGAGTTACACCATACTACTCTGTTTTTCCATTAATGCTAAATTACAATTGTGTACGAAGATGGAAAAGCAATTCCTTGCCAAAAGGCGACTGAAGAATCACACTCCTTAATTTCCCTGAAAAAAAGCTGACAGACAGTAACCTCTGTTTTTTATCTTCCCAAAATAAACCCACCCCCATGCTTGTACTTGGAACTGAGTAACATTATATGGTCTCCACACATATACACTATTCTACCAAAGGATTAAGATGTTAATTAAAACTTGATAATATAATGTCTATATACACATACACATGTAAATACAAGCAATATATCTGTCTTTTTCTGTCTTTTTCTGAGAAGTTACATGAAATCAACATTCTTCCATATTTAGGCTAATGTAGATAGCCACTCCACAATCTAAGACTGGCTGTGCTTTTTTGGGGCATGGGGGAGGGCACTTCTGTACTCACCCAAAACCCCACTGACTGTACCTTGTTCCCTGTCTTCCACATGGATGCTTAACTCCTCAGAGGAAAAAAAGGAGGAAAGATCTAGTCTAGTTGCTGGGTTGTTGAGCAGAAAAGGATTCTCAAATGAAGACAGTTGCTTGAATGTTTCTTCTTCATGCTTTCCCAGAGTAAGAAAGTCAGAGCTGTAGAGACCTGTCTTGTGCATCCCTCTCTGAAATAGCCAAGAAGTTTGTGTCTAGAGAGGGGCTTCTGTTCGTCTTGCTGACCCTTCCTGACACCTAACTGAAAACCTCGCTGCCAGCCCCAAAGCCTTAACTTTTGACTGACCTTCAGTCAGACCTGGTACTGGAGTGGAATTACCAGAGGAGGATAACTGAGTAGGATACAGGACCTTCCTACGTTAAATCACTGCTGCGTGGGTGTCTGGACATGAGTCTGGAAGGGGGCCATCTGAGGATTTTTTTGTTTGGTTTTTTTTGGGGGGTTAGATCATAGTCACTGCCTCAAAACTCACTTTGTGCCCATCATAAGGTTGTCACTGGTAGGCAGAATCACACTCGTCAGCTAGAAGGCTTGTTTCCCTTCCATAATAGGGAAGAGAAAAAAAAGCCCAATCAGGCTTTTCTCCCCCAATCAACAACAACAACAAAAAAATCACAAAACCTTTTGGTGACATTAGGGCCATGGTAGGCATATACCATGTTTCTATCTGCCTGTATAATTTTTGTATCTGTTTATACTACAAAATTCAATCGTCTTCACCAAATTGATAAGCTTAAAAAAACCCAAACACACTCCTCAATATGGAGAAATGGTGTCCTGCAAAGCACATACTTACATAATCACTAGCTTAAGATATAAAGAAATACATTGATTTCCAATATGAAATAAAGCCAGACTCCTCAGCACTTTTCTTACAGCTCTCTTACTTACCTTGTTTCCTCATGATCTTTTATTTGGATTTTCCTGCTTGGCTACCACTTAAATCACATCATCACATAGTTCCTGGTCACAATTTAGAGTCCCAGCCAGTTGTAATCTCAACTCCTTCTGACTACAGTCAATGGTTGATACCTATTTATATTAAAGGTGATAATGGAATGTAACCCTGGGATTATTAATGATGCCCTTATAATGTTATTTGCTTTTCCACAGATCTTTTGTGGTTTTCACTTAACCCTGTAACTAAATACTGCCAGCAATCTCCTTGCCCTTCCAATCATTTTCCAATTGCATGTCCTAATAAAAAATGCTGGACAATAATGACAATTTATAGATGCAGCCTGGACTTCCAATAAAAACAAGTTGCCAGTTGCTTCACAAATAAAAATCCTCATGGCTCCATGACTTTCCTTTGAGTCACGGGTAAAGAGCAACTAGATGCTAGAAACTCTGAATAACCCACACACCCACGCTACATGCGCCCAAAGAAGATCATTTCCCAGCAGACATTTGTGGACTTGTTACTAACGATCCAGCTGCTAATTTAGCATCTGCTCTTGCTCTCAGGTTACCAGCAGGTCCCTCCCTACCCTACAACCCCGCTCTGAATGGGTCGTACTCACGCACAGCTTTGCTTCTTTAAAATACACGGGTATATTTAGCAACAGTAAGCGACTTTACACGATAAGGAAGAAGCATGGTTCAGATTAAGTAGGTAAATAAAACCCAATCAACTTAATCAAAAGCAGGTTTCATAAAACAAAAGTCTTTTTGATTTGGTCATTTCAGGGAAAATTTGGAAGAGGGAAAAAATATATATTTTTTTTACCCTCCCCTTTCCCTAAAAGACAACTTGCTGCAGTTTATTTAAACGAGAATTTTTTCACTAAGAAACCAAAACTTGAAAGATATGACATGTATGTGTGTTGTATAAAGTGAAAAATCTCATATTTTCACAAGGGTACTGTTTTCAAAACTGGATTCAGTCATTAAAACATTAATTTTCCAGCAAAGCTGAAAGTAAACTGCCAGCAGTAAAGTTCTGAACTTTCACTCAAGACTAAGTCGGTTTTGTAGATAAAAAGGTCACTGCTGTTTGTATATCACATTTAATTTCATTATTAAAACTGAACTTCCTGACTTACGTAACCATATCATAAAAGTTACACAACATTCACTTGTTTTCATTATTAAGAAGTTTTGAGATGGGGTGAAAAAGGTAATATACTGAAGGACTAAACCAATAGAACTCTCTCTACCCAATCTGTCAAATCATACAAATTTTGTCACATTTTGACAATGTACATGCAAATTTCACTTTGTGATAAAAATAATTTAATAGAATGAAATATTAAATGCTATAGAAAAAGGAAAACATTTTCACTCTAAAAAATAAGTGCATTATCACATACTCAGTTCTCTCATTTAAGTGTTCATTGACATACTGTTCTATTACATTTCTTTATGTAAAAAGTAGTAAAGATGGCACATTATGAATTACAGACTGATATAAGCACAGAGACATATTCAGACATAATAAACGAATTGATGGCAATATTTAGATCTGTAACCAGAGGTCACACAGCTTGTTATCTGTTTTACGTAATTACAGAGGTGTATAGCAGAATACACTGGTATTGTCTGAGCTTGAAAATAGCTGGCATTAGATTAAGTGAGGAAAAATAGTAATTCTGTTCCTGCCTAAATCCTACCTATAAGCATAAATCAATGGTGTTTAGCTGTTCCTTATAACTGGGTACACTGGTTGTAAAATTTATATTTAAGCATGTAAAACTTTATGAGTATATCTATGCCTACAAAATTCAACTCGCTATTTCATGAATAAATTTTTTCCCCCTTTTTTTTTGGCATCACAGTAATGCTCGGTGAAAGAAGATAGCAGAGAGAACTGAAAGGTGTGAGGGGTAAAAAAAAACGTGGCTTGAGGAAAACAATTTATGTGGACTTCTAAAACTTTCCTTTACCATATGCCCTGCTGTGTCTTTACACATACTCCCTGGGTCTGCTCAATTTGTGACTTTCTGGCCCACTGTCATTGTAAGAACAATGTTAGAAAACCAAAGTGCTTCCTGAAGCCTACCTGGGGAGTCTCAGCTCTGCTGAGAGATACAGGCTTGCAGGCGAGACCTGCAAGGACCAAGGAGCACAGACCAAGCAGAACGTGGCTGTCAGATGACAAGCCATGGCAAAGAGCGCTCCTTCCAAGGCTTGTATAACGCAGCCCCCAAGCAACGACAACTTTACTCCAGATACAAATTCAAGGACGCGGTTCTCCTCTTCAGTCATGCCACGAAATTAGAAACTTGCTAGAGAAAATTAATAAAAAAGGCCAGGAGGAATAGAGTTCACT
>VWZT01006840.1:1291182-1299718 GCA_013397055.1 Pachycephala philippinensis
AAATGAAATAATATGTTTTTTTGTAAAGTAACTTTGAGTTTTTATTTATCTTTTGGAACCTACTAATGCAGAGAAAAAGTAATTGTTATACACAAAATAACTCTACACAACAAAAATAAAAGATGAGTTTTTTAAAGGGTTTGAGCAGAATTCAGTAGTTTATTTTCTCTTACATCAGAAAACTGCTGCCATAGCACCCAACAAATCTCCAGGGTGAGCACTGGAGAATGCCCACTGTGGGATGCATGGGGCAAAAAGGGAGAAATGAGCTTTTAAAACAAAAGTCATCTAGATAATCTAAAACAGAGCTTTCCTCTTGTGTCCCTGGAGATGTCAGCCTTGACCAAGATGATTCTGTAACTGGTGGATTTACATATACTACAGTATGGAGACTTCCACACAACCTCAGAGGACAAGTTCCTGCTCATGTCACCACCACACCATCTCCTGGCATCATGTAACACAAATACCAAGGAGAAACATTCCCCCTCCACTGCCGCCCTCCCCCCAAAAAAGAACCCTGCCTTTTCAGAGAAAAGGGGACCAGCAGTCTAACAGGAATGACTGTCAGACTTTGGAGGTGGCAACAACTGATCATCAATGGTGTGTTTGTACTCAGGCCCTTGAATTTTATTGCTCTTTGGTCTAACTAAGCTACTGAAATATTACCAAAAAGCAGTAACATAAAGAGGTTTCATATCATCTTACTACGAATGGTAACAAATATGTTTATTGGAACAATGATTGAAAATTCAGAAAGCATCTCATCAACCATTAATGCTACTCATTTTAAATCTCTATTTGTGTGTTTTTTTAAAAAAAAGAAGTCATTAATCTTTGATTACTGAAAACCAACAGTTTTGGCTCAACTTCACAATAACAGCTCAGTAACAGTCAATAAGATCAACAGGCATTTATTTAAATAAAGCCCAACTCACAGGAAAGGAAAGCGGGCACGGCAAACAGAGAATCACACTGCTTGTTAGTCACTCTTGGTGAAAATGTTAAGCAGCACCTATCTGATTAAGTACTTCTGCATTGGTACTTGCTGTTGGAACCTTACGGTATGGCTATATTTAGAACACTGATTATATAAAATGCAATTTTCTTGCTCAAGCTCCATGTCAGAGGGATGATTTTGCATGTTACCTGTTTATTTTTTTGAACAAAGGAAGTTTTCACTGTTAGCACCACAACACCAGCATGGTTGAGGAAGATCGTATTTTCTCTAGCCTTTGAGTCGCTAGTAAGAGCTTGCTACAGAAACACCACCTAGAGCACAGCAGCTTCAGGAATACTGAAGCTTACATCTGTCTGGCTTCTCACTCAAAGGAAAAAGGAGGACTCCAGGCTGTGGGGTGGTCCTGGCAATACAATGTACTAAAAGGTACTGCAGGTTAAATCCGCAGCCCTTCCTTTGCCAAGTAACACAGGTTTTCTGTAAGACAGCTCCCTAATTACATGGCCGATGATTACTTAGGTGAGGGACTCTCATTCACACCTTACTGAGCTGTTCCACTTTGCATACAACACAGCAACATTGAGAGAGAAAGAGGCAGAACAGCTCACAGACCAGCCTTAAATGCTTATGCACAAGTCAACCACCTTTAATAAAAACAAGACATTGGAGAACACAGAACCAAACCCGAAAAGGCAGTCTGTCTACTGCACATCTGCAAGTACCTCAGGCCAGACTACACCACGTCATTTCCACCTTTCCTACCTGCTTTAATGATGCTCACCATGTCAAAAAAAAAAAAAAAAAGTGTACCCAGGTTGCATCATTCTTTGACTACTAGAGAAAGTTTTGTAACTCACATTTCATCACTGAAACTGTAAAGGAGACTGACAACTCTCCTCCATACGACACATCCCAATGAACACACAAAACACAGTTTAACATGCAAATATCAGGTTGAATTTACAGGAATAAGAAATTAAATTTTTGGTCCCGTAGACACTCTGAATCTGGAAGCTTTAGTAGGAACAAAAGAACACAGATAGAAAACCCATTCTCAGTCCACTTTCTTTCCCATTTCTGTGGTTATGACAACTCCTCTGCACAAATACCCAGCACCTGAGGCAGCTCGTTAGCTGAGGGATTAATGAAACTGAAAAGACATAGTTTCTGGTACGAGGGGACTAAAGTGGGTATGAGATACTGTGCATCAGTGCCATCAGAGCACAGCCCTGCCACACAGATTTGTGACTTGCTCCTTAGCATGGGTTAAGTCCCTGCTTCATCACTGACACTCTCACGCTGAAACTATGACAACAATACACTATTCCCAGCATCACTTATTTAATGATAAGCAGCTTGGCTCACTGGGCAACTAACAGCTCTGAAAAGACTCTCTATATTAAGAGGATTAATACGTTAATAAGGGTTGTAATTTCCATTACCTGTAAATACAGCCATTTTTAAAAGACCCTTAAATCATAATTTTAGCTGGAAATGCAGATTATAAGTCTTTTTCAGTTCCCAGTTTCTCATGCAGGAACTGGCTTAACCCGCTATGGAAAAAGCAATTTCTAAAGGCCCATCAGTCTCTTAGAAGCAGCATTAAAGTGTGAAAACTGTCAATTTTCATGGAAATCACAATGCCAGAGCAACACAAAAAGCTGCAGTATACGGAACACAGTCGTTGCCAGAAAATCAAGTGTTTGCTGATGCTAACAGAGTAGCTAAAGCCCAGACACAGGGGAATACTTGTTAAGGCACTGAATTGCGATTCAGGAGAAGTGAGGTACTTCCCTAACTCTGTCACAGGCCTCCTGGCTGCTTTTGGAGCTGGTCATGTAAATGTGTTCATAGTTTTGCCTATATAAATAATACAGGGTTTTCTACATGTATTTCTTTAAGCCAAATGAATATTGTTAGGAAGTCTTCATAAATGCTTGTAAGATAATTCAAGTCTGTGACAACAGAAGTCTACATGAGGACAGATGATTAAGAATAAATACACGTATTCAAGAGAACTCTCATTCCTTTGAAGGGAAAACAAATTCCTTTCATTCTGGCCATAAGCATGCATTGGGACCTGAATTACTTGGCAAAAAGAAATATACCACTTCTCCAGCAAGATTAACTACACACAAAGCAGCCATGTATTTACTGAAATTAATTCAATATAAATATTTAGGAAGTTCTTTTTCTTTAAGGGTCAGCATCATCTAAAAGTGTACCCATGAGAACACTTGAAACTGTAATTAACACCCCCTTCTCTAGTGCAGCCCCCTGAAATTGACTGTTACCGGTGTAGCCAGCCCAGATGGGATGGTAAGTAAAATCTGTCCTATCAAAATGCCGTGTTATCTCCTGCAGAGCAGTTAAGTGATTCCATAAAGACTAGCAATTTGACCAAGATGTAAATTTACAGGAGCAAAACCTGAAGAAAAATGAATCTGAAATCTTTCCCTTACAAGGGAAAGAACATGAACAACAACTGAGACAGATGACAGTCAGAAAGAGAAGGTTCCATTTCATCTAACAGGCGCAGAAGTGACATAAAATAGCAAGATGAAAAAATAGAGAAGATTCTATAGGAAGAATATAATGAGAGACAACTGGGAAATGGGGAAAGTCAAAACAAGTCCTGAATATTCTAGACAGTCCAGAAATGAAAGAGATTTTATAACACCTTCATTCTCTACTCTGAGAGATTTCTGAAAGAAAGGAAAAGGTGAAAAAAAAAAAAAAAAGGAAAAGTAAGATATGAGAAATCAGAACCTGGACTTCAGAAAGAACAGCTGTCAGGATTGGATTGCATTGCATTTATCTCGCCATTTGGCTTACTCTTACAATTAGTATCCTTATCTTCAGCAATCCTGAGATATTAGTCATGACTGAAAATACAAATCTGTTACAGTATATTAGCTCAACAGTTACATTCATATGGAGGTTCAAAACACAGAAAAAATTGCCCTGTTTCCTTCTATGCAATAGCAAGCACAATTCTTCTGTCATTACTGCCTGGATTTTATTTAACGTGATGTATCTCCACTGACACAGAAAGAAATACTTTGGACCCAGACTGACAGGAAGGTAGGGTTAGTGTTGACTCTGGTGCCAGAAAAATGCATCACAGGGAAGCTTCTTATGTCTCAGGTGGACACATAAGAAGTGTCGATGGAATTGTGCAGGAGTGATGCAGATACAAATAGGGACACAATGTGAAGGCCAAAGCCAAAAGCACAAGTGTCAGTCTTGCAACTGGTCAAGGCAGCAATCTTGAAAGTTGCTACCATGCAGGGATAGAACATGGGGGAATGGCTTTAAGCTTAAAGAGCGTAGGTTTAGATGAGATATTAGGAAGAAATTTTTTACCGTGAGGGTGATGAGACAGTGGAACAGGTTGCCCAGAGAAGCTGTGCATACCCCATCCCTGTCAGTGTTCAAGACCAGACTGGATGGGACTTTGAGCAACAAAATCTAGTGGAAGTCCCTGCCTATGGCAGAAGAGCTGGAATGAGATGATCTTCAAGGCCCCTTTCAACCCAAAACACTTTGTGATTTTACCACACTGCCACTCTACATTTCTACTTGCAGTCATTGCCCTTTGCCATCCACTACTCTGCATGTTACACAGCTATCTCATATAAACACAAAACAAGAAAACATACAAATTTCTCAGTTTTCCAAACAAATACTAATTAAACTGTTGTTTCTTTTTACCCTAAATCTTGCAACACCTGGAGGTGAGCTAGAGTATGATGGAACTAGTATTACACAGACTAATAGATGTTCTGAGCACAACAGTGCTCTCCAGGCTTTTCTAGACAAGAAACTAAAACCCTGAACACAATAATAACATATTTTTTTAAGCTGTTTGTGCAGTTTCACAAAGTAACCTGCTTAACTATGTGTCGTAGTCATAAAATAGTAAAAAAACGTTTCAACAAGTTGAGATGTGCAACTTGCTCTGTAGCTGGGGGTTTGCTTTCCCAGGTTCTGCATGTAAACATTACTGATGTTTCACATCCTTTATCTGACTTCCGACGACACTTCAATCCAGCAGGCAAGTCACTCCAAAGCAGGTGTGCTAAGATGTGCCTGTATTTGTTGGTACCATAAGGCCCTGTGACACAGGGAAGGAAGTTGGAGCACAGAAAATATAGGTCCTACTTAAAGAAAGCGCTCATACGTCCAGTTTAACATAGAGGCTTTCCCCACATCTGCCAGTCTCCAGAGGAAGCTTTTCTGTGCTCAGACACAGGCATGGAGATGGATGCATTAACTGCTGGCTTCTGTGGGAGATGGAGATGCCTTCAGCGGCCAGGGAAGATGCTCTGCTCTTTGCAAGGCTCCTAACAGAGAAGACAGAACTGATCCTGCAAGTTCTCACTTTAGGCTTGAGCCTGCAGTGCTGTTTATGACCAGTGTATGTCTGTAATGGCATATTGTGGTCAAAAAAGAAACCAACCAGACACCCAGAGAAGCTTCTCTCTGCTCTCCCTAATGAAATAAGGGCAGATACAGACACAAAGATACTAGATACTAAAGTGTATTTCTGTCTTTTAGTATCCATTGCATAATCACAGAGTAAATCCTAGTTTCTGCTGCTGCTACTGATTGTCTTAAATTCACTTCCATAAACTAAAATAAATGTTCATTAAATAAAGCATTACAAACTTGGTAAAGCTTTTAAAAAACTCATACCTAGCAATCAGTAATGATAAAATTATTGGTTCTGAAGTCTACAATTATTTTTTAAACTGAAAAATGGGAAAACCCCTGCAACACCAGCACAAACTGCAGTTTTTCCTTTGCCACTTAAAACAAAAAAAAACCACAAGAGTATCCTACTTTTAAATGTGTAATTTTCAAGGAACTGTGCCATGGAACACACATAGTCAATGTATCTGTGTAAGCACACAGCAGAGCTGCTCTACCCTGCACCAAATGATACATTAAATTTGTTCACTGTTTAACAAGGGAAGGTCATAATGTTGCTGTTAATTATTTACATAGAGACAAAACAGCTCTGCCTGTTAAAAATTGTGAAGGTGCGGTCATTTTAACCTCCCTTTCATAACTACAAGCTAAGCCGATCAATAAAGTGGAAATGTGTATAGCACGTCTTCTGCCATGAAAGGAAGGTAATTCTGTCACAACTGCCTTAGCAGCCAGAGGTCCCCAGCCACGCTCCATAGATGCAGCTCACGTCTGGATTCACATGGAAACCAAAAAGGACAGACAAAGCTGTGCTTTTGCTTCACTTTCCTAACCCTGGCAGATTTCACCACTGAGTGAGTAAAATCTGATCAGGGACCAAACATCCACCGGTCTCCAATATGGATGATAGCAACTCAGGGAATTATGAACCATGCAGTGAAGTCCCCTGCTAATAGCACAGACACATCCAGGCTGGGAAGGTCTGACTTGCAAGAAAAGGCAACGTGAAGTAATTCACGGCTGAAATGATCTCAGATAAAACAGGCAGTCACCCCTTGGTGCACATGACAGCGTGGCCATCAGCTTCCACAAGAGCAGATTAGCACCCACACACTTTGTTATACAATATCACAAGTGCATCTGCACCCTACCATTGGATTCACCTCCCTGAGCTGTGTCAGGAGCAATATGACTGAAGTTAATGCAGTTACTGTAACTTCTGTTCATGTACCTGATATCCGAGTCTGGCTGTGGACAAGTTTACACAGATGAAACTGGTTACAAAGGATTCAGGAGTTTTGTTCAGAAATGCCCCCAGACCCCAGTGGTCATCTCTGAGATGCACCAATGACATGAGCTCCCATTGCAAATTATAATTTTTTAATGAATCTTTGGAAACCTAGCACTCAAGACAGATTTTTAATCAGCACTGCATCTGAATTACTCTTCAAAGCACACGTGTAAATTGGCACCATAGATCTCCTCTTCATCAGGATTTTAGAGAGCAGCTGTACTGTCACATCAACTACATACAGAAAGGGGAGGCACCTTACATCTACCACTTTTCCTGGAAGGTTAGCGTAAAAGGTCACGATGAAACAGGCTTATTTTCATCTGGAATTACGCATTTTATTTACAAAAAGAGCAACAAGCTATGTCGTACTCTGCAAGCCAAAAAAACATGGCACACACAGTTTCATTACGACAGCACTAGCAATGGCATCTTTTCTTCACTCATTGCTCCATGTACTACTTTCTGTGTTAGGCACTACAAGGTTCCCTGTTAAACACAAACTAAGGAAACGAAACTGAACAAAACTACTGTAGCCCACTACTACGCACTTTAGAGCTGTTTCCTACTTTGTTGAAAATAAATTTATGACATAAACATTAGAACTAAAAATAAAAAAGCTGCTGAAGCAATCACAGTCTTTCAGTCTGTGCAGACAGTGTGAAGTAGAGCAGTAAATTGCAGCGAGCAGGCAGCACAGCTCTTAAAACTTGCCCAGCTTTTGCTATGACAAAAGAGATCACTTAGGACCTCATCGTGTTGCTGTTCTCGTCGTTTAATTAATGGACTAATAAATTCCACTGCTGGCATACCTTCTACTTGTCCCTTCCCTTGAAAAACCCCAAACCCTCCCGCGGTTTGCACTGGGGCTGACCGCTACTTAGCAATAGTGCTGCGAGAGCGGTGCCTGTCACCAAAGGCAGGAGGCACTGGGAGTAGATACCGCGGTCTCCCACCAACCTCGGATAATTTTGGGCACTTTTAATTCGCGGTTGGCAGCGCTCTTCCTTCCTCTGCCCCGGCCGTGCGGTGGGGCTGAGACCCACGGCTGGGACGGCTGAATAAACCTTTCAAAGGCTTTTGGCAGCTGCGTCCTGGCGCTCGGGCAGACGGGCGTATGGGCGAGAACCTCTGCGGCCGCGGGGGCTCCCCGGACCCTCCGCCGGACGAGTCTTCCCCGAGCCCCACCGCGGCCCCGGCTCCCTCCCCGCCAGCGTCCCTTCCAGCCCCGGTGGCCCGGGTCGGGAGCTGCAAGCAGCGGCTGCCCTTCGTCTCGCAGGGCCGCCCCGAACCTCTCCCTGAAGGGAACAAGCCCCGAACCGAACCGGCTCTCCGGTCTCGCAGCCGGAGGGGCAGCGCCGGCAGACGGGCCGAGGCGCCCCTCCCGCAGGGCAAAGGCGAAACAGGCACTTTCTCCCGTTCCTGACCTTTCTGCACCCGAGCTCACCGCCCTGCCGCCCCCCGCTCCCCGCCGTGCCCCCTCCGTCCCGGGCTGTGCCCCGAGCGGGCCGGGCGCCGACACCTGCGCGCCGCTCCGAGCTCGGCGCCCCGGAGGGAAGCGAGACAGGCGGGACGGAGGGAAGGCACCGCGGCCCGCCGGCCAGCACGGCCGCTGTCGCCGTCCGGAGCCACTCCCGCCCGGGGAGGGGAGCGGCGGCCGGTCCGGCCCGGGTCCCGGCGGGAGCTTACCCGGTGGGGGGCTTGCTGGCCCCGGGGCGCACGAGGGTCTCCATGGCCGGGCCCCCCTCGCCACTTCTCAGAGGACGGGCCAGTGCAAGACGCGATCTCGGCAGCGGCGAAGGTCGGAGGCGGGGGTACCGAGAGGGAGGGAAGAGAGGAGAGTACAGGAG
>VWZT01006840.1:1299957-1311490 GCA_013397055.1 Pachycephala philippinensis
GGGAGGGAGAGGAGGGGATGTGGTAACAGGGGGGAAAGAGGAGCGACAAACACCCGCGCCAGCGCCAGCTCCCAGGACCCTCCTCCGTCTCATTTGCCACCAACTTGGCAAACCCAGTGCTTGTCAGGCAGCTGTGCCCGAGACTGAGCCCCGCGGGGAGCGGAGGCTTTTCCTCAGCCTCACACCCTGCCCAGCCCTGGCTCTGCCGCCTACGGCCTGTTTCTCGTCACCTCTGTTCATACAGATATTTTCTTCTTCTCTGTGAGGCGGCACAAACAACTTTTAAAGTTACGAGCGGCTTTGGTCAGGGAGAGGGGCTGGAAGGCCGTGGCACGGCAAGGCAGGCTTCTTCTGGAGTTTGCCTGCTGCGGAACGAGCCCAGCACGGGGAAGGCAGCCCCACTCCCCGGGCTGTGCGGGACGCCCAACGCATCGCGTTAAAATCTGTGCGTGCTATTTCAGGAATATACCCCCTCACGCCTTTTCCCCAGAATATGGACTGCTACACCTGTGCGTGAAAGCAGAACCAGGCTGGAGGCGGGGAAGTCTGGCTGGCACTATTGCTGTGTGTGTCCGCAGCCCGGCACGCCTGGCGTTGGACAGCCTGGCTTCTCCAGGTATTTCAGGAGTTTCTCTGCTCCTTTCCATTTGTGCCATCTTGCTTTCCTGGGCACGGTGGCAGAGACAACAGACAGGTCAGGCCAGCAGCCAACACAGGGACCAGGAGACAGGAGCAAGCAGGCTGAGTGAAGTTACAGGAAGAAACTCGAGTGAGGAACTGAGCTGCTGCCTAACTTGGCTTTTTACCTGGCTACCTTAGCAATAGTCACACAGGTTCTGCTTAATGGTCACCTCTTTCCCCAAACCCTTCCATCCCTTCAGTCTTGAGCTCATATTTCTGCATTTTCTGCCCATTAGAAAGTGTCTTGCCCGGCTCAGTAACCACACTGAGTAAATGCAAGCAGCTTCTCTGGCT
Source organism: Pachycephala philippinensis (assembly GCA_013397055.1). Lineage (NCBI taxonomy): Eukaryota > Metazoa > Chordata > Aves > Passeriformes > Pachycephala > Pachycephala philippinensis. The sequence goes on from VWZT01006840.1 coordinate 1,300,933, forward strand.
CCAAAAGTGAGAGTTTGTTTCTCATCAAGGAAGACTTGGCAAATCTGGGTCAGAAGCTGCATGTGGCTGATGGCATTGCCATATGCAAGAAAACCCCATCCCAGGCAGATTGAAAATGCTTTGAAACATTCAGACATTGGATTAATTTGCAAGTAGCAGAAGAGTGAAGACATGCTCATCTTTTCTGTACTACATGAGTGGAAGATCACTGGAAATGCCCACCTTTGTCTACCAAGGCTTGTGCATTATGATCAGTTTCTATGTATTTACCCCAGTGTACAACAGAACACTTCTTGTGCTATAGTCATCCTTAACTTTACCTTCTCTCACTTTGACAACCTGAAGTCTCCCCTTAATTCCCATCTCCTCAGCAGAGATTTAGGAATGCTGGCTTCCGTTCCCTTCTCTCCCACCCCACATATGCAGATGGCCTATGGGAGGCAGCTGCCTGTCCTAGCTCTATGTAGAGAAACAAAAATACAAATTTGCAAAAGCAAAACATTGATCTCCAATTTCCCTGTTACCATGGGTAGAAGTTAACTGAGTCACCACAGTTCAGTAATTACCCCAGTCATCTAAGCCACATGCCACGATAATAAGCCACATACATGATCTTAATTTGCGCCTGTATGAAAATAAATAGGCTGGTTACATGCTTTATTTTGCAAGTGGATTGGTTCTGTCAGTGCACGCTGTCAGTTTCCATAGCTCCAAGAATGAATGGTCATCTATTAAATCGTGGGAACTTGATTTCATAGCTCTGTTCATCATGTGTTCAGTCATTTTTCATCTCCCCTTTTTACTCCTAAATCTTAATGAACTCTTCCCTATTCTAGAACAGTTGCTAAAGCTGCACAGGCACAAAAACCTCTGCAGAAACACCCAAACCTTTCCCCATGTGCATCATTAGCGAACTACACCAAAAGAACTTCACTTGCCTCAGCTGTAACTTCTGCTCTACCCTTGTATACATGAGCAGGGGTGTAAAGTACAAAACATCAAACTAGCATTTGCTCATTATGTTTCCTTCTTTTTCTATAGAACATCAAAAGAGAGCCTATTAATTACCAAACTCATGATCTTGCATCTCCAGAGCACCAGCGGGGCCAAGTGCCCATGTACCCCATTCTTTAGTTGCATATATCTGACGGAAAAGCAGAGTGAAATGTGAGGAGTACACTGTGTGATAACAACTTGGGAATCTGTTTTTCTCTAAGCTGCTTGGCACTGCGTGTCCCTCTTAAAAAGGGCAAAGGGGCTATTTCTAGTGTGCATTGTAATCCCCACAATCGGGGTGCTATGCTGCTTTGTTTGGGCAAAGGGCATTAGTTTGGAGAGGGGCTATATGAGTATTTGCCAATCTCATAAAACGTCTGTGAGATGGGCATGTATGTTCAGCCTCCCCAGGATGGCTTTAACCTCTTCCTGTTTGTAGAGCTTCATCTCTGTTTCAATGGGCCTCTTAAATATATTTTCTAAGAAAATCAAGTCACTTGGATGACAAAATCCTTGCTATAAAATAGTTTAGGCCTTTACAAATAAAAAATGAAAATCAATTATTCACCAGTGCAATTTCACATTTCTGCCTTTGTACTGTTTTGAGAACCTTATTTCTATTTTTCTTCACCTTCACTGCTAGTAGCATTACTGAATCAAACCTTTAAGGCTACATTTTTCTTCTGCTAAAACTGGCCTGCAATATTTCAGGAATTTGAGTTTATAGTGTAAACGTAACTGAACACGTAAGGAATCTAGTAAGACAAGTCTAATACCAAAGAATTTGTTTACAAGGTAGCAAAAAGAGCTTAAAATTAGCTCAGCACTAGCTAGCACACACCAGTTAACCAAGCCTTTTCTCTAGTCTAACACATAATCTCTTTTTTATGATTTAGCTGTTTGAGGACCATCCTAGAATCAGAAACCAGGTTTGAACCTAAAAACCAAAGCAAAAATAACAACCCCAAATTTATAGCAGGAAAAAGTTGTGAACAGAAGTTAGTTATTGTGGTTAGGTTCAGTTAATAGCAAACATTGTTTAACCACTAAAGTCTTTTTCCCATTTTAAGCAATCTAGAAGTTGCAATTTAAGAATTAGTCCCTGTAAGAAAGCTGACTTACTGTACAATTGTAAAATTCCATGCTATGTAATTATAGCAATTGGAGTTGTGTAGCCTCAAGCTCACAAAACTCTTTTACGTTGCTATCCATAGTGAAAAGGGACAAAAGAGACAGCAAGTTAGATTTTCAAGGCTTGCTAGGCCGTTTCCTTAAGTTTCCAGAGCACCCATTTTTCAGAAATTTGTTTTGGGAACTGCTCCTGCTTGTCCTATTGTTTTTGTTAGGAACCTGAAATAGCTGAGACCAAATGATATGCATTTTAGAGGAACATGTCAAAATAACAAATAAAAACATTTAGTAGTTTTGAACAAATGCCGTGTCATTGCTAGTCCATAACAGCCTAACACATTATCAAATACCACTGAAGAGGCTGAATTTGCTTCAGAAAGGCACCATGGCTTGATGAGTGGGGCACTCAAGGGGGCACAAGGAGCAAGGGTGCTTGGGTCTGCCCTAAGTCACATAGCAAATTGCCAACGAGTTTCTGCTTCATCTTTTGTTCTTCTTACTTGTCTTGTGTGGTGCTGAGAGGCCTCCTTTGAGACTCAGTGCCAAACTGCACTTGCACGGCACCTACAAGAGAGCAAAGACAGCTCCTGCCCTGGACAACCTGGGGGTTTTGGAACAGTGATTTTGGTTTTCTTCATCGTTTTAGAGACTTATGTGTAAAATGTCTGTGATGTCAATTGAGGAGTACAAAGAAAGAACCAAAAAAGATACTAATCATATGAAAACATGACAAGCCATCAGAAAGAGCATGTGGATATGCATACAGATACAGGTTTATGTAGCTTTTGCTGAGATAGTTCATGCTATTTCTGAATTATTGGGTAATTGTCTTCTGTGTATGTACAAATACTGAAGCTTGTCCTTTGTCTTGCTATCCCTCAACCCATTCTGTTTTGAAAGACAGATCCCTTCAGAGATTTTTAACTTTTATCTCCCAAAACTTACTGAACTCAGTGAAGAGTTTAGTGGGTTTTTGGCCTTAAGACCTAGAAAAAAGCATCGTGAGTGTGGTGAAGAAAACTAGAGACTCTTGACCACCTCCTACATGGAAAAGGCTGCTGAAGAAACCCCTGCTTGACCATTCACTTTTGCTTTAAAACTGTGGTGTGGTCTGGAAGGTGGTGGAGAGAGGGATAGAGCAGCACTGCAGACAAGCGAGTGCATGGTGCAGTCCTGGCCCAGCACCGACAATCAGGAGCTGCAGGGCAGATCGAGCACCATCATGCCATGTAAAAATACTCTGGAAAGGGAGGGTCCTTTTGCCTAAGAAAGTATTTCGGAGCACGTGTGCAGGGCGGGGAATGTGACGTACGTTAAACGAGATGAGGAAATGGTTTAAACCCACGATGTGAATAGAGCAAGAGGAATTTCTGTGAACAGCACAGCCATCAGGACATTAAAACTAGGTTATTTTAAATGTGGCTAAAAGTGGACACAGCAGACAACCACAAAACCCAGACTGAAGCTGATCTCTATAGTACACTGACACACTCTTGAGTGTAAGAATTGTAGAACTTTGGGGATTTTGTTTTAAAGATCAGGTATTGATTACATGCTTATTCTTCCATGCTTTCTTTTTTTCCCCCAACATTTGTTTTCCCCACCATTTTGTTCTATGTGTTTTGGGTAAGTATCCTTCAATTTCCTCTCTTTTCTACTATTCCTCTTATGTGAACTTTTTTTCAAGATTTGAAATCTGAGGTGTAGTCTACAACTGAACTGACATTGAGGAAAGTATGTTTACTGGGATAGAGCTGGTGGGACAAAGATTGTGTTCTTGGGCCCAGCTGTGGTGAGAACTTTCCTAGGCAATGTGATAATATAAGATGCTTCCCAAAATTAATAGTTGTGTGACTCATACTCATCTGAACAGTGAGAACATACTTCTCTGAACAGTGTCAGAGAAGGCAATACTAATATCCAGAGAAAATACAAAATCTATTTTCAAGATCATGTCATGTTTTATGATGGAAAAAAGCCTTTCAGAAATCTTTGCTACTGAACTAAATGAATTGAATCAAAACAATAGCTAATTTATGTAAAATTATCTTAATTGTTCTGAGCTGGGTAATCGTCCTTGGCCTGCTGGTCAGAGTGACCCAGCTACAGCCATTCCTCTCTGGGAGGTTTTTGCTCTTTGTTTGCCATGCCAAAGAGAGTCTGAGGTTGTGAAAGTAGTATTTCAGAGATGCAACTCACCACCTCACAGATGCTCATGCCACTAAAATTCACTTTATCCTTACCTCTTTCTATAATGCTAGTAAGTTGTACTCTTAGAATTACCCTCTCTTTTGGATTTTTTGTGAAACAGAAGTAAAGGTCTTAGGCCACCCAGCCCAGCAGAACTATCAGAAAGGGAAACTTAATGAGCTTTCTGCGTAAATAACTTTCCATGGATCCGAAACAGTTCATTTAGAAGTGACGTGAAGTTGTAGAACATCACTTGACTGATGCTTTTCCAGTTTGTGGGGTAGAGACAGGCCAAGGTTTTGTAGGGTCGGGCAGGACTGATAAGAAGACTGCAGAAGGGACGCTCCCTGCGTGGTCTAGTGACACAATAAAACAGAAAGCTCCTCTCTGTAAGCTGTGGATGTGGCACATTCCCAGTGGTTCTTGTGCCTCACACTGCGTACACAATATCACGTGTTCACCCCTGCAACCAGCCTGCACCCCTCCCACGTATCACACCCAGCTCTCCAGCCACCTGGAGCTGGGAGTGATGGCACTGAGGAGCACCTGCTGCCTTTGAAACCCTGACTGTCAGGTGGGGCTTCAGCTACGAACTCCTGGAGTCGTTCTTGGAGTAATTTAGTCCCTACTCTCATAGAAAACAATTCTCATGAGCCATGTCTGTATTGAATACTCAATACCAGGATTTCTATTTCAAGAAGGCCATTTCTATTTTGATATAAAAGTATAGTCATGCCATAATCAGAAGAGTTATATACATTCACAGTCCTCTATGTAAATATTTAACACTGTATGGGAGAAGCTTTATTAACATTGTCCACAACTATCTTTTAGCTCACAGACTGGGTTAAACTTCTACTACATTTAAATATCTTTTTTTCAGGACAGTAATTCGCTGAAATTTAGAAATTTTCCATGGTTAGGAGGTAGTTTCATTTTCAAGTTTCAGAATGGATAAATTACAACATAGATTTTATATAATTTCAAAGTTACATATGTAGTTCTCACTTGCATCTTCTGATGCATCTTTTGGTTAATCCTGATTGATAGCAACACAAATGAAAACAAGTTTTGGTTCTGTGTTTAAATCAAAACTAATACAGTACAGATAAAGACAAATACTTATGTACTTATGCAGAAATACAAAAGCAGCAGGCTTGGTGCTGCTGCCTTTTCTATTGAGTTACCTAATTTGTGATCGCCTTAGTTCAACAACAACTCAAAGTGCACAAAGATTTAAAAAGAAAGCTCACCAGTATTATATCACCATATTCCTTAATTCTTTAGGAACAAAAGACCCTTTGACATATCATATAATCTCTACAATCCTCCATAAACTGAACAGAACTTGAATAGCTGCATGCTGTTAAATTACTACATGCACTCCCAAAGGCCGACATTTTACTCATTCCTACCCCAAATACAGACCTCATGAACCTGCTGAAATCACTAAATTATATTAATGTGAGACTCATAACCCTGAAAGAATGAGCCTTAACAGATGCTATTGTCAGGAAAGCATCCGAAGAAGGCAGATGAAGTCTGACATATATAAAGCCTTGTATATAATTCAGATTTAGGTTACGAGAAATGAGAAAATAACTTACCTCCTTACCTTGAGGAATTCTCTGTGAGCTTATTTAGATTGACATGATGTACAATAAATTTTTTTTAGTCACCATCATGTCATGATATGATCAGTGGTGCGAAGGGTGGCTTTCCCATCATCTGACCCTCTGAGGTCAGCAAAGGCTTCTTAACTCTCCCATTGTAGATTTCACAAACTTTACACTTTAATATCAATAAGTGACAAAACAATAATACTTTTTGCTAACATACCTTGAGATCAATCCTGCTCCTCGTCTTTTTCCAGAAGATCGGGGTTAGCAAGGTGTGGCTAAAGAAGAGGAAGGGACGTCTTCCAAAGATGTCTGATGGTACAAATCCAGGAGATCTTGGTCTGAGATGAAGTATGCAGTTGTTTCACCACAGTATCATTGAGTTGTTGTGGTCACGCAGTGACAAGACAGGGTAGAGCTTCTCTTTTTAGAAAGGGTTGTGGTCACCTTCCTCACCCCGCTCCTGTGAGCAATACACATAATTAGAAACCAGAAAAACTGTCCTTGAATTATCAATTAAGGGATTGGAGAATGAAAGACGGGTGGAGGAAGTATGAATTATCTGGACAATATCACTGTAATGATCCAAAGCTGACTGATACTGAAAGGTTTTCTACTGATTCCAACTGCATTTACCAAATCTTTCATATCACTTGCAAACACAGGCAGTGTCTGTTCTACACAGCTTTTCTTCTCTCATTAGTTTCCCTCTTTCTATTGAATGTGAAGTTAATCATGTCTTAATCCTACCTCTGGTCAGTTGTACTAGTGCTGTGTGAATCTTCCCAAAGGTCTGCTGTTTACTGTCCCCTAAAAGACAACATGAAGGTAAAAAGTCTGCTACGGTCTTTAAACACCCTTTAAACACCTTGTACCTGACATGGTGTGGTGCAGCTGATGGACCTTTGGAACCTTTTTATTTCTCTGTCTTCTCCTGGCTTGCCAGCTCTCCTCACCCTGCAGTCTCAGTCTAGGGGAGGGGTATAAATTATTACATAATTAAAATGAAACAACACTCCCTTTCTTCAAGTGAGTCATCCTCAGGTATCCAGAAAATGTACAGCATGAGAATTACCTCAGGTTCAAGGCATTAAGAATACAAAAGTAGCTCGTTAGATGTCCTTAGGAAAAATAAATATGGAGCACCAACTTATAAATAGAGAGAATAATTTCTTGCTGTTCACAGTTGCAAACTAAGAAAATTTCAAGACTTCCTGTGAATTTGCTGCGCAGGGTGACTGTGTACACATTACTATGTGGCTTCAGGGACCGCCTAGAAAACAAACTGTGATGACAAGATCTGTGCTTGGTTCCTCCTCTGCCCCCATGGCAAGAGCTCTGCTGGCAGCAGCTGGTGTCTGGATCAGCACTTGCTTGCTGCCCAGCCTGTTGGCACAGTTTACCTTTCCAGCAGAGTGGGCGGCGAGCCAGAGCCCCACCTTTTCTCCACATTCTACTCTCTCAGCAGAGATGGATGACAAGGGAGGAAAACAATAATCCCACAGAGACCCGTCTTTTCTCTGTCTCTCACAGAAAGGCCTTAGTGGACATGAAGGGTCTAGAGTAAAGACCACAAACTCTTCAGTGAATAGGCACGTGTCCATAGAGATTTGAAGAAATAGGTTTTATACTTGTTCATAATTTGATACAATATTAAAGGAACACACAGATTTATATGTGATTTTTTCTTTTACTAGAAGATGACAAATGAGGGTTTAAATCCTCTTAAAATGCATTATACTAACACTGGAAATAACTATGGAGGTGCTTTTACATCACTGGCCTGTGTTTTAAGTCTGTCACAAAAGCCACATTAACATTACTGATCAGTACTGAACCAAAATGCACATGGAAATCTTTGCAAACTTCCACTGATAATGTATTTTGAAACCTGTCTACAGCTTACATGGGGAAACTAAAAGTCAGAGAGTGACATTTTAATTGTTCATGTGTACTTTGCATTTGATGTGCCATACCACCCCAGTGGTTCATAGAATCACTGAGTTGGAAGGGTCCCAAGGACCATCAAGTCCATTAAACTTCTGGCTCTGCACTGGACATGCAGAATCACATCACGTGTGTGAGAGCATTGTCTAAACACTTCTTGAGATAGAAGGAAGTGTCTGCTTGAGTCAGACCATGTGTGCACGCAAGAGTAACCAGCTGTGAGTCTTGCAGCAACCTCTGCAGCCTGTGTCATTGCTTACATGCAGGTTTCTCAGGGTGCTTGGGGTGAGCAGCCCCTGCTTGTTCTTGTCCTTGCATGTGCAGGAGATAGCCTTGTGTCCTGCCCTGATGTGGGAACAGGGTGGGCTCCCACCTGCAGACAATTGGGCACACCACAGACAGAAGGCTTCCGTGCCCTCCCCCACTGCTGCCTCGGCTCATGGCTACTGAAACCATCTCTGTCAGGTTGCCCAATCCCAGCTGAACTATTGCCAAGCTCACAGCACGTCTTAAACAACAGGTACAGCTCCAGTGCATGGTCACCCTGTGCAGGTATGACCTTCCCCTTCTTGGAGATTTCAATGTCATAACACAGGAGGATATTTGTGCAACTTGAGGAGTGGCATTTTTAACCCTTTGGAAAAGAATGGTGTGGGCAAGAGTGACACTGAAAATCCACAGTACTTTGCTACCATGTTTTCAATTTTAAGGTGATTCCCTATAAAATTACAAAATATAGTTCATTTATACATTACAATTGCACTTCCAAACTGCTGTATAATACAGGTCTTGAAAACTACATTTGTTACCCTACTGGTTAATGAATTCCTCATTCTTTCCTGATGGATGAGCACTAAGAATGGCTAAACCTGGAATTTTTAGATGGATGTAACGTAGACTGTAAAATACATGTATTCATCCGTACCTATATGATTGTATGATTCTAGAGTTCTGTTTTCTTTGTGATAGGGTTTTACGTTTTAGAGGGTTTTTTCTGCATACTGACTTACTTGGAAGCTCCAAGCCTGTGGCTTTTTCTGAGACCCCACCTGAAGAACAGCATCCAACTCTGGGGCCCTCGCCACAAGACAACCATGGAACTGTTGGAGTGAGTCCAGGGGAGACCCACAAAAAATCATCAGAGGGCTGCATCACCTCACTTATGAAAAAAGGCTGAGAGAATTTGCGTTGTTCAGCCTGGAGAAGTGAAAGCTCCTGCAGTCTTTCAATAATTAAAGCGGGGATGTAAGAAAGATGTGGACAGGTTTTTTACCAGGGCCATGTAGTGATAAAAGACAGGGGTAACAGTTTAAACTACAAGGGAGTAGATTTAGATCAGACATAAGGAAGAAATTCTTTACAATGAGAGTGATGAGAGGCTGGAACAGGTTGCCCAGAGAAGTTGTGGATGCCTCATCATTGGGAATATTCAAGGTTAGATTGGATGGGGGAAGAGTAACCTGGTTTAGTGAAAGATGTCCTTGCCAATGCCATAGGGGTTGGACTATAGATGATCTTTAAAGCCCCTTCCCAACCCAAACTGCTCTTTGATTCTTGAGTGCCCAAGTGAGGATTCGGGAATCTGTGTTAGTGGACTCAAGTGAAAATATAGGATTCATTACTGGCAAACTAAGGATTTTTGAAGTCAGCTGATAACAAAACTCCAGGATTCAGAACCCTTGTTCCTAAATGGAGTTTTTTTGAAGGGAAACAGAATCCAGCAGCTAAGCCAACAAAATAGATAGGAACTCATCTGTAGTGTAATTTTTACTGTAGAAACTCAAAATTAAATCAGTGGTTCCACAGTGGCCCAACAGTATGATCAGAAAACATGCTGTGGAAAGCTCAGGGAAGGAAATTTTAATGAGCATGACTTTTTCAACAGTCTTGTGACAGTCTGTTACAAGAAAATGACCAATTAAAGTCTTACTAACGTTTCAGTTATTGGATTAAGTCTTGGAAAAGACTAATGATTAAGAAAGGGAAGAGAGCAATCATCAGGAAAACAAACCCAAAACAAACCAACAAAACTTCCCCAAGGTCTTATTGCAAAATTAGGCTTTGAAATGTTTGTATCCAGCACCTCTCCACTGGGAGGCCTCTGTCACTGCTCCCTGGGGACTTGAGGCTGCTATAGTCCCAATATGAATCCGTGTATTCATAGGAGGAGGGGTCTGCTCCTTTCCTAAGGTGGCGAAATAGGGTGTTACTACCTCCTGGAAAAGGGAACAGGCTGGCTGTATTTTAATAATGATATCTGCTTTTGTAATCCTTCTATGCTCTAAGCAAAGCCAAACAGCTTTTACTTTTTTCTTAAAACGGGAGTGAAATGCGTGGGCATAAAGGGGATGCTCTGAGGAGGTGGATGATGAAAGATTCTGCTAACATCATCATGAAAGCAAAGCTGCAGCAGGAAGTTGAAAGGACACCCTGGGTAGATTTGTTATCAGAGCTTCCAGTTCTGATGAGAGAGAGGTACAAAAATAAGACAAAGGATTTTGAGTTTCTGAGCTCATGGCTGCTCTGAAGAGCTGAAGAGGTCAGGCTGAACCCACAGTCAGTGGGACAATGATTTCAGCCACTTGTATTTTGACTTGTGTTTTTCTCTCTTGTATTTCCAGGAATTTTATGTTTTTAAAAAAAAAAAAAAAAAAAAAAAAAAAAAAAAAAAAAAA
>VWZT01006840.1:1311495-1334714 GCA_013397055.1 Pachycephala philippinensis
AAAAAAAAAGAAAGGAAAGACACTTAGGCAGCAGAATGATCTTTAACTCAGTCCCTTTGAGTCCTAAACCTGATGGCTTGCCCCAAAAATTTAAGAACAACCTTCCCCCTAGACACCTCTGGACCCCTGGAGGAGATTCTTTTTCCCTCCAGAGGGGTGAGGGGGAGGTAAACAGAACACCCCAACAGACGTGCCCTAAATATTTCTTTTGTACATTGTGTTACTATGCTTGAGAGGCGTTGCTGAGAAATGGAGTTTAAAAACTGGGGAAAAGTTTGCAGCTATAACAATGATATTTATAGTCTTCTAATTTATTTGAGGCTTTGTGAAATGTATCTGGGCAAATGGCTGTCCCAGCCTGAGGCAGCAGCTAATGTGCTTTGAGTGGAAGGTTAGTGGTCATGCTTAGACAGCTTGGGCAGGGGGTTCACAAGATTTTGTGCTGCAGACTGTGTATACATAGGAGGGAGAAAAAAACCATTCTCGTGCCTCCTTGAAGATCCATGTCTAGCTCCTCATTTGGTTCAGTTCCGCCAGGTAGCTGTGGGTAGTTCTGAGCACTAAAGCACTGGAAATCCAGCAGCTGCTGGAGTCATACAGATGGCTGTGCCAGGTTGAGAGCAGCCAGCCAAGAGCAAAGGGCTCTCGGCAGAGCTGCCAGGGCCCACGAATGAAGATGGAGCAGCCAGAGGCACAATCCTCAGGGAGCCAAGCAGCTGCCAGAGCATTGCTTCAGATGGCAGTTTATCGCCCAACAAGTCTTCACTTTCACTTACTGCAGATGATGGGAAAAAGTCTACCCTGGAAATTGCTTCCTTAGAGAAAAAAGACTGTGAACTGTTATAGTTAAAGAATAACTGTAACAGTCAGTTACTATCGCTGTTTATCTACCTGGTCAGATTTTTGTTCCCTCTTACCAAAAAAAAAGAAGAAAAAAAAAAAACCCAATGAAATCTTTTTGAACTGTTTGATTCATGTTTGTCTCTTACTTATGCCTCTGCTTTTGAAATACTGGAGTTCAGTATAATTTTTCCGGTTGTCCAGGTGTGGCCTCAAGTCACCACATTTGGAGCGACTCCCTTCAATTTGAACCTAGACCTTGTTGCTGCCAGTCATGTCCTGGCAGGAGGGTTACTTTGGAACAACAGCAGCAGTGTTTCAATGAAATGACTAAACTTTTCTTTTTCCAGAGGATCCCTGCTACCACTGGTATGTGGGATAGAGGATATGAAGTCTGAGGATATACTAATGCAGTGTAGTCTATCTCATTAGTTTGAAAATGAAGTTAACAAAGAGATTCTAGCAGAAAAAAGGACAGTGCATTAAAATAACTAAATACCATCCCAGACTCAACAGACTCCTTGTCTCTGAGTAATTATGAATAATGCTGAGTACATGGGATGGAACTTAATTTAGACTGCAGTTTCATAGTCACTTCAAGCTAATCTAAATTGGCACAGATTATGAAGGGAGGAATCTCGCCTGCCTGTCTGTCCCCAGCAAAGCTATTCCCTCTCTTTTCCCCTCTTCCCACCCCTTCACACACAGAGCAGCTTTATTTGTCTCTGTATGGCATGGAGAGGGGCAGGCAGCTTGCCCAGAGGGACGACTCTACTGCTCCCAAACATACTTTCAGCCTCCCTGTGCCTCCATCCACGTTACAGCCATCCTGACCACAACAGGGAGGAACTCCATGAATGACAGGGAAAGCTTTTGCTAAGCCAGATAGGCTTCCTGGTTTGGGGTGGTGTGGGAGGGTGGGGTCTTCAAGCTGTGATGACAGTACAGTGACATACCTCGAGTACTGTGAAACAGGGCAGCAGTCAAGATACGTGGACTTGAAATGCCCTAGAGCAGGCACTAACTCCAGCACTTGCTACCTTAACACTGTTTTATATTATTGCTGTGTAACATATTAACTTCTAGAGGTCACAGCCCATCAGCCCTGATCCACTGGTGACTTGTCCAAGTAAATATAGGCAAGAAAAATACTATTTATTCTAGCCATGGAGGAAAAAAGGGCTTTTTATGCATATATATTTTTTAAAAAATTGTTTGTCCCATTAAGATATCAGCACCCTTCTATCCCTGTTTGAATACTATAATGAGACATTTACATCAATTAATACTTTGGAGTTGTTAATCCTGTGTCAGGGAGCTCAAGCTGAACTCAGCAAACATAGCCACGGTATGTGCCTGAGTGTGTACACCTAATTCTACTTTTCCTGAAGTGCAACCTCAATGCCGCAGCTGAATATCTATGCTCGTTTAAACGAAATTGCATAAGACAAAATACAACTCAAATGCAGCAGCCTCATTTAGAATTCTAAAAAACAAATTAAAAATAGGGGAGCAGTGAACAAAAGGTCCCCTGGGACAATTTCTGAGGTCATGTGCTCATTTTGCAGGAAGCTGGCTTTCTCCTTCATTAGAGGAGTTGAGCTGTAAGTCAGTCACTCAGGTGCAAACTCTTTTGAGATCTGCTCTTCACCGCCAGAGATATGCCAAGGGTTCTCATATAAACAAGCACTGTTTACAGATACCTTCTCAGCAGTGGCACTCTATTGTTAAACATTAATTCTTATGTGTATGTTGTGCAACATTTACACATGCGATTTGGCTCTGGTAGCAATTTGAAAGGACACTTTCAGTAATTTAGGAGCTAAGCACAGGTTTGGGAGAGTTTGCTGCACAAAATATAGGAATAAATACCTTAAGGAGTAATCAATTTTTATTGGTTTTATTTATTTATTCACCAAAGGTGCCCTGAAGTTTGTTTTACAGCCAGTGAATATTTAAAAGGAGAACAAAAAAAGACCTTGAGAGTTGGTCCCACCTGGTATATTTGCGTTCTGCCAGTGGAGGAGAACAGGCACACGAGTGGTAAAAGTGAGTTGGCAAAAAAGGCTAGGGGAATAACGTCAAGATTTGGGATCATTTCTAGGGAGACAAGCAAGTGCACTATTTTTACTGCAAGGTTCCTGTGGAGAGCGGCAGAGGCGAGACATCTCTGCTCCACCTGTTGGTGGAGAAGGAAAAGGAAAGTTCTGCGGTGAGAACAGAGAGAGAACACCCGTGTTTGCCAGGGAGTCTGCAGCAATAGTCACAGTTTCAGTTTTCTCTGTGTCTTAGAGGATAAGGAAGCGAATCAGAAACTCCGAAAGAGACTCAAGGAGGGAAAAATGAGGATTTACCTGCTTGTCAGCAGGCAATTCTGCCTGGCCTACAGTGTCAATTTGGGAGAGATGCTCGAACAAATGCACCTCACTGTACACACCATACACAGAAGTTTTGGGTGGAGGTTATTTTGCAGTTTGATCAAGCTGTGTTGCTTTGTAGTGTTTTCATAGAATCATAAAATAGTTTGGGTTTAAATTGACCTTTAGAGGTCATCTGATCCAACCTATGCACAGAGCCCCATCCAGCCTGGCTTTGAGTGTTTCCACGGATGAAGCATATACCACTTCTTTGGGCATCCTGTTCCAGTGTCTCACTACTGTCATTATAAAACCTATTAACTGTGAAGTGAGCCCACCAGATTGTCAGGAGGGTACAACATCCTCTAGCAGCTGCGAGGACTTACTGCTTGCTATTTTGTAGTATGTTCTGCTTTTTGCTTACCTGAGGTTGAACACATTGAGAAAAACTTCCAATTTGCTATCTTTGGCTGTTTGTCAGTGTAATTTTTGGTTGCTCTGTTCAGTATCTAGAGGCTTTTGGGAAAAGTAGAGTTATCTGTCAGGAAGTATTACATCTAGTATCATTAGTTCTTGGTGAAAGGTTTAGTTCGTTATTTCCCGGGATAATGGGGATAAACTTAGATCTTGTCTGTGGGAGAACAAGTCAGTGTCCATGGGAAAGCACACACACACAGAGTGCAGAAATGACAATATGTGTTAAAACATTCATGTAAGGAGATTCAAATTGAGCCTAGTAGGCAGAGGTATCTAGAATATGCACTTAGAGTATCTCGTTCAGTGAAGGACAGCACACAGAGCAGAGAGTTCAGCATGTGTCCTGGAGTCAGAGCTGGTCTGTATTTTTAGACTCTAAATCAGAATGTGCCTGTACAATGGTGCTGTTTCAGTATCTCTTTAGGAGCCTGATTTCTCATTGGGAACGTTTTTCAAAATGCCCATGGTAGGGATAAATCACTTACATCTAAAGTCAGGAAAAATTCCTCTGGGAGTCACAGTGACTCAGGAACAGCCGAGCTCTGCCAAACTGGAACAAGTTCAAAGGGAGCACTGCCTATGATCAATTCATTACAGAAACCTCAGATAAGGGAGTGGCAAGAAACTTTCCTGCCACCAACCATGAAAACAGTTAAGGGAAAACAAGCCATCCACCACATGGGTTTTTAACGATTTACTCAATCTCAGTAGTGTAAGGGCCCCAATGAGTCTGGTAGTAAACACAGAAGAAATCAAAACCAGAGTAAGCTGCTGTTCTAAGCTATAATGTCATTTTTTCTAATGTCTCCAGGTGCAGACAGCAGCTGCAGTTAAGTAGATAGCCTTAGGAAATAGCTTCTTAATACAAGAAAGCAGGAGAAAAGTCGTTTTATTTCCTCACATTCTTTTTGCAGGCTCTGTTCCTCAAGTTACAAAATTCGTATGAAATGTAACAATAAAAAGCAACCATGTGTAGCAAGGGCCTAAAGAAGTTAAAAAAACTCCAAAACTGGATCTTCAGGGAAGTCCTACACAGTCTTCCATGAACTGATGAGTTTCTTTGGGCACCAAACTACTGGGCACACATGGTGAATCCTACTGCCTCAGGGCTGGTAAAGCTTCTGAGCACAGGTCTCAGCAGAAACTAAGTGCAAAACAAAATTTGAAGCTGTGTCTCTTACTAAATCGGTTATAATTCAGTACCTGGTCCTGTGTACATGGTGATGTAAATGACCAGGACCCTCACACAGTTACTCTGCATGCTGTGCAAGAAAACAGCTAAAATCCATTGGAGAGAAGAAAAGAGCTTATGGTCATGGTTTAAGCACAACTCTTGTAACACTTCAGCATGTCCTGGAGGATGCCTGGTTGGAGTAATTAGCAGGGAGCATTTATTGGTTCAAATAAGTTCACATTTGGCAAGCTTCTAGAGACCACATACCAAAAGGCTCTGAAAAATTTTTCAATAGCCACAAACATGAGAAAAAAGTAAGATAACACCTGTCCTGGTCAATGTGTGAAGGGAATACAAAGAGAAAAAAAAAATCATAAAAATGCTTAAGGAGGTGTCTTCATAAAACACTTACTTATGCCTCTGCTCTTGAAATACTAGAGACCAAAACTTCCTGAGGATTTAGTGGAAACTTGTGGGATTCACCCAGAATTAAGCTATGGAAAGCTAATGAAAGACAATTTGACAACATCCCCAAAATCTTAAACTTTCCAGGGAGAAACTTTAGCCTCTTTTAGGAATCCATAAAAGAGGTTGGACAGGAGCCATTTCTCCCTCCGAGACTGTAATTTTTCATGGCAAGAACAATGAAGTATATTTTGGTCCATTTTCTCTAGGGACTGGGTTGTTGCAGAAAGCAACACACCCAGCTCTGGGCAGGAGAGCTCTCCAGGACAAAGGCTGTGCCCAGCAGCTTCCCAAGAGGCCAAGGTGGCACCACATGGAATCCAGGGCTGTCCTGTTTAGCAGCTCAGTAAAAGTGGAATGAGAACTTTTATAACTTTTTGAGTAAAACTTGAATCTTACAGGCATCTCTTCTCTGATAGGAAAATACCTTTTATCACTTGAATTCAAGTCCTTTTCTCACGTGTCTCATGAGATGTGTGTTTTGCTGAACTGCATAAGAAATCCCACCCTAAGGCAGACCCATTTGCACAGGAAATATCCAGTTCCATTCAGTGTCTGCACTGGGAAAAATATACCGACCTCATCCAGAGGGAAAAGAAGGTTTGTGTGCAAACAGAACCTGAATAGGATCTTCCTAAAGAGGTTAGGTGAGAAATCTGAATAACGAGCAAAATGTTTCCTCATGAACAAAATGTATTCTGTGTGTGGGAAATGACCCAACAATTTTCCATATTACCGTGGTACTTTTTCATCATCCATGTTAATATGTCTTTGCAATTCCTTATCACCATCACATCAGGGATCAGAAGTGGCACTTTAATTGCAAAACATATAAAATCTTTCTCATAAATCTCAGGTAGGTACAAAATACCTTAAAAACCAAAACCTTGGTACCTCTCTGCAGTATAAGTTAGACTAGAAGATTGTAAGAGTCTCACATGCCCTAGAAATAATTAATCTGGCAGTGTCTTTATTCTGTCTTTGCAATTCCTTAACAGCCAGGTTCAGGCCAGGACAACAGACAGGGCTTAGCCTGACGTAGAAGAATTCTCCACTTAAATGCTCTCAGATCAACGACAACCTAAAGACCCAAGCAAACAAAAAACGTCCAAACATACTAAAAACCAACCAACGAACTAAACAAAACCCTCAAGCCTCACAATTTTGTCAAAACAGCCAGATTAGCTCCAACTAAAAATCCACCTACAGTGAGCATCTGGGAAAGTAAGATGGGAATGAAAGTTAAAAAGATAATTTCGGGTGTCTTAATAAGTTTTCAGCTAGATAATGTTTCATTTGTTTTTAATTGAAGTTTACAATCTTTATAGTTGCATGATTTTTCTTAAACTGAAGGAATAAGTAGAGAGGAGGAAATTTAGCAACACCATAATTAACTACTTAGGGCAAATCCTCCCATCAGATTCATGAGACAGATTTCAGATAAGCAGCTCAAATGAAGGATTATCTTGCTAGCAATGCGGAAATGTTGATCAGCTTGATATTTCCATTCTGCAGACAAGAGTTCATGCTGCTGCTCACTATTTTCTGCAAGGAAGTAAATCTCCACAAAGGTGGAAAGTCTGATCCAAAGGGGATTTTGTTTTTAAAACCCCTGCATATGACCATCTTGTACTTGTGTGTTTTTAGGCATAAATGAGATCTGAATTTAAATGCTGCTCAGCTGTCCCCTTCGAGAAGGATTGCCAGGCAGATGGATGCCCTGATGGTATGATGGATGGGTTGGAGCACATTGCATATGTGCTAATACGGTGTCTTTACACAAACATTAGCTCTCACAAACTTGAGAACATCACAGAATATCCAAGCATTCTGAAAATATTAAGTTCAATAAAAAATATAATCTCCTATGACTGATAACATTCTCAGCATATGTTTCATGGCATTTAAAGATAAAGGAAACCTGTCTAGCCAGGAGATTTAAATTTCGAGGAAAAACGTCCTGTCCATCACCAGGAATACTCTGAAAAAAACACATACAAATTTTAAACTAGAGCCTTGTCATAACAATCTTGCATATGCCAGTCTTGTCTGGTGTCTGCGCAACCAATGCAACCGAAAAACTGAGATGCTTGCCTTTTACCATGCACTTTTCAGTCCTTCTGCCTCATTCAAAAGCTGCAGAGATGGCTAGAACAAATTCCTTATTTCTATATCAGGATCTAAAAGCTGTTTGCTGGATGGGGCTCAAGGGCCTCTATCTCTTCTTTCTCCACATAGCAGAAAAACACATACACACATTTCAGTAAGTTATGCTTTGAACAAGAAAGAGAGGAGCAGAAGCAAATGGGGGAAAAAAACAAACACAATACAAAATATTTATTATTGCTGTATTCACAGAAGTAGTCCCAATCTCTTAGGTTTTGTTACTTGAATATGGACTGCATATTTGACCACAGTAAATATAAGATATTTTGTATATCCAGTGGATATATTTTCATTTTGACTTGTGCAAACAGGTTACATGTTTTGCCCCCTGGCAAAATAAAACATCGTCCATTATGAGAAAAGAAAAGGTTCTATGGCCATGCCACAGGATTTCCCCATGTCTTAGGTGTTCACAAGATATGTAGCCTTCTTTTATAATTGGTGTCAGAATTCTTCAGAGAGGCAGCTGTTCATTTGAAGTACATTAAAATGCATTTCATTACATTTTCTAATAAGTAGAGTGAATATGTTAAAACATTAAAAAAATCTGTTTGAAACTTGGAACCTAGCCCTCTCCCATCCTTATTCAGATAAAATCCCACCCCAAAACCCCCCAAACAAAAATAATTTTTGCTGAATGCATGCCTAAACAGATAAGCCTCACAGTAAGATTTCCAACAAATACTCACAAGACTTAGGTATCAAATTCCCATCAACTGAAAAAAATCCCCTGTTCTTTCCAAGAGCATTGAGATAAGATCATGCGCAGACATCACATCACACTCTGCTCATGTCTGTGTGTTTAGTTCTGAAGCACTCATATTGTTCCTGAAATTATTCATCCTTGGGTTCCCAGGCATGTTAGCTGAGTCCAAGAGTTACGCTCTCTTGGCAAGTGCCATTTCTCCTTCAATTTTTCTCTACACATGCAAACCCTTAAGGTACCACGTCTGAACTCAAAAACATCAGTGGGCACTGCCCTAGTAAGTAGGGAGGATGCCCATACTGTCAGGACAGAATCACTTCAAGCTAACTACTCAAACCCAGCTCTACCATCTCTATGCAGGCAGCTGCTCCCTGTCAAGGAGAAGCAGCTTCTTGTGCTCTCAGTCAATACGACAGCTATCTTTTTTCTTCCCGTGGGGAAACCCATACTGAGGAAAACAGTCAACAAAAAATCCAGTAAGCTCTCTGTAACATGCTCACAGAAACAATGATCACTTGTATGCCTCTAGCCATATGACCACTTACTGAACACAGAAATCACACGTACAGGTAAACTGTTGATCAGCTTTCAGTCACCAGGGTAGGATCATTTACATTATCACCCTAAACCTCATTTTCAGTGATTAATTTAGATTTGCAGAATGGTTTGGGTTGGAAAAGGCCTAAAAGATCATCTGTAGTCCAACCCCTCTGCCATGGGCAGGGACACTTTACATTAGACCAGGTTACTCAAAGTCTCATCCAGCCTGGCTTTGCACACTTTCAGGAATGGGATATCCACAGCTTCTCTGAACAACCTGTTCCAGTGCCTTATCACCCGCACAGTAAAGAATTTCTTCCTAGTATCAAATCTAAACCTACCCTCTTTCAGTTTGAAGCCATTTCCCCTTGTCCTATCATTACATGCTCTTGTGAAAAGTCCCTCTTCATCCCTCTTGTAACCTAAACACTGTAACCCAAAAAAGCAATAACAGAGAAGGACTTTCAACAAGCATCCAATAACAGAATGAAGCCCAACATGTCACATTTAGGCAAGCAGAATTTTTTTTTTTTTAAATGTTTTGTTCACAGGAATAATTTTTATAACAGCTATAAAATACTGTTTTCATTTTCCTTTGCTTTCTGTTACTCTTTAAGGAAGCCTGCAAGGCTTAGCTTTGCATATAATCCCATTTTACTCCTGTTCCTCCTATGAACAGAAAAATTATTTAGAAAGTGATGTGTAAGGTAAAATTTATAGTGGACATTAAGAACAGTTTTAAACATTATAGTCTGGTCTGTAGCCCATTAAAAATCCAATAGACTGTATAATATCCTTGCAAAAAGTCTTCCCACAGTTACTGCATAAGAGGGAGAAGGAGGAAACAGAGAAGCAATACCCTCAGTAACCTTGCCCTGTAACCATACTTATGGCTTGACAGTGACTGCAGAGCTGATACGTGATTGCCTTGGCCTTTGCATTAAATCTAGCTCATGTTGTTCTTGTGAAATAAGTTGTGCTTCCTACAGGAAAAATAATGTATCTGTAAGTGCTTTGAAAGTGAGTCTTGTTTACTTTGTTTGCGGTAGGGTAGTTGCTGGTTATCTTGGTTATTCAGTAGCAGAGGAAGTTCTAAAAGACCTGAATGTTTCTTTGGTGCTAATTAATACTCTCAACTGGGATTGTTACCTTCAGGCATTTAACTTGTGTATCTAAGTTCATCTGCTCCTTCTTTAGACATTGCCTCCAGGAGAACTGAGTTTAGAGCACTCCCGTTTCTTGATTTGTAGAGAAATATGAATCCCTCTTTCCTTCTCCCTTAAGTATAAAGGGAGATGTTATTCTGATAGCTGAGAAAGTATATGTCAGACAGGGTGGAAACCTTCATCAAGACCTCTTTGTAGCTGACAAATAAAATTTAGTCCACATAGTACTGATGTAGATTGTGAAGAGCAGAGAAAAGTTCTTGGCAAGTCACTTGCCAAAAACGCAGCAGTTTCTAATGTCCTTGGAATTTCAGTCATATCAAATGGGAAGGAAGACAATGCTAATAGTGCAAGATAAATTAAGGGCAAAAAATTTTTTTAGACCATTAGAAAGAGAAGCAAGTTCCTTCAAGTCTACAACCTGAATGTTGCAGTCTTTTACCTCAACTTCTCATCTTTCAATTCATTCCCTTCCTTGCTGTTAGATTGAAGATTTTCTTGACAAAAGACACTCTTTGTCAGCTTGCCTGATTTGCAAATAAATCACACTTATGAGAATCGTGTTTTAAAAGACTTGAAAAGAACTGAATTATTAACCAAAGCTGCTGTTCAGCAAACATCAATGTTCCCTAATGAATTCAAGAAGCGCTGATTCAAGGATGACTATCAGAAGTTCTGCTATAAAAATAGGGAATACCAAAATATAAATTTGTACCTCTCCACAAAGTTAATAGGTTTTGGTTGAGTATTAGGATCCACAAAACATGAGACTTATCCCATTGGGTACCTATTCAAATAATACAAAAGAAGAAATGTCTGCACAGCAATTGCTGAACATACTCAAGCAGGAAAAAAAAAAAAGAAAGAAAAACAAAAGAGAGTTTTCTAATACAAATTCACACAGGCAGAGCTTCTAGACACCATGTGCCAGAATCACAGAATTATTTAGGTTGGAAAAGACCTCTAAGATCAACCTTTGACTGATCACCACCTTGTCAACTAGACCATGGCACCAAGTGCCACGTCCAATTTTTTCTCGAACCCCTGCAGGGATGGTGACACCGCCACCTTCCTGGACAGTGCATTCAAGTGTTTAACAACCACCCAGTCAAGAAATTCCTCCTGATGTCCAGCCTGAACCTCCCCTGGTGCTACTTGAGGCTATTCTTTCTTGTCCTGTCACTGTTTGACTGGGAGAAAAGACCAACCTCTACTTTGCTACGGCCTCCTTTCAGGCAGTTGTAGAGTGATAAGGTCTCCTCTGAGCCTCCTTTTCTTCAGGCTAAACAGCTCTAGCTCCCTCAGCTGCTCATCATAGGACTTATCCTCTAAACCCTTCACTAGCTCTGTTGCCCTTCATTGGACACGCTCCAGCACCTCAGTGTCTTGAAGTGAGGGGCCCAAAACTGAACACAGGATTTGAGGTGTGGACTCACCTGTGCTGAGAACAGAGGGATGATCACTTCACTGGCCACACCATTGTTGATACAAGCCAGGATGCCACTGGCCTTCTTGGCCACCTGGGCACGCGCTGACTCATGTTCAGCCAACTGTCAACCAGCACTCCCAGGTCCTTTTCTGCTGGGCAGCTTTCCAGCCACTCTGCTCCCAGCCTGTAGCACTGCATGGGGTTGTTGTGGCTGAAGTGCAGGACCTGGCACTTGGACTTTGCTGATATTCACTAACAACATCCCAGGTGCACATTTCAGGAAATGGGTCCAAACCCCAAAACTTTCTGCTACTCTCAAGCCAATCTTTACAAAGTTTATGTATTAAATACATATATAGGTGTTATTGTTATTCACAAAATGGAAGCAGATTAATTTCCAGCCTGCTGTCATAACACATTATATAGGAGATAGACAGCTGTCTTATATGTCTGGGATCCTTGGTTCTATGGACATGTAATGTACATGCTACATCTTAATGCTGTTCAAATTTTACTGTCGTGTGTATGAGATGAGATGGATGCTTCCAATTACATGTCTTTCTGGTAAACTGTGACACTTCAGATCAAAAGCTAAAGGGTATTTAAAAACTGATTATATTTGAGCAGAATTGTCGCTTAAGTCCTGCTCAGAATCAAAACAGACTTAATTTCAATGCACAAAGCTTCAGATTGTTTGGACGTTTGCAAGAGCATAACACACAATTCTTTGGTCCTCAATGTAGTGCTAGAGATTAAATACTTCTATCTCAATCATATTCACATATCAAAGGTGTTCATGTTCTACATTAGTTAGAAACTTAATCCTTTTCAATTATGGATGAAAAATTCCACAGAGGGACATATTCCACCATATAATTAACCAGCTCTTTGCTTAAGACAGCAGAGTAACATAGGAAACCTTGATTGTAAGCTCCAATCTACCCAAATCAAGTGTACTTGTTCACTCCCAAATAACTGGATTTGGGGGTTTTTTGCATTCTTTCTGGCACAGCTTTGTCAGCCTTTCAGGGCAAGTTTTGTTTATATCGTTCATTCTACAGTCAAGATTCTATTTCATTTTCATGTATCAAAACCAGCACAACATTTCTTTCCCAGTCAACATTTTCCAGCAGCAGCTAATTTCCTAACAGTTCAAGAATAAATGTTGTGGATAATATCACTCATCACTGCAATGCTGTTAACACATTCCATAGATAATGCAATTTATGTAATAGATGAACTCAGCATGGTGCATCTTGCATTAGTTATTTTCCACTAAACATTGTGTGAACAAAAACATTTGAACTCAAACACAGGGCAGAATTTACTAATATGTTTGTATCACCCAAGATTTTCCTGAAATTGGGCAATCTTTCCATTGTTCTCTTAGAATTCTTGAAGCACACTACTATCCCTATTGATATTTTCATGTCACTTACTGAAAGAGTTTTCTTTGAGAAATGTCCCCTAAATGTTAGAGATACTTACATGCTATGTTATTTGTGTGAACTTTATATATCATTACTGTTAAGCAAGAAGGAGTTTACAGATGCCTTAGGAAGTTTCTCCTCATACATATCCCTTTTGTTGATACCTCAGGCTTCAAATACATCTTTTAGTTGATGAACTAGTCCAGTATTTGTTTGCATGTGTGGTTGTGTGGCCACTTTGTTCTGTTTTCAAAACAGAGACCCTGTTTCCATCAGCTGTAGTTTTCTTAAGCAGGAGCTCAGTGATTAAGGATGTTAGTGGGCTAGCTGCCAATCTCTTTACCACGTTTGATATGAAAAAGATGGGGTTACACATTCAAAGTATCACCCTACTCAGTGAATAACCACAGTGTCCTCAAGAACCTCACTGAGCAGGCTTCTATTCAGAATAAATATTTCTTATGTGTTGAACGAACAGAAAATAAGTCCTAGCCAAAAACCTACAAACCCAGGTTTCCTGACTATCTTCAGAGTCAGAATGAAAACTTGATATGGATTGCTGTCTACGTAAAAAGTTTTGATTTAAGTATGTCTGTGGTAAGCGAAGGTATTTAAAATTCTGGCATAGGATGTAATGAAGTTTTTGGTCAGCTACAATGTAGACTGTCACATTCCAGTGCATTCAGGTTCATCTTTTAAATAGTCACGTACATCACTGTCTCTGTTACATTTGCTTACTGCAGTCTGTAGGAGCTTTCCTACTTCCTTTAGCTCCATACCAAAGAATGAAGCTGAAGGAATCCACTACACAGAAGTTACACTGCCTGTTCACTAATTACAACATGAACACACTCTCTTTCTCATAGCCAGACAACAACTCACAAGCAAGAGGCAGGAAAAAATTGTTGTGCCCACTTCCATAGCAAATCAATTCAACAGCAATGAAGGCTTCATTTTCTACCAATGTTGTTATTAAAAGAGTCACACTAATTCATTTCCCATTACTGTTCGCACAGGACACTGGCATGAGACATTCATACAGGTAACCTCAGATTTTATGTTGTATTAAACTTTGCAAAAGCAGAGATACATAACATGATTTCTCTTTGGTTTCACTGAACAGCAATAAACTAGATTTACAGAAGCCAGGTTCTTTACACTGATTTTGTGCTTTTCAGCCTCTCCATGATAACAATGCAAATTAAAGTATGCATAGCAGAACAAACCATCCTCTTGCATGACAAGATTTCAGTTTCCAATATAGGAACAGAATTTGCAAATCAAAGCCATTCGGAACAGGCTGCAGTAGTTTGAGACTTCAAAGAGAAAAGGTCTGATACCACCATAGGTGAAAGTGAGATCACCTCTTCATCAATTTAGGATTCAATGTGAATTCTCTGCAGGACATTAGAGAATCTGAGAAAGCAAATGCCAGAAATTCAGCAACACTAAGTCAGTGAGTGTTTTCGCACAGTTCAGAGAAGACTGTATTCAAAGCACAAGATCTACTAAAATTAGCCTGAAATTAATCAAAGGGTGAAACTAAGAGGCCTTTTTTCCTCAGGAGAAGAAACACTCCTGCTGCTTGATTCACCTGAAATAACTCCCAGTTTTGGTGCTGCTGAACCAACTATATGTGATAAAAAAGATGCACCTTAGTCAAAAAGGCAATATGCATTGTTTGAGACCACATAAGAAGCAAAAACAAACAGCAGCACTTGCAAAGCAGTCTCTAAAGTTATCCCTCCCCCTCCAGCACAGCATAACTAACAGCATCTTTAGACAATCTGGTATGATAATCATAAGTAAAAATGACATTTGATGAGAACTATTTTTACAGAATAAGTGGAGAGACTGAGTGGAAAAAACATTAATTTGTCTTTTAAAAGGAAATGATTGAATTGTTTGTGTGAAACAGAAAAAACAGGCTTATAAGAAACTCCAAACTAATCCAAGGTCAGCTCTGCAACAGTGTCAGATTCAGTTTATACATCGTATTGCCGTAAATTTATCTGTTTATTTCCCACATTAGTTGTCACTGTTAAATCATTTATTTGTGGTTCTGTAACATGTTTTGATTTACCTAGGTTTTATTCCCAGGGATGGTTCCATGTCAATTCATGACAGCAAGTAATCAGGTGTATGAAACACATAGCATATGTGCAAACATTTTGCAATCATCCAAGCAAGTGATGAAGATGAGGGTTTGCTTTGCTATTGCTGATATAGAAATCACTGCTTCACATCCAGGCTTAGTGGCAGGCCAGAAGTGTGGGACCAAGTAGACAGGGTTGTTCATTATCAGCTGTGCAGGCCATGGTTGTGCACAAGTATTTTCCTTGACCTTGCAGTAGGTAAATCATTACCTGGATGCATGTCGTCCTCTGCTGCTTCCATTCAACAATGAAATTGATTAATGGGATAGTATTAATTAAGGACTACAGCACATGGGGCTTTATTTCTTTTGCTAGGGAGAGAAGGAACATGCAGGTGAGTATCAAAAGGATAGCTGGAAAAGAGAAACTTCCCTACGGCCCTCAGTAGCTGCTGCATCATATTGTCACATGTAACAAGATCATGATTTACCTGATTTAAGAAATTCATTTTTGCACCCATAGAAGAAAAAGAGCTGGCTGCTGTTAAAAGCTGAAACATCTTTCTTTTCTTTTAATTCACTTTGAGTCAGTCCCCAAACAGCATGCCGAGACAAAGAAGGGGAAAATTAAGGTAGCACACAGCCGTGTGCGTTCCTCACAGGCTGCCAGCCAGCTCACAAAACCCCTTTTGTCTGCATGGGCTGTCTGAAGATGACAAATTTTGGTGTCCCAAAAGATTGCTACAGCAATGCCACTTACAGGCCAGGGTCAGGTTCTGGCTCTTAACACCAAATCAGACTGAGGTTGTGTTGGGCTTTGCATTCCTGTGCTAGCTCTTCAACCGCACAGCAAATTTACCAAGGTTAGCAAAGTATTATGGCAAATAATACTTCAGTAAAACCCCAGGTGAAGATATGGGATTTTATTATGTGGAATGTGTGCATAATACTAGATTGTGAGCAAGATGCCACAGCCATTAGAAAGCTGTCTGGTGCACTGAGTGCCTAAGGGCATGCAGATGACTCACTGAAATTCTGTTAAAACACAAGACATCTGCTTAAATATGTTTCCTGCCAGTCCTTTTGCATGGCTGGAAATAATGGGCTAGAAATTCTCTCCTACTCCACCAGTCCTGGCACCAAATGAGTGGAAAACTGCTGTAAGCCAGAATCTGGGATTCCCCTTTGAGTGATGTGAGCTGCCACTTGGCTCTGGGCAGTAAAATGACCCCCCTCTCCTTCACAATCCTGAGTGAGCAGAACAGGGAGCATCTCTGTGCTACCCCGGCAGCCCCAGTGGTTCATTTCCTCAGTGCTCCAGCCATGCTGAGGCCCACATTCACTCCCCAGGGGCTATGAACTACAGCAAAGCCTTTGCTGTTGCCTCACTCTGCCTCCCAGAAGCTCATCTTATGCCTCATACCTACCGCTTTGAGATCAGTCTTATGCACAGAAATAGCAGCAATGATTCCAATGATACTGTGATGCCACACAAAAAATTAAGGAGATAATTTCCTATTAAAATCAACAAATTTTCTTCAATAAGGAGACTGTAAGCTAGCATAAGAAACACCTTCCAAAACCCCAAAAACGGTTTGCCAAAGCTTTTGATAAGATTTGGTTCTGAAGATGCAGTTCTCATGACACAACCTGACTTCAAAGGAAATTTTAGCATATAAGGTACATAGATCTGCACAAACGTGATGAATAACAAAGCAAAGTCACTTGCAGGCTTGCCTGCAACAGCTCTACCTTAAAACCACATATCATCATACCTTCTTCCCTTGTGCTGAAGGGTCAGACCTAATTGCATTGCTTTGAGAAGACAGCATTTCAGCTACAAATGAAAGCTCACAACTATTTCATGTTAAAAATAAACTTTAAAGTGAAGCAGCAGATGCTGCCATGGAACATTCCTCAGAGCTTTCATGCGCTGGTCACATCTGTTCAGCTGGAAGAGTGACTGTTTCAAACTGACTAATGGTTTTTGAGTGGTAACAAAAGAAAGAGCAAAAAGACAAAATACTGTAGAAGGCTCTGGAGAAAAAAAGCTAACTCGCAGTTCTGTATTGGAATAATAGCACTCAGATAAAGTTTTGGATGGAAACAAGAGTCACAAACAGAATTAGTTTAAAAGTGACAGAAATGCAAGCACTTATTTCCTGGTAAAGTAGCAAGAAGGGAACTACTATTCACCCACATAGAAATGTAGTTTTAGAGGCAAAGATCAATATCCTCTTATGATAACTTAATTCTTCCTACAACCTTTGAAAATGTTACAGTTTTGCAGAAAAGTTACCCTGATAGAAGCTGTAAGTAGATGTTGATATCTAGTGAAACACTAGGGAATGATAAATCTGGTTTTATCTAAGTGTTTTCTTTAGTTGTTCTATTCCTTCCTACTAATTTATACAAACACATGTCAGTGGGACCTGTTTTCCTAGTTTTTAATCTTCAACTCACTGGCTTGTTATCTTCGTAAGCACAGGTAGTCTTCAAAATGTTAGCATGAATATAGCATTTCTCACTGGTAAATCTTTAAATATGCTTTACAAGTCACCTCAATTAACACTTTACCCAAGTTTTAGAATACCCTTATGGAATAATACAGGTATTGAGAAATATGCCCACTTTACAGAAGTGGCGAGTGACCCAGCAAAGATAGGCTAACCAGCCCAGGCCACAAGAAATACCTGCAAAAATGGGATCGAGCAACATGAATTCTTAGCTGTTTCTGTTAGGAGAGGCAATTAGTACATTTCCCAAACACAAGTGGCAGAAGAATGGTAAAAATTGCAATTTAAGGAGTGTGGTACTGGGAGTAAATATCTTGTTTTCTGCAATCGAAATAGAACTGTGAAAGGAGTGTGGACTTTAAGCAATACAAAGACAGAAGGAAAAAAACCCAAACATGTTGCTGTTCTGCCCCTTTTATAATCAATCCTGCAACTCCAGTTATGCTTCTCTTATGTACTGGCCAGAGGTGGCTTGCACCAAACCAATTCTGACTGCCTACAACATCCATAGTTAGCTACCTCCGAAAAGAAGTCTCTGGTTAGGATTTTTTGAGCCAGCAGCTTTCAATGAAGGTGAATGATCTTAAATTAGGGTTTAATTGAGTCTGACATCTAAACCACTGGGAGGTTTGTAAGCTTCCAAGTATTGATTCAAAAGACTTGTGCCTGAAAACATCTGATTGAGTGTTCTGTGGTCTTCTCAGCATCGGCATCTGAAAACAATAACTTACTTTTTGTATAAAAGGTTTTTTAGGGGTGCAGTGGTTTTGGTTTGGGATTTTGTTTTAGGTTTTGGGGTTTTGTGTGGGTGGGGGAGGGGAGGTGTCCCCCGCATGCACATATTAAATATTTAACTTTTTTTCATCAAGTGTGAAGAAAACATTGGCTACTGAAGGCGATGATTTTTACAAAGCCCATTATTGTACGGGCTCCTGTTAGATACTCTGCAAGCAAGGAGAAAACTACTAAAAGCATCAAGTGTCTTCTGCCTCCACCAAACAAAAAAGTTACATCCCTGAAACAATTTACCGTTGCTAGTTCACCCTTTAAAGTAAAAGCTCTTCACCTCAGCTGCAAATAAGAAATGCCAAAGAGAAAGTAATACAGCTCTGGGTCTTAATAAACTTTTTTGGGTGTATTTGTAACCAGTCACGAGTGACAAGAAAAAACATTCTTGTCTCTTCAACACAGTCTTACATAATTTGGCACAAGGCACAAGTAAATCAGCTGGTAAGCAGTGCCCGAACAAGACACTGAAACAGTAACTTCAGTCTTTATATAATATCTCCCAGCATTCTCTTTATAATTTAAAACCTAGTCACAACAAGAGATAAATTTTTAATGGCACTATACAATTTGGGTAGGGTAGAGAAGGAGTTTATTTCATCAAAAGACTGTCATGTCTGGAAGTTGAGGCAGCTTTTCATACTGGGCTTTTATTGCCATTATTCTGTTATTCATTGGCAGGATTTATTAAAGTAGTGTTCCATTTACCCAATCACATATTTTGAACAAAATCTCACTATAGTAGTTGCTCAAACTTCTGCTCCAACTTTCTCTTCAGGGTTGGATTTATTATAAAAGTTAAAGTAAAAATAAATATACAGGTCAAATGCATATTTCTGAGCTCTTTGTCTCAAGGTGACTGATGAGTCAGGAATTAAGAGGTGACAGTCATGCTTCCCAACACAACTTTGGAGTATTTCAACAATGCTTCTTTCGCCTTATTTTACCAACTTCTTCATTCTTTTTGCCACCAGTAATTGCTAAGAAATTTTGGTCAGCAATATTTGCACTTCCATGCACATTATGATTTATTTTTGTCACAAGACGAGACAATTTGATCTCTTCCAGTCCTGTCACAATTTTCACCCTAAACCTTTCTGATAGTTTTGCTAGAATAAGATCACCTCATTGATAGTGGGTCCTGCCTAGAAGGTGGCTGTTTATTGGAAAATTTGATCAGACTACATGCACAGAGCCTGTCCACTGGATTACTGCAGCATTTGTTTTCAACAGATGCTTTCAAACACTGGCAGGAGCTCTAAGTACTAGAAGACTATTTCATCTCAAGGTAGGGGTGAATTCACGTGCTATGCTGGCATCTGGTCCACTCAGAAGGCTTTTTGAGTTTTGGAGTTTTTTGTTGTTTGTTTGTTTTTTTATTTGTTTGTTTGTTTGTTTGTTTTAACTCTCTCTATTGAAGTAATAAGCAGAAGTCTTTGAAAAGTTTGCAGAGAAATAAATGTACATATTCCTATTTTCCCAGTATAACAGCTCTTTTGACAGATGTTTTCATTTCTTCTAGATCCATCAGTATAGATTATGAAGAAACAGAGTAACTTGGACTAGAAATAACCTTTCTCCTTGTAATCTATTAAGTGCCCTTAATAAACTCAACCCCTGAGTAAGAACATTTCCTCCTTTTGCCAAGAAGTGGTCTCTACCTGAGAGGTGGCAGAAGTTTTAAAGTGATTTGTTACTGTACTCTGTGTTTACTCAGAGTTAGAACACCTAACAGGAGCTATATCAAGACTGCTAAGGCACAGCTCATTCTTTCCATCTCATTTTTATCACCAGATTTAAATAATAATCAACTAATAGGAAACAGCTAAGTTCAGATAAGAGTAGACCGCTTTTGAGATGGAAATTTCATTTGGAGATTTTTTTTTTCCACTCAGCACCATTGTGCTAATATACAATACAAGTTTTTTTCACTGAGTCAATATCAGGAACCTAGTTAGTGAACACAGAGCTGGAATAATTGTAAAACCTTCCATTCAATTTAAAAAGTATTCTCCCCAGCCATTTTTTTCCCTCAAGGCATACTGATTCAGTGCTAGTTGGGTAGATGCTAAAATATGGTGCTTAGTGAAAAGAACTCCTACACCCTTTTAGGAACAAACTGGGAGCTACTGTAAAGCTAAGGTTGGAGGTGGATCACAATTCATCACTGAGATCTCAGCCCTCAAGACTCTGGACATTTCTCAAAGGTGTTTTTATCATGATGTTCACAACTGCTTTTTTACTTTGTTTGTTCAGTGGACAATGAATCACTGTCTAGGTTGAAGAGTAATCGACAATTCCAGGGGATTTCTTGTTGAAAGACAAGGCATCTCTACATTTAACCTGCCCAGCTGGTTTAAAGAAACTATGTTTAGCTCTTGTAAATCCCACAAAGAGTCTTTGTTTCCCGCTGATTCCCCTCAATCCTCCCCCACCCCCATTTTAGTTCTTACAGTTAGCAATTACTTCTTTTGCTGCTTGTAAATAATTCAATTACTAGGATTTGTAAATTGACACAATTTCACAAAGCTCAACCGTTGTTACACCACCGCCTCCCCCACCTCATTGACCAAGGTGATAGAGATTCTGACAAAAAATCCCAGCCTCTTCTTCCCAAGAACGAAAAAAGCCATTATTGTGTTGCCCCCCCCCACCAATACATTCTAGAGACAAGGTTCAATTAATCTACACCTTTTTTTAAATGCGAAGAACTCAGAAAAATTTGCTTTTTAACATGGGAACACCTGTAGTATTAACTGTTATTTTTTAAAGGCCTTATGGTTAGATCAGGCAAAATCAAATCTAATCCAAAAAGCCAACCAAATTGTTTTCATTAAGAGAAAGCTTAGTTAGATTCTTTCTGGAGCCAGGATCCTCACCTACAGATTTACAGAAAAAGGAAAAAATAGAGAAAACCTGTAAGGTACTGGAAATTCAGGAATTCTTTTGAGATCTGAGGCTATTTTCTGACAGTTTTTTGTTCAAAATAATTCAACCAAATGACATGCAGATAGAAAATAAGACTAACTTCTGAAATCTTTGAAAAGAATACATCCTTTCAGCAAGTGCAGTGATTTGGAATCCAAACAATTGAAAAAAAAGAAAAAGTAAGAGGTCTAAAGCAGTGTTTAAGGCAAAAAATTAGCTGAAATCAGGACCAATCTGGAGGGCAAACCCACCTTTAATTATGTATTCATTTTTTTGCCAATGCTGCTCCCATGCTGGGTATTTGAATAGAATACACTGTTCATTTGAACTCATTTTACTAATTTTCCACTGGAAAATTAAAGCATAATTGAATATTTCTCCAATTAGACATTTTTGTTAGTAGTTTCAGTGGTTGCTACCAGAACTGTAAATGGTTCTGAAGTGTAGGTGGGCAGCCTGAAAAACTACTCTTTTTAGGTGCATTGCTAATGGAGAAGGAGTTTAATCTCATCCTGAAGAAACATGCACTGCCATGTAGTTTTTGGGATGGAGACTGTTCAGGGGAATCATCCAAGCCCCAGATCCCTGTGCAAGCTATGCAGAAGTGTTGCTCTCTCGTGGCTTTTGTTGCACTGATGTCTTGGAATCATAATTAAAACTGTATCAAACTGCCACTAACATTAGCAAACAGGTATTTAGCTTATGCAGAGGTAGCTTTTCTCACATGGGGAAAATGGCATTAATATTTCAAGATATCCCCTGATTAAACTGTGGATTTCATAACTATACGGATGATTTAAGAACACTATCTTCTTGTCAATTTCTTCTTTGCAGATTTTTTACATGCTGAATATTTTTTAAACTAAAATAATGTATGATAATTGTCCAGCCATTATTTCAGGATCCATACTTAAAATACCAAGTATTTTGAAAATGCACAAGCACAAGTTCATCAACCAACTTTTATTTTTTTTTTAACTTTATAAATGCTGCATTTCTGAGCTCAAGCCTTGCTTTCTGTGAACTCTTTACAATCACTGCTTTAAAATTAAAACTTCCCAAGTAATACTGCTAACTTGAGTGCTTACTGGGAGGAAAGAAAAACAGAACTTGAGTACAAAGCCCACAAGTATTCAGAAAAGTACTTGTGGAAAGATTTGTTTGTCAGGCTGTGCGTCCTACAATCAATAGCTGTTCAAGTCACATCATAAGGCTTCAGGAAGATGTTCTTCTACATTAACACAATGAAGTTCAGGTGCCCAAAGGCAGCACCTTCCTTCTGTCTGGATACTCAGAACTATGTCTCTGCCTTCAGATGTTAAACTGCAGAAATTATGGGGCATCATTTCTGCTGGAAAGGAAAAAAGAAAGAAAAAAAACCCAATACCCAAAAAAAACCCACAGAAAAAAAAAACAAAAACAGAAGCCCCTACACCAGAGAACTTTTCTTGGACCAAGGAGGGGAGGTCCATTTGGGATAGGGAAAACAGGGTCAGTGGCAAGGGATGGAGGAGTCACCATTTCCCCTCGCTGTCTGCAGCACACTGGCTTGTTCAGGCCACTGAGCACTGGCAGCTGTGGAGAAACTGCTAAGTTGTGGGTAGGTTCTCAAAAATGTGAAATGTGCTAGGCTATGTAGCTTTTTGTTTTGATAGAATCATTAAGGTTGGAAAAGACCTCCAAGGTCATTGATCCAACCTTTGACTAAACACCACCACTCCCACTAGACCATATTTCAGAGCGCCGTGTCTACTTGGTTTTTTGAACAGTTCTAGGGCTAGCAACTCCATCATCTCCCTGGGCAACCCATTCCAATGCCTAGCCACCCTCTCAGTGAAGAAATTCTTCCTGAAGAAGGTTTAATTGGAACATTACTAATTTGGCCGATAGCATAAGCCTTGGAGAGCTGCCAAAAGTATTCTGCGTTTTCAATCCAGGAGGCAAGCTTGTTACTGTTAGTACCTCACCTATGTACATTATTATATTTCTTCTGAAGTTTTCGTGCCAAGAAAAAAACAAACAAATTCAAGGCAAGAGAGTATATTCCACAGAGAAGCATGATATGTCCCCATTTCCCTGACTCCATATGTATCTCCATAGGTATGACTACTGGTTTATAGACCAGAAGTTTAAAAAAAAAAAAA
>VWZT01006840.1:1334737-1362187 GCA_013397055.1 Pachycephala philippinensis
AAATCAATATTTGTGAAATACAGATTCCTACTTTATTGTACCACCTAAGTGTCCCTACAGAAGTACTGACTGGTATCCATAGGAATGTGTTGTGATTTTCACAAGTCCTGTGAAGACAAGGTGTGACAATCCCTCGCAGGTACAAAAGCAACATTGAAGATGCGTTATTTGGTGGTATCTTGCATAAATGAGCCTATGTTAGCCCAACTAATTCACCATCTGCATAACTCTGAGCTATAAGTAAACAAGATATTTGGTTTAATTTGCGTGGTATTTTGATCTCGTCATATCTAACAATTTCATGCATGTCTCAGTTTTGCTTTTTATTCTGGATCACTTCTTCCCTACTACTGTGCAAACAACCAGCTCTCCAGGTTATTCCAAATCCTGTCCATGCATTACATGCATAGATATTTCAAGAACAACTAGTGATTCGGTGAATTTTCATATTCCCCTAAACATTTGGATGCAGACAGTTTAACATTCCTCATAGTACAATTGTCCTAAGACTGTCTCAATCAGGGATCAAAACCAAGGTTCTTCAAACAGAAAGTTACCCTTTAAAATTTTGACAGCTTTTTCCATTTCATTTGTTAGCTTCTACTTCCTAGAAGTCACTTTCATAAAAGTTACCCATACTAGTACAACCTCAAAGTCAGGTTTTGTTGTTTTTCTTTTAAATGTGTAAATTTTAATGAAATAAGATATTACCTTGTTATTTCAGTGTGTTCTTACCTTTAGGCTCTAGACGTAGTTGCTCTAAATAACAAGACTTGTTGAAACGAAGGTCTGTACTTACGATTCAATAGCTGGTTATTTAAGCATTGTCAGAACAGAAAGTGGTTAAATAGTGAGGAAAAAGTAAGGGACACCAGAGTAAAAGATGAAATTCCCTTTAGACAGCAAACTGGGAGTTTGCCTAGCCCATTCACTCTTGGTGTCATTGCTTCAAGGCTCCGGAGCTATCAACGCAAACCTTTTTGACAGCTCACACAGGTGCATGCTGGTCTTTCCTAAATTTCAATGGTGATATTATCTAATTTGTTGACAAGAGCTGTCCATTCACTATTTCAGTGTTGGCCCTGGCAGAGGAGTACCAGTCTGCCAACACTGCTGTTCAGCACTGCTGGCAGGCTACAGGAGCAGGCAGCGGCCCAAGGGGGACACCCCTTTTGCAGTGGGATACTCTCAGCTCCTGATTGAGAAAATGTGGAGTCTGTTCTTATCACAGCTCTGAAGTTCTAAAACACATATCAAGGTAACTTGAGCATAGGATACCCCAAAGCAGCATTTTTTGTTGTAGTTTACTTGTTTTTAAAGAATATTTGTCTATTACAGGTCATTTTCTGTCTTAAATACATTTTTCCACAACTTGTTTCTGAATCTTTTCCCTGTTTCCTTTTACATTTTGCAGCCAACATGAAGTGGTGTGTGAGCTCACATAATCTTTTTCCTTTTCTGCTTATACCAGGTACCTGAAGACGAACTAGCAGCCAGCATGCTTTGGCAAAAATATTGAAAACAAATCTCTGGTCTCTTCTGAGGATGGAAGATAACTGAAGTCTTGCTTCCAAAGGAAATAAAGTATCTAGCACGAATGCTTAGGGAGTAAAGGACTTGTTTAAACATCTATGGAGCAAGGGTGACCGAGAACAGGCCCAAGACTTTCACGTGTTTTGTTCTCTGTATTTTTCCTGTATCTGTTGGCAAGAGAGAAAAAATGAAAACCTTGCCTTTCTCTTTCTTCTCAGGGGACTCTGCCTATGTGTTTGAACACATCACCTGACCAGAACCTGTCCTTCAAGCCAAGACTGATTAAACACTGTAAGTTAATCAAATGACAGACATCAGCAAGGGCATAAAGCAGTATTTGTCCTAGACACACTACCTTGCCCCAAGGCTTATAAAGATATAACAGCAACAAATTACAGCATGGAGCAAATTGTGACTTATGAGGAAACTCATGGTTGCTAATAAAGTTTGTTGACAAACATCTGCCCAATATATTATTTATCTATTGCCTGGCCAGCACTCTTGTAAGCTTACAATGTTTTTCTGGTCTAGGGAGGAAAACTGCTTGATTTCCCATAGAATATTTAATTCATTAGATTAACCCCCCCCCCCGAAAATATTAAGAAACAGTAATTCAAAACTAGGTCCATTTGATAGCCTGGGAGGCTATCTCCATAAAAGAGCTGTTTCATAGACAAGGAGTTATAAAAAACAAGAGATACTCTCAGGATGTCTTTCATGCTGTGTCTTCTGTACACTTCTGTGTATAGAAATGGTGAAATAACTTAATTTCTAACTAGGACAGATATGTACATACCTGAAACTGTGACACTGCTCACAGCATAGGATAAATATAAGAGATGCAGACCTAGTCAGCCAAGATGAAACAGCAGGTTGCTGTCAGGCCTCAAGCTACCTTGTTTGCTGTGCTGTATACACAGCACAAGATTCTGATGGAAAGTGAACCCAAACAAGGCTAGCCTGAGAAGCTTAAAAAAAAAATCATAAGCCACCCTAAAACTCACACAAAGACTCTTTGGACTCTCCTTAAGGCTTAGTGTAGTTTTTGCTTCTATTTCCCTGACTTCAATAATCACGTCTTCCTACCTGCAGAGACTCTTCAAACTATCATGCTTTTCAAATATATTTCCTACCCAAAGACTTCAAAAGAAAGAAAATGAAACTATGTATTTTTAATAGGCTTGAACCAATGAGCTTAAGAGTTGGAGAGCAGCACAAACAGTGCCTCTCACTTTGTGTTGTGATCATCCTTACTATTATTTATACCAACTTAAGAAGGACATGGACCTGCTGGAGCTACTGCAGAGAAGGGCCACGAAAACAGTCAGAGGTAGGCTGAGAAAGTTGGGGCTGTTCAGCCTAGAAAAAACCAGGCTCCAGGGAGACCTTACCAGAGCACGTTGTAGTACTTAAGGGGAGTACAAGAAAGCTGGAAAGGGACTTCATAAAGGCATGTAGTGGTAGGACAAAGGGGAATGGCTTTAAATGGAAAGAGGGCAGATTTAGATTAGGTATTAGGAATCAGTTCTTTAATGTGAGTACTGTGAAGGTGGTGAGGCACTGGAACAGGTTGCCCAGAGAAATTGAGGGTACCCCATCCCTGCAAATATTCACCATCAAGTTGGCCTTTGAGCAACATGTTCTAATGGGAGGTGTCCCTGCCCATGTCATGGGGGGTGTTAGGAGATGATCTATAGCATCACTTCCAACCCACACCATTGTATGATTCTGTTTTTAAGTGCTAACTAAAAGCCCTTGGCTTCCTGCTGCCCTGAATAATTACCTGTTATTTGGACACTCCAGAAAATGCACTGAATGCTCTCTGGTCTCAGAGTGCTTTGAACTCTCTTGCTCTCATTAAGAGAAAGTGAGACTATGAACTTGGCTGGAGATTCAGTTTTCAAAAACTCGTGAGGTTCGAGTACGTAAGCATTTGGTTCAGGTACAGATTGGCAATAGCATCTGGACTTGCTGAATAATACATTTCCAGACAGATCCAATTGAGCTAAACTTTTCACAGTTAGACTTTTGGGAGTGATATGACAGCTGAGGCCTATAAATATAATATACAAACATGTTTTTTAAAATATATGCACAACCTCACTTTTCTTTAGAAAGGGGCCAACCCCATCAAGAAACACCATTTCACAGTTTCTTTCCAATGTGGGCAGCTGCTTCAATGCAGGTAAGCTGCTCATAATGTACAATTTCACAAGGCAAAGGAAAGTGTTCAAATATAAAACCATTACCTCTTCCAAACTGTCCTTTTAATTACAATTTTTCATTGAATTCCAGCTCTAGGCTTAATACAAAGGGGCTGCAGAACTAGCTAATGGAGTACTACTCATTTGCTAATAGTACTCTGAATCTCACCATTTACTTTGGCTCTGAAAATCAGAATTTGGATAAGAATGCATAGTCCTACATAACCTAATACACCATTTTCAAAAAATGCTGTATAAAAAGTTCAGAGCAGCTGTTGGTGGATGCAGTTGGCAAGTGTACTGTTTCTGTGATGTAAAAGACCTTTCCCTAAATGCATTTTGAACATTCTAGAAGAGCTTTTATATTTATTTCATGACAGAAAGCCATATGGGCAGAAAATTAGAGTGCCTTTATTACAGGGTCACCACAAGGACCACTTCCAGAAATAATAGAACAGTTAGGGTTGGAAGGGGCCTTAAGCATCATCTAGTCAAATACACTAAAATGTTTTCAAAGAATGGGGCAGATTTGTTATTTTGGTCCAAGGCTGAAACTCTACAACAATACAAATAAAGATGAAATTAATACAAGAACAGTTACTAATAAATGCTATGATGCAAAGTTTCACCTTCAAATTTCACTTGCTATTACCTGAAATAAAGATTGGCCTCGAAGACACACACAGTACTGGCAGCTTATCCAAATTCAAATATTAGCTGAGTTCTAAATTTAAATCTTAGATTTCTAATTACCTGCAGATCATTTACCTAGACACACATGCAGTGCCTTCTAGAAAGGGTGACTGTGACACTGAAGCCCAAAGACAGCAGAAATCAAGTGATGGTGACCAACTCCCATCATTATGTCTTCCTTTCACTGAATAGTAAAGCAGTAATTTCTAGCACATTTAAGTGGCACAGGTGCCATTCCAGTCAGAAACCAAAAAAGAAAAGAAAAAAAAGGCAGCTTGATCTAATAAACTAGGCAATGCACAAAGAACTTCAAAGATCCAGGACTTATTGTACTTTGGGCACATTTGCAAAGAAGTGGGATAACATGTAATAGATGGTAAAAAGAATCTTCCTTTCTTTCTTGTACTTCTACCAATCATTTATCTCATGGCTTTTCTCACATATTCCCAAGTTGAGCTCATCCCATATTGCAATGGCTTCTGACACAACGCCTGGATCTGGTTGATCTCTTGGGTAAGATTCAGCCTGAGAAAAAGCATAGGAAGAATTCAGCCTTTAACCTTTGGCTTCCAAAGTGCTATGAAGAACAAAGACATCTTTTCACAGGACAACAAAGTGATCAGCATTACATCATCATGCTTTGGATTTCTAGAGGAGATGAATTTACAAGTTTCATTTTATAAAAGGATCTCATTTTCACAGCTTTCTTTCTTGCTGTTATGTGCCACCATAAATGAATGGATGTGTAAACTGGGGGAAGGGGGGTAGCAGGGGGAAGGGAGGGGGCGATATCCTTGCCAGAGCTTCAGATACCAAAGCTGGAACAGCAGATTTTTGATTCTTCCCTTTCAGGGAAGTCCACAGAACTGAAGCAGGAAAAGCAAGTCCTTCCCCAGTACAAGGTCTCCTGCTGAGACATTTCCACACTTTCTCGTCCTCAGTTTGTGTTACGCTTTATCTAAGGATCCCTTTGAACCAAAGCCCATCACACTGAAAAAGACAGAGCACACATGGGTAGAGCACAGTCTAATTTGACCCAGTCCCTCCCTATAAGGCAATCTTATCATGAAGAAAGAAACCTAAGTATCTTAAAAGTTTAGATGCAGTAGGCATCTCAGAAGAGATAGAGGTCTTTTTGTTCTAAAGTGAATTGCTCTAAGATTATTGTTTCCCTTTGTTATTTTTGGCCTAATGATGTAAAACTGCTGTATCATCAACCTTCAGTAACCAAACCAATAAAGGTGATGGCAGAGTGTATTTTGGCCAGTCACCTCCTCTTGAGAGGTGCTAATTAGAACATTGATCCTGAGGTTTTCTGATGATGTGATTTGGTGATGCTCCAAACCCTCTTAGCTCTGTCATTCTTGTAAAGGTTGCAGTATAAAGAGAGAAAAAAAACAACACCAACCCGAAACCACAAGAAAGCAGCAGTTGCTATTAAAAAAAAAATACAAGAAAGCACCTTTCACTGAGGTGTCCAAGTGTATTTTGTAAAAGAAATTATATGAAGTTTGATCAAAATGACCCTGCTCTATACACATATTTTATAATATATATTTGATATATATACATATATATATTATAAAATATTATAATTTATATACATATATTTACTATATACGTAGTAAATATCTGAAGTGGCAAGTTTGAATGACACAAAAGTATTAACTGCTTTTTTATTTCCTCCTAGAGATTAGCAAAACTTGTTTTGTCTCAGCTTTAAATTAAAAGAAATTAAAGCACTTACACAGTGAAACAAAATCCTTCGTCTGCCTCATGCACATAGGACTACTCCCTGCCTTTGGAGAGTGCAGCTGCAAAATGAACCACGCGCAGAGCAGGCGACATTTCTCAAGGCATGGCTAATTTTATTCTTTGTAGTAGTGACGAGCAATTTGACTCTTCCCGTGCCAGCTGACAGACAGGTCTTGTGTCACCCACACTTACCTGTCCCAATTTTTACAGCTCCACGAAAAAGAATGGATGATAAAAGAAGGCAGCAGGCACAGTCAGGCCACCCTATTTTAAGATTATCACTGGTCACTTCCACTGGCAGTAGAAAACGTGCTAGTTGCATTAATGACATTAAAAAGAGATTAAAAATAATTAAGGAATTGCAGTGTGTTGTGCCAAAAGAGGTCAGTAAGCTAACATGCTGTCATAAGGCATCATGAAAATGCCAACTACTCAAAGTACACAAGAAATAAAGGTAGTTCTTGAAACATGTACCACTAATCCTAATTCCTGACAATTACACGAATAAATACTTCCCAAATGTTGTTCTTTGTTCATGTACCAAAGCAGGAAAAAAAAAAAAAAAAAAAAAAGAGATAGGGATTGTTTAATTTTACTGTAAATTGGGTATTTTAATGGTCCTAATACTGGAATCAAAGAATATCAAAATACATTGAAACTCATGGAAGAAAATAGGTGCTTCAGCTTACAGTGCTCGCAAGAACATCTGGTCAATTAATTTTTTTTTCCCTTTGGTGAGATAATCTTTTTTTTATAAGGAAATTTTTTGGTAAGGATTTTAAATTCTAGCCATGGATGTGACACTCTTTCTTAGTAGGTTTCAATTCAGAGCAAAGCAATCCCAAAGATATCTGTCTGGGGAAATGCAAAGACAGGTTTGACACTTAACTATGTCAATTATAGTAGAATTTAAAACCATTCCTTCTGCATTTCTGCAAGTACCCTAATGACCAGAAGAATTAGCTATTTTTGGGTAAGAAAACTGAAACTGAAGAGCAGAAGCAGGCACAGTATTGGAGCAAAAAGACTGACCCGACCCACACTGTAGCAGCTCATGTTTTTAATTATGGAATGCCACTGTTTCAGTTTCAATGTTTTAACCACTGTGATATGGGTTTGTTATGATGTTTACAGATTAATGACAATTATAACATTATAGAGGGTATTGAGGAAAGTGCCTTCCCCCAAATTTTATTTTCTTAGCAAAAGAGGACTCACTGGACAGGAAACTAGTTCAAATCAAATATAGTTGAATGAGATCTGAGGCCTAGGACTTAAAAGCCTCTGTTTGAGAGAAAATCTTAAGTAGACAAAAATTGTTATGCTGAGGGTAACAAAAATCAGCCAATAACTAACCCCGCTAAAACTTCATTGACAAGATCACTAAGATCCTCAAGCATTTGAGAAAAAATTTAAGTAATGAAGGTCAATAATTGTCAAAACCCCTAACCTTAAGCAAAGACTTTCTGGCAGCTTCAGCTCTACGAATCACAGATTTGCCTCACTAGTTATTCCTTAACTTCCGTTTATTTCTCCCAAATGTGAATATCACCACAAGCTGTGGAAGTAGTCAGCACATACCGCTCCATCCCAAATCCAAGCTCAGGGGAAAATGTAATTATCTATGTCATGCATGAACTCCTGATGGGGGAAAAAAAAGTGTCTGAGAAGACAGGTCTTGAACCTTAGCAAATATGAGTTCCTAGACCAGTATGCTCCAAGATAAGTACCAAAACCCTGCACACCACGAGTAGCTCCTACTTTTTCTCCTCCTTGATTAAGTTTTGCCCAGTTTTTCAGAGACTACACCATTAGATGATAATCTCCTCAGAATTCACATTGCAAAAGCAAAAAAATGTGACTTTGTTTTCTGAGGTGGTTCTTCAAAGACAAATCTTAGTCAAACACCAAAAACCTATTTTCCTCCCTTCAAGCCATGAGGGTACAAGAAGATTTGATATGTGGGTCCTCTCAAAACTAGTCTTGGCACCAAAAATTAATTCACTTCATTTGCAACCTCTTCATGGTTTAGCTTACTTCTTTGCATCAGATCAGGTTTAAATTGGAACTTCTTGAAGCTCAGCTTCTAAAAGAAAACTACCATAAGAAAAGCTGACTTGCTATCTTAGGGCAAACAGTGAATGTTAAATAACACTGGCAACAAATACATGGTGCTATGACATCTGCTCTGATTCAAGGTTATCACCTGACTGCTTTGCGTACCACAGACCTCATGGAAACAATCGTCATGGATACAATACCTCATGGATACAACAATCACAAGCAGGGACTCCATACTGGGGTTGAAAAGGAGAAAGTAAGCAAACATCTTCTGGCATTTATTGTTCTTTATGTGGACATCTCACAGCTTGTGTGTGGGTACACAACAGACATACAGAATGTTAGGCCTTCGGAAGGGGGAAGAATCTGGGCCCCACCAAAAAGGAGCTCTGTTTATTTTGTACTAGAACTACTTAACTTAATAGCATTTATCTGTAGAGGAACAGCTTTCTCTCATCTCAAACCCTCCTGTCAGGGGGACCAGGCAGAAGTAACTGGTGAGCAGGGACACAACCTGCAATACATCTTGACATGGTTGTGCCTCACCAGTGGAATAATTGTGCATGAAGTTCACTGGATAAATGCC
Source organism: Pachycephala philippinensis (assembly GCA_013397055.1). Lineage (NCBI taxonomy): Eukaryota > Metazoa > Chordata > Aves > Passeriformes > Pachycephala > Pachycephala philippinensis. The sequence goes on from VWZT01006840.1 coordinate 1,343,570, forward strand.
CATTTCATGTATATACCAAAAGGAAACACATCTCTTCTGGTTATACTGGAACTGGTATTTTCCCAAACATGGCTCTCCAGCCAAGTTGAGTCTTTGGAAAAGAACATATCCAGAAAGAGAAGAGTTGGAGAAAAACACAGCATTTTATCTCTAACACCTGACAGTGATGGTGCACCCCAGAGTGGCCCAGTGTAAGGCAGGGTACCAAGATCTGAGCTTTGGGAATCCCCTGCAATAGACAGCATGAAGTCACTGAATCTCTTGACTAGTCATGCAGGTACCTTAGACAGAATATACCAGCAAAGCCACATATCCAACCTCATCTCTCTCTGGTAACAGTTGTGAGCTTGTCACTGCTATTTTCCTGATTTAGAAGGTTTCACAATGACTCTTAATGCTGACATCAAAATAAACTTCCTTGAAAAGCTCTAAAGAATAGAAAAGAACAGATTCTCCATTTCGTTTGGGGGAACTGGAGGGTAGAAAACGTATGTCTTCTCAAGTGAGCATTTGGCAGGCCTATCCCTTCAGTTCCGTGGTTAGGATAATGGGCAACACAAGAAACAAAATCCTTGCCTGACTTGCTGATGAGTCCTGTGATAACAACCTACTGTTAATTCTCAAATGGTGACAAAAGCTCTGAGATAGTTTGGTACCGTTTCCAGCTCAGATACCTCCCTAACTTCTGACCAGTTTAACCTAAAAATGAAAAACAGAGTTCAGCTGTTGAAACCTGAGTACCAACACTTCTACACTTGCAGTATGGCATTTTTTTCCAAAATAAAACTAATTACAGACAAGTGGTAAATCTTACTAGAAGCCAAGTTCATCCCAGCCATAGGAAATTACATTAAATATCCCATAAATCGCTCATCAGGAACTCCTATCTTGTCCAGCCCAGCTCCTTTCACAATTGGCTTGTATGACCTTGTAATGTGGTGCTGCACAGGGCATGTTAATGCTGCTGCTGAGGTCTGCTTGAAAGAACAAATGTTCACTCTAAATGGTGACAGAAAAGGACTAAAACAATACTGGGGTTTTGGTGTTTTTCTAGCTGCATGCTTGTTTTGTTTCACAGCACTGTACCTCAGATTATTCCGATACAACAGCTTTTGCTGTAAAGTGTCAGTAGGTGCTCATAGCAATTAAGTAACAATAATTACATGTACAGATCATTACAATCAGCATGAGTTGTTGCTTTGCCCACCCATTGCACATTGCCACATAGATTAGACATGTGCAAAAGTTATTTACTGAGTTTATTGGAAGAAAGTATGAACTTTTGTAATTAAAAATAACCCATTTGTGTTTTAAGAACTTAAAGAAAAAGTAATTGGAAAAAAAGAACCATGAATGTCTTGAGAAAAAAGGAAAAAAAAAGAAAAAGCCAGGAGGTGCCACAAGCAAAGAAATATTTAAGCAAAGCTCAATAAGAAAAATGGTCGTAAAAATGACGCAGCATCTCCAGTAAAACTCCAGGCAGAGATCTCCTAGCCATTTCCCAAAGTCTTATATTTTCTTATTAGGGTTATCATTCATATGTAACAACTAATCAGAAAGCTCAGAAGCACAACAGCAGCAAGTTGTGCTGGACCAACCGCAACGCGCAGGGCTACCTATCGGTTCCTTTGGAGGGACAAAAATTCCTAAAACTCTGGATGTGCATCGCCCTCTAGTGACAGTCACCTGCCGCCACAAATGGCTTAGTCAAGGCTTGGTGCTGCGGTGGGGGCAGAGCCTTAGGGCCAGGAAAGCCTGTTAAAACACAAACGTGAAGCACGCAGAGCCAGTCATTGCACACCGGCTTCAATAAGAGACCAGAAACAAATGACAGCTGCAAAACAGTGAAAAAATACAGCTCATCCGTCTACTCATCCAAAGTTTTCCTATAACGTAGACTGAAAAACTAAGTTGGAACTCAGTGCACTTACTCTGCTTAGACTCTCTCAACTTGTCCTGAAAAATAAGGTTTAAGAAATCCTAGGAAATAAGGTTCTTATTAGTCAGGCCACGTGGCTTCCTTGAAGTCTGAGATTTTTAGTTTCAATTCAGTTTAATTTGAATTTTCACTGCATTCAATCCAATCACCTAGGAAAATATGAACATTGTGCTTAAAACTTAAATTATAAAACTTGTATTTATTTGTTCCTCCATAAAAGGTTTTCATAGAAATCGATATGTCTTCATTTCCACATTTTTGACAGAGTAGCTTTCCTCATGGGAATACAGAGAGTAAATGTTCCTGATACTGACTCATGTTCTATGCATTCCCAGATCGATACCCTGAGAGCAAAAAACAAAACAAAACAAAACACCACGATAAAACCCCCTTAAATTAACTCCAATTTAGCATGGAAAAAATTAGACATAAAAGATCAACACTAGATTGAAAAAAATTGGAAACCAAACTGGTCTTAGGATATTCTTGTAGCACAAACACACAGTTTGTCAGGTACCCTTACCTAAGTCTCATGGTACCTTGACAAGACACACCTTCAATTAATTAATAAAAGCAGGCTGCTTCCAAAAGTAATTTCTTTTAATCTCAAATACTTGAATACACTTTAGTCTGAAGAGATAAGTGAAAAGCTTCCCATAAGGTTAGTGCTTCCCTGATTGTATTTCTGACTGCCTCTCCTGCAGATTCCCAGAGGGTTACAGCAGTCACCAGTGCCTCTGCCCTTCATTTAGAGCCAAATAAGCCACTATAACATATACCAGCAAGGAATAAGATTATTCCAATAATTTAAATACTTGTGGTACTCCTACAGGGATATTCCCTTAAAAGTGTAAGTAAAATAAGAAAAAAAGGGTTTTCAGCTGAGTTCTCCACAGGTGGATAGAGAATCTTAGTCTGCTGACTTGCACTTGGGGCTGCACTGCTTTGAAGAGAACTTTGGTGAGATTTCACAATAGTCAGCAATATTAAGAGATGAAAATCCACATGAGAACAGAGAATGCTTAAATATTTGGGATGTAGCAATTTTTAAAAATTGATCATTATAAAAATGCCATAAACAGCTCCGTGGTTATACACTATTACTCAAATCTCATGAGCCTTTCCACTGCATTTTGAAGCTACCATTAGCTTCTGTGGCCAAAGCCTACAGAAACAAAAGTTATTATTTCTATTCCTCAGATATGATCTACAATACTATCTACTTTTATATAAGTTTTGCTGAAAAAGACATATTCATACATTACCATAAATCAATGAACTGGAGAACTTAGGAGACCTTTAGCACTTGATTTGTAGCTTGGACTGCTCTTCTTTTGTGCTCCCCAGCAGCACATCATTTGTGTCAATGCCCCAGCAGGATTTAGAATCTTCCCAGCTTTAGCGTGCTGCTTTGACTTTCTGACCTTCAGTTTTTAAATGCAAAGTCACTGGCAAGATATCTCAACTACACTCAGTCCAAAGCTTGTGGGGATTACCTTCAGTCAATGCGGTAGAGCTCTGCAGGAGTGATCAAAGTTTAATCTGTTTCTAATTAAAAGCTGATCTGCTTGACCCCGTGCTTTAAAAATATCAAGCTGTTTACATAAACTGGTTTTTCTCTTTTTTTTTTTTAATCCCCCCGATTTCATAATGCAGCCAATAAAAGAACGCAAGGCATTAGAAACAGTTGCTTTTAAACTGGTACAGGAGATTATGCTTCAGAATAATCAACAGAAGAAATTTTAAGAATAATTAGAAGTGCTAGAAGTGAAAATAATGAAGAGGCAAATTAGTAAGTGAACTCATGTTAGATAAACATAACCATTTCTTTGCTACAGAGAGCAAAGGCCATTACAAAACAGCAACAGAGACACTATAAACAATCACTGATGGTGTGATGTACTTAATCTAAGGGATTTTAGAGTTAGATTAAGCAGAAATGAAGACAAAAAAGGAAGTCTATATGCTACCCACAAGGGAGACCATGCAAGTAAACTGCACTGTTGTTAGGTTTTATTATGTAGCATTTTCTAGCTAATATTAGGAAACAGCCACCTGAAATTCTGACCTACAAAGTACATGAGAACAAAGATTCGGCACTTTCTCTAAGATGGTTTCTCTGAAATACCCTTCTCTTATGTATGTTTTTTCCAATTAGACTTTTTTCCCTCTTTTCCTATTCAGATGGAACAAGCAGGCCTTCTAGATTATTTTATATATTTTTCAACCAAAAAAAAAATTAAAAAGAAAAGAAGAGAACAGCTTATTTTTTAAGTAATACTTTGTTTTACATAAAAGATTGAGATTTTCTTACCTCTAAATGATGGCCTTTTAAATCACTGTAATGCAGAACAAAAAAAGAGTTTTCTCCAGAATATCCCATTTCTAAGGCCTTTCTCAAATGCAACTCATCATTTTCCAGATAATTCATCGAGCTTCCACTGTGTGCTGTGATATATAAACGCCAGAAACCCATATACTGAGATTAAAAGGTCTCACTATCAGGGTCTGAGCACCTTATATGACTCTGTATTTTCCTTTTTTAATCTACTTACAGTTGCATGGTCTTTTTCCAAACTCTGCATTCAGTATCAGAAGCTCTGTGGTAACAAAGCTCCTCTTGAACCATGTTCAGCACAGCACAGAGGACAACAGACATATTCGAGAGGCTTGTCATAGCAAGAATAAACGTTTTCATCTGAAAGCTCTCTATAACTAGAGGAAACAGTGTTCCTGTTTGTAAGCATTTTTGCATCTTTTTGGCAGAAATTAGATTAAGTGAAGCCATTAATTAATTTTACAAGGATGTGCATAATATACAGCTGAAAACATTTAGCAGCACTGTTCTTGGGACACCCAGGTGACACAAGGACGTGACTTAAATGTAGCAATTCCAGTTTAGGCTTGAAGATGGAGTTTACATTATATTAACAAAATATAACTTGCTTTGTCAGAGACAATGGTATCATTTGCCTGGAGAAACTGGAAAAGATTTCATACACAATTTCCTTTACCTACCTCTTCGTTTTTCCATCAGTGTAGATTCCTTCTGCTAGACTTTGAAAAGATAATTGTGAGCACCCTGAATGTCCAGTGAAACTTTATCTTCTCAGTTGTAGCATTTTCTTACACTTGGCCACATCTGTGTGTTTTCAGCTTATGCTGCTGTGGTGCACTGTATTTGAGGCTATGACTTACTATGACAAAGAAGAAATGATTTTAAATTCATGAGCTATTGACTCATTTGTTAAACAATCTACCAGCAAACAAACTTGCATTAGTGCTTCGTAATTCATACTGACTGGTGCTTGGTGCTCAGAAAGAGCTTAGGATCTTGGTCATCTCAGCCAGAGCCAATTGTCCTAATTAATAGCATTCATCTTAGGGGTGTGTTTAAACAAAGATTGATTGCTGCCTGCTGCAGCCATCTGAGAATGCCCATAGATTTGAAGCAATATCATTTTAACTGCCAAAAATTCCCTTCTTCATGTTGTAGATGTCACTCAGTAAACCATATACTACTGTGCAGCCTTTCAATTTTGCAGGAAACAAAAACCTTACTGTTTGAGGAGGGAACATGACCTTAAAAAAATATTTTCCTCATCACCAAATGCCAAGTTAATGTAATGTAAACAAGTCATATGTAAGATATTTATATGTTAAAGGTGTGTGTGTGTGGGGATTTATATATACTGTGTTGCTAGAAGAGATTGTTCAGGCAAGGGTTGGTGTGTATTTGCATACAGACCCTAAAATTCCTGAAGTCTTTTGCTGCCCAGAGGAATGTGAGGTTTGTAGGATTTACATTAGCAATGGAAAGGAAGTGAAGTTAAAAAGAAGTGATGGTGAATTGTCTGACAATAATGGGGTTTGTCTCTTTTCAGAACATGCACTTGTATTTTGTTTTGATCCATTTTCTTGCAAGCATACAATAAGGTAAGAATTGAATGTCAGTGCAGTTGTCTTACAGAAGAAAAGTGTATGAATAATGAATGCTAACTTGAAAGCAGATACTGCTAGTGATCATCGTAATTATATGTGTTATATTCTGAAATGATACAGCAATTCTCAAATATTCACGTTTGAAGGAAGGAGAAACTATATTGCAGAAAATATGGAGAATATTTTATTAGTCATGAATCATAGAATGGTCTGGAAGGGATATTAAAGATCATCTCATTCCCACCCCCTTCCCCCGGACAGGGACACCTTCCACTAGACCAGGTTGCTCAGAGCTCCATCCAGCCTGACTTTGAACACTTTCGGGGTGGGGAATCCACAACTTCTCTGGGCAACCTGTTCCAGTGCCTCACCACCCTCACCGTGAAGAAATTCTTCAATATAACTTATCTAAACCTACTCTCAGTTTGAATCCATTCCCCCTTGTCCTGTCCCTACATGCTCTTGTAAACAGTCCCTCTCTGTCTTCCCTGTAGGCTCCCTTCAGGTAGTGGAAGACTGTAATTAGGTCATACCTAAGCTTTCTCATGAAACCTCAGAGAAATGGTCTTAACTGTATCTTTAGCTAGTTGAGACTTTTCAGTGACTTTTACAGCATTCCATGTTGTAACCTGAGGAGAGAAGACATCAAATGAAATTGGTTGAGTGCAGCCTGGGTTTAAGCAGGAGAAATTCCAGTGATTTTACCTGGTTTTATACTTTGCTAATTCCATGGCTTGCTATCTATTTACAGTCTTTGTCACAGCAGCATTTCCAAGTCATTTCCGTTAGAGATCTGTGCAGATCAGGATCATATGTTTGCTGGGCTGTGTTTTGTTAAAATAAACATCTGCATTTTTACTGTACATTTGTGCCCAGGTGTTACAGAAAAAAGTGCATCAACAATATTGGCTTCTTAATCATTAGTGTCTGCTATGCTGGTATTTCCCTGGTTGCATCCCTAGAGAAAATACATTCCCTCCATTTGAGAGCAAAGTTTTTTGATGGGGAAGTAGAAAAAGCAAGTCTCTTGGGAAACTCCTGAAATATCATGAACTGTCTGATAGGAGCAAGTTTGAGAGTCAAAAATGCTACAAAAGCTGTCTTTCATAGAAAAGCTTCATACATATAAAGATGTTTTGAACCTCACAAAAGAAACACAATTATGGACTTTGGTTTGGGGAGATTTTTACCTACCTCTAGATAAGGACCTGGCTTTTGGGGTACATACTCACGGAGTGACTGGATTGTGAATAGACATTTGAGGGTTCCAGGTACTTGGCAGTTGCGGTAGATGATACGAGTACAGATATTGTGAAGGGCGCCAAGCTCTTACTGATAGATAACTGAGCTCACCCCCCAAACCGGTTGTGTTAGATAAATGTTATTGGGGCAGGGAGTGGGTCAGCAATAAGAGATGGGATCAATCAAATGTCTCTGTGAAGTCTTCCTGCAAGATGCTTTTTCATGAAGATTTAGGCAGAGGGCACTGATGTTTTCTTGTCCAGGTCAAAAGGTCTGTCTTACCACTCTGGTGGAAGAGCACTCCTGAACACAGGGAAAAGCTTTCACTGCTGCTATGCCAAACTGATTTTCCCTAAAAGCAGTGTTTGCACAACAATTCCCACCTTTGTAGAATTAATACAGTTGAAAATGTAGATACAGTTATGGAAATACCTGCTTCCCTCTTTGCTCCATGCTCTGGTTGGGCATCACGTGTAGTTCTCCCATATGGCTTATTACTCCAAATATCCAGTCACTACAGGTAACGATAACAGCGGTGACCTCCAGCATAAAAACTAGTGTCTATTAAAAAGAGGGAAAACTTTAACAGGGAGAGTTGCCCACTTGGAACAACTTAACACTATATAAAAGACACTATGATAAGTCGCGTGCCAGCAGGTTTGGCATTGTTTTTGGAACATAAGGGACAGCTGGCACCTTGGTATAAAACAAGCCATAGCAGCATCTGTTGTCCAAAGCAAATACTTCACTGTATATTTTAAAGAACAAAAATAAGAAAAGGGAGTGAAATATCCTGGGAAAAACCTCAACAATGTCTCTTTTATTCAGACCTCCATCTTGGGAGTTGTTATGAATTTCTAAGTAGATGTAACTACTGCCTTTCATTGCTATCAGGGTGCAACCAAAGTTCCTTCTGGGCTCAGCTTCGGACAGAGGTGGGTCTGTCTTGGAGCCAGTTGGCCCTGACTCTGTCCAACATGGGGGCAGCTTTTGGTGTATTTTCACCTGAAGCTCCCCATATGCCAAAACCTTGCTACATAAACACACTTCAGTCTCCTCTGCCATTTCACAGAATCACAAAATGGGTAAGATTGGAAGGGACCACTGAAGATCAACTAGTGCAACACCCCTGCTCAAGTAGGGTTCCTTAGAGCATGTCATGAAGGATTGTGTCCAAAGAGCTTTTGAACATCTCCAGAGACAGAGACTCCACAACTTTCCTTGGCAATCTGTTCCAGTGCTCGGTCACCTGCACAGTAAAGAAGTTCTTCCTCACGTTCAGGTGGAACCCCTTGTGCATCAGTTTTTGGACATTGACTGACATCCTACTACTTGCCACCACCGAGCAGAGCCCGGCTCCATCCTCCTGACACCCTCCCTTAGATACATTGATAAGGTTCTCCCTCAGTCTTCTCCATGCGAAACAGGGCCAGCTCCCTTGGCCTTTAGCTATGAGAAAAGGAGGAAGAATAAGAGCGCAGTCAGCAAATGGTTTCTCTAGCCTGAAACATCTCTGATCTTGGAGCTGTTATCTAACAAGCCCCGGAGCACTTTTACTGTTTTTCTTTGTTTTATTGTATTTGAAATTGTTTATTGTCCAATTTTGAAAAGAACTCCTAATGAAGCAGTTATAGGGGGGAACCTTGGTGCTGAAGGCCAGCTCTTCTTGGTAGAACTGCAGTCTCCTCCTTTTCCAGAGGAACAGCTTTCTCTGACTTCCTTTCCTCATCTGTTGATGTTTCCCATGCACTGCCACATAGGGTCTGGCTGGATCTTCAGCGACACCTTGGCTTGGGAGTTGCTATGAATTTTTAAGTAGATGCCACTACACTTTCCTGTCGCTGTGGGAGTACAGACTATTGAATATAACTGCTGTTTACAGAATTTCCACTGAAATAGACATGCATCGATGTCTTCAGGAACGATGTGGTACATGTCCATCTTGCAACATCTCCTACAGTGAGCAGGCAACAACCTGAGAGAATGCTGAGATGTGTGAGAGTGATGGACATGGACTTCTGTATCTTCTTCCTGGACTCAGTTCATAAAACTTGTGTTACATTATAGAGCCTTTATTCTGAAATAGCTATAATACAGTTCCACACTCTCTTTATTCCTATACACACAACTGGTTATACTGGACTGGTAGAGAAGCAAAACAAGGAATTCTGCTAGGATTCTTCTCCTGCCGGGTCTGCAAGATTGGTAGAGACATACCCTGAGAATGGCTGTTGGAACATTTTAAAAGGCTGGGTCATCTGATTTGTTTTTATGGTCATCTGTACTATGTGGCTGAGATGTTTTGCTTGTTTTGATAAAGCAAAGCTATTTATTTAAAACTCAAAAATGTCATATTTGTTTATCTCTGAGACAGCATTAGAAAATGAGACTTCTTACATTCACTCCTTATGTTGGGCAGACAATTTCTTTTCCAGATATGCCTCTGATGAAATTGTAGTTCAGTCATGTTTGATAGACAAAGTTGTTTTGGCAGAATTTTAGTTTACTTTGCAGTTTAAATTCCAGGTGACTTTGAGAATGTCAAGCTGTCATCCCAATGCCAGTATTAACATCACCTCTTATTTATTTTTACTAATATCATAAATATTAATAGGATTTTTAAATAGAAGAATTTTTCCATTCATGAGTTTCAAAGCCTTTAAAAATGGTTAAGAATGCTCTTTCTTTCTGACAGTTAAAGGATTTTAAGCACAGAATTTTGTACCCTTGATTGTTCAAAGGCTAACTTCATTGCTTATTTGCAGAGTTTATTCCTATGCATTTCGTGAGTAACTTGAATACACGGAACTGACTAACATCCGTAGTGGTGGTAGTTAAATCATTTAATCTAGAGTACCGTAGTGAGGTGGAGAAGTCTGGATTACCATGGATAACTACTGGATTCTGACTACCTCTTCAACAGGAAATTATTTACCCATTTTGAGTAACGCTGGATTTGAAACCAGGAGATAAACAAAAGATTTCTCTGCAATAGAGACTGAAGACAGAATTCTGAAACCACTGGGTGTCACTGCTTGACTGCCTTTTGGTGTTATAAATATTTACAGAGGTCTGAGAGGACTAAAAATAACCTGCAACAGCTCTGAGTGGTTGCAGTATTTTCACTGGGAAAATACTTAATTGCTGTTCAAGAAACAGCATTTGTTATTAGTACCACAAGTTCCAAGAAAACCTTTCTACTTTGCTTGCAAAATGATATCTTTGAAATATCTAATTTGTTTAGACTGGTTGATTTTTCTGGCAGCTTATAAAATATAAAATGCTATGTTGTAGTAAGTCATAGGGAGAGTTTTTGAATACAATGACACTGAGGCAGGAAGAAAAAAAAAAAGGATGCTTGTATTAACTGAAATAATTTGCCCTTTCTGGATGTTTTTAACCCTCTTCAGATTATCAGCTTACTAGGGCACAAATATTTTGAAAAAAGGATAGAAATTCTGAACAAAAACAAATGAAAATGTAAAAGCCTTAAAGATATGTGGTATTGCTGTTTCCATTTATGGACTCTGATTTTTCTTAGGTGTAATACAAACACTTGCCAGAGAATGGGGGTTGATCCTGCAACCTGTAAGCAAAATCTTCAATTACAGTGGTAATTTGAGCTTAGCCTGACTAGTTATAGTTTCACCCAGTCAATGGACTTATTGACATAATATACATGACAGAAAATACATGCTAAGAAAAATGTTAATTGTCAATTTAAAGTGCTGTGCATCAATGCATTATAATGGCATTGCTTCATGATCTTGGGGTATTTAAAGTCCCTGATGATGTCATAGGTATAATTAAGGAAAAAATTGGTAACACCCCCCATCCCCAATTTCTCATTGTCCTATACCCTTCTTTTAATTTTTTTTAAATTTCAGAATTTAAAGTTTAATTGGAATGAACTTAATTTCATAACCTTGAAATCCTGCTCAAAAGAAAGGAATCTCTTCTCATATTGATAGTCTTTCTAAACTTCCAGTTAACACACAAGCAAGAGCCGGCATCCCATAATTGAAGGTTTGGAGCTAGCAGTATTGTAACTGGATCCAGTTCCTTCCTTGATGGTCTGCATCAGTAGCAAAGAAGCCCATTCAGTTTCTGGAACACCACAGTGTAGCACTGTTACTCATTTTTAAAACTGGGCAATGAGTTTTCTGCCCTTTTTTTGTCCTGTCTTATGTTGCATAATGTCCTGATTCACAGTTAAAGACAGCATATTACTCCATACTCTAACAGTAGGACCAATTGCTCCAGAAAAGTCAGCTGTGGTTTCTCTGAGCCCCGTTCATTTAATTTCATTTTCCTCTTGTACACATCACTTATTTCAGTATTCAGCACTGCTGCTTTGCTGAGAAAGTTGCAGCCTGTAGGTAACTCACAAAGCCCTAAAAACCTCCATAGCTGTGAGTGCTCAAATCAAAAATCACATAAAGCTAAGGGAGTATTTCTGTACCTCTCAGAGAGGATACAGATCTCTTTTCCAGAAGACTTCTCTACCAGCTCATTCACAGACTCTCAAACAGAAGAGGAATAAGCTTCTACTTGGATAGCAAGTAATTGACAGGGAACAGCTATTGTGTCACTTCTGTTAGATTCTGCCCTAAACAGGCAAACCCATGGATATTTGCACCTGGATGACTGGAAATGAAGCAGCAGGAATATCAGTGTAGAATATAACAAGACTCAAATATTATTTAGAATATAATTTTTTTTAATAAAATGAACTTGAAACCCAAATATAAGCAAGCTCAACAGTACAGAACCTAACCTAAATTTTCTCCAAAGAGTATCTGGATCTGGGAATCTGATAAAAATCAAGAGTTCAGCTGAATCTGGGCTGGTGTAACTGTGGCTGTGTACCTTGCAGTGGAAGAAAGAAACTATTTCAACAAGAAGCAACACATACTGGTAAGATGTAGTGATTGTATGGACAACAAATATGGAGTAAGCCTCTGAACTCCAGCACGTAAACTGGGGAGCAGATAAATGGTTGAGGTTAGCAGAAAACATACCATCAATTAAGTTTTTAGAAAATCACAGAATCTGATGACAGGATAGAAATATCTCTAAAATAAGCAAAAGGGAAAGTGCCAAGGTTTGTGTGGTGAAATAAGAGAAAACTCCCAAGAAAGGACATTCCCTGCAGTAACTATAGGCTGAGATTATATATTCAGCAGGAAAATATTTGAATGTATTGGGGTCTGAAAATTCTAATCCTTCAAACTGGCTTCCCTCCATTAATCCTTGCAAATACAATAAATATGGCCAAGGTTATATAATGAATGAATTAGAAGAATATCTCTTAAGACCAACAGATCCAGCATCATGAAGCCGTAGGTATAGTGCAAACACACTTGAAATTACTCTTGCAAGTGTTAGAGCACCAATAAATGCAGTAAACACAAGTAAAGAGAAGATACATTCTTTGAATATGTGATGGGTGACTGCTTCAATTTGGTTCTGAAAATCTATGTTTTTCAAAATGTCTTCAGTATACAGCTTTTAATGGATATTTCCTTCAAAGTGCTTATCCAAAACAGGGAAACCAACACTATTTGCACCGGAAGTTTAAAATTTTCAGCAGTTTTTCTTTGCAAATACAAAGAATTCAAGTCAAGAAAACAGAGATTTCTTGAAAAACATTTGCTAAAATTCATCTTAAATGCTTCCAGTTCAGGCTTTTTGACAGTAACATATATTTAAGGAACACTATTCTAAAGAACAGATACCACAAAGAGCAAGAGGACACTGCATGAAGCAGAATAAAAGTTTTGGTAAACACTTACAATCTTGGTGGAAAAACCTGCCAGTCAAAGAATTCACTACAATCTCAGTAATATTTACTTTAAGAGTAATTATTATAATCTGTATGCTTATCCAGTTACTCTACATATGGCCTTGCTTCTCTATATTGTTAAATTCATAAAAAGAACCCCTTGAACTACCACTTTTATGTTCCCCTTTTGGATTTTGTTTGTTTTACTCCCTAAGCTTTCCCAGAATCATCTGATATTTTACCACTTGAATTTGTTTGTATGGATCAATTTACCAACTCATACAGTATTTTCATGCGTGTTTGTTTATTATTTTTTCTTAAAATCCTTTCTTCAACTGAGGACTCCAAAACCAGATATAAGATTTCTGCCACGGCCACAATGAAATCTTTTACAGTTGCTAGTGTAACCTTTTCCCCTCCTTTTCTGTGCTCCTATGATCTTTCAAGGATTACATTCACTTCTTTTCTCTATTATCACATTCATCCTCAATGACTACCTAAAGGTTTGGATGTATCATATTTGAAGAGTCCCCAGGCATTTCAATGTTGACAACATTACTTTTCTCAAAGGAAAAATACTTCGGCATAACCCCATAAAATACTTGACTAGCTTTTAAAGTAATTAAGAAAAATAATGGGCACTGATTAAATAGAAATATTTGCCTATGTTTACAAAATTTATGTAATTGCTTGAGATATTCAAACAGCATGGCACCCCTTATTAATAAAACAATTAATTTCAGAACTACAGGTTCACAAAACAAGAACCACTCAAGGACAGAACCATTCAAAGACAGAACGATTTGACTTTGTTTTTTCTTTTTAACGAATGAATAAAGGAAAGAAAAAGGAAGTTAAAGACTGGACAATTCAAAATAGGAATGAAGCACATATAAATAGCAAGAAAGTAGAGCCATTGGAGCCAAATGCTGGAAGAATTGAACACTGGTAGATATGCTACAGCCTAACACAAAGCACACTGGTCTCCAGTCCATTCTTCCTAATTCTTCAATAAGAGCATTACCTCACACCAGGTAAAGATGTCTCAACGTCAGTGGGAACATAATGAAGTGGGAATTACTGCCAGCAACAGCTATTTTTCCAGCTGTGTTTTGAAGAAGAATGTGTTTTGTAAAGCTTATTTAGAATTAGTACCATTCCTTTTAAAAACTCTTTAGTTTACTTCATGTTTTGAAACAAAGTAGAAATATCTCCCTCTCTTTTAATTTTTTTTAAGCCTTATAAGATCCTTTCTTGTCTATCTAACTTTCCCTACTTGAAACAGGGTAAAAAAATCAAAGTCTTCCTATTTGTAGGGGCTAGTATCAGCACAGCTGTGGTGGTGTCTGAAACCACGAGGAGCTGTCATTGAAACACAGGATTTGGTGTTTTGTCTCAGCACCCCTTCATTTTCCTCACTGAGGTGGAGACTCTTTCAAGCAGGCATGTTCTCACTCTATTATTAAATTCAGAAAAATCAGCCAGTGATACTACATTTGATACAACAACATATATAAAATGTTGTTGTTGCAGTGTATGTCCCTTTACATAATCTGTCCCTTCAGCTGGGGTCTGCTTTTAAAAGCACCGAAACCATTACCATCTTACCTCATGCACTTTTTCACTCTATAAAAATGTTTTTGTTCTACATATAAAATTACAAATGGTTTTTCTTCCTCCCTCCAATTCTATCTGGCTCCTAAAAATAAAACAGAATGGTTTTTTACTTTTCCATAGACTCCTGCAATTTCAAAGTTTGCTTTATATTAAACAATACTTCACTTAGACCTTCCCAAATGCACTGTCTTTGGAATTTATGCTAAGTGATGTTTATGGATAAGTTATAGTTCTTTCCCAGTTTTGCACCAAATAAGAGACTAGATTCAGTGTGTTTTGGACCACACTTCTGGTATCATGTCAGCAATTTGAAGAGTGGTATGTCTGATGTGGTACAACAGCTGGTATGAATTTAGATTTGGTTAGATGAAGATGATGGTTCTCAACTTCTAGGCCAAAATTTTATTTATTTATTTTTTAATAGCCTGCACATATGCAGAGGCAATTCCATTTCAGGCACCATACATGTACTTACAACACCCATATCTGAGCCTTCTTCTGTAGTAACTTTGTCTCTGGCCACGGAGGAGTCAGTCAGATATAGCCACACAGTGCTCCTACAGGAGGAGGTGTTAGCTCTACCTCTTGCGTTTTTTAGTTATATTGCTACCACTCTGTGACCTTGGTTACAGGCTTTCCCACACAGGTTCACATCATGTCCCACCCTGTTGATGGAAGCTGAGGTGTTCAGTAAAGCACATTTTCCTTGAAAATCAATTTCGAAGTCAGCACGTGACCCCACATTTGAATGGGGGGAAGAAATAGGCTTCGAAAATGCACGCTCAGCTAATCATAGCAGAGGTAAGTAAAACCAATTGAATTGTTTGGGGAAGAAAGATTTATGAGGGGAAGTTCAGCTGCAGCCTTAATTGGATAAGGGAAATAATTATGGGATGCCAGTGCCAACAGAGCAAGTACGATTCTTTACAAAGCAGCAAACATGAACAGTAGGTGCCTTGCTTCTTATAACATGAAAAGCACCATCCCTGTCTGAATTTAAAATTGGTTGGTTTGTCAGCTCAGACTCCTGAATCTTTATTAGCCCATTTTCCCTTTTAAGTTCCGTTTCTGTAAGGCATTTAAATACATGCCTACTTTTAAGTAGAGAAGGGCTGCTGGTGAAGGCAATCTGAATTCCAAATTAGCCATATATATTTTAGTACTCTGCCAAACAGGAGCTTTGAATAACAGCATTAAAGAATTGGGTATTTTATTCCCTTTACATTGATTAACCTGAGATGACTGTATGTTTCAAAGCTGCAGCAGTGGCCGGTCCATTTGTCACACCAACTATTGACTATCTTGTGTTCTTTAGGGATGGCAGCTTGCAATAATATGACATCAGGAAGATTGATTTATTTTATCGTTTTTCTGATTTGTGGAAGCCTCAGTCTCTTACATTCAGGGCCAGGATTTGATAAAAGCTCTACTGTAGTGGTTCCTAGTATTTATGGTGCTATATATCCAGAAGGGTTACAGTTGCCATCATGTTACCTAACGCTTTTTTCCTTTTGACTTTGAGATATATTATCCTTCTTGATATAGATGGAAAGGCCTGACTTGGTGAAGTCTACTGCATGATGCCATAGCTAATGGCATGTTGCTAGGTAATTATAAAACTCACTAAGGGAAATGAAGTGCTCAGTAAAGGGGAATGCTTGAAATCCCAGCGCATGGAAGTCCTTCAGCCTTTTCCTTGGGATGGTTATTTCTGCAGATATGGGATAAGGATGAGTGAACCTTCTTCCACTGCCTCCCCACCACCCTTTTGCCCATATATAACCATGCTACCTTTGCAACAAGGTTAGTTCTATTTTTTCCACCTTTAATCCTTGCCCTTTTATTGAGGCTGCAACCAAGTGAAGTAGTTTTGTGTTGCTTTTTTACCTTGTGAAAGCTGTCTACAAAGCTGGAGATGAAACCAGCAACTCTTCATATGTAACAGAAGACACTACAAAGGGCTTGTTAGCAGGAAAGTTTCCAAAGATTGATAGTCAACACATTTTTTCTTTTAGCTCCCTGGATACCAAGCAGCTTTAAGATAACCTGCCCTTTCCCACATTCTATTTCAGCCCAGGGTAGTAGATAATCTTTTAACCAGTTGAAGTAGCACTGCAAAAAACCAGCATTCTTCCTATGTCTGGGGACAGGAGGGACTAAAAGACCCCAAGGAGGAGTCTCTAAATGCTTTGCAAAAATCTCTTCTGAATGGCATGTGCACCTCTGTAAAGCATCAACCTGTGCCTGTGGTCCAGCCTGTACTGTCTCATTAACATTGCCATAATTACTTTCACAGTGGATACAAATTTTCAATGGTGGTTGCTTTTAAATTTACTAATATAGAAGTTACATGGGATTAAGGGATATGAAATTCAGTAAAACCAGCTTGGTTTTCTCACTTAGTAAAGAAACAAACTTGGGAAACTTGGGAGGTTCTATGTCCTGGAGGTCACAGAGAGATTAAGAATGGAACTGCTGAATCTACAACTGTGTGGAGTCACTGTACTCCTTCCAAAAATCCTATGGTTCCTGGAGGCAGCTTTGGTGATCTGCACTGTGGTCACACCTGCTGGTACAAGGGACTCAAAATTAACCTTCACAGAAAATTATTTTTTGGCTGTCAATGGGGTCTGTTTACAGATTACAACCGTTGGACAGAAATTTAACTTTTAATCCTCATGGAGAAGGTGGAAAAGGAAGGTGGCTGTAATTAACATAGCAAAAGCAGAGTGCACAGCCAGCGAGACCAATCAATAGCATACTTTTCTTTATGTTCTGTTACAAATATGTACCTTTTCCCCAAGAGATATCAAACATGTTAAAGGCAATATTGGATTACTATATGCTGCACTTCTGCATGCTGAAAAGTACCAGATAACTTTTATAGATGTCTACCTACCATACTCACACATTTGCAGAAGTCAGGTTTCCACCCTTTAGAGTCTGTAATACAGTTAGCTAATAATTTGTTTATTTCATTAATCTAGAACTTTTCTCATGGGTTTTTTAAGGATTTTTTTCTCCTCTTATGCATAATTGTCCTGAGTTCCAAATAATTTTTGTCTACTCATAGCAATAAAGATATAAGGATTGGTCCTTATGTTTTATTTTAATGAGCATTCAGACGATACTCTCTCTGTCTACTGCAAAAAGCAGAACTCCTCCAGACTTTGCTTCTGAAAAGTGGTGGTTTGAATTTGAATCCTATATACTACCTGCTGTGCTTAGTGCATCTACAAAGTTAATGACTGCTATTTTTGCCCAATTGCTTTCTGCTTGTGTACTATGCAGAAAGAGTTGCAAAATTGTTTTGAATATTTAAAGAAGTGGGAAGACAGCATATTATTTAATAAAATTGCTATGCCTACTAGAATATCTGCATTTTCATTACATCTGGAGTCTTGTTGCACCTTGTTCTTAAATAAAACAAACTATTAACAGAAAAGTTTTACTTGCAAGTAAAAATGAGTAAGTTTTGGGCAACCCTTTCCTGTGCTAAGGTTAAAGTAAATGCCCTAGATAGAAAGAGCTCTGAGCAGAGTGGAGGAAAGTAGGGAAAGGGTTTGTTACAATGAGGAGTAAACATTAAAAATAATGTATGAGACAGAAGGAAATGAGAGGGAATAGGAATTGAGATATATAAGTTGGGAAGTGGTTGCCATAGACGCATAGAATGATTTGGGTTAGAAAAGACTTTACAGTTCGTCTTCTTCCAACCCTCCAGTGTAGGGATACCTTCCACTAGGCCAGGGCCTTAGCCAATCTGGCCTTGAACACTTCCAGAGATGGGGCATCCAAAACTTCCCTGGACAACCTGTTCCTGTGTCTCATTGCTCTCACAGTAAAGAACATCTTTTTAATACTAATCTGAACCCATTCTCCTCCAGTTTAAAGCCATTCTCCCTTGTCCTATCACCACAGGCCCTTGCAGTGCTCTCCCGCTCTCATGTAGCCCCCCTTTAGTTTTTGGAAGGTTGTAGTAAGGACTCTCCAGAGCCTGCCCTTCTCCAGGTTGAACAGCCCCANTTGCTCTCACAGTAAAAAACACCTTTTTAATACTAATCTGAACCCATTCTCCTCCAGTTTAAAGCCA
>VWZT01006843.1:0-28523 GCA_013397055.1 Pachycephala philippinensis
GTGCTGGTCGACAGCCGGCTGAACGTGACCCAGCGGTTTGCCCAGGTGGCCAAGAAGCGCCCTGGCCTATAACAGCAATAGTGTGGCCAGTAGGACCAGGGCAGTGATTTTCCCCTTGTACTCAGCACTGGTGAGGCCGCGTCCCGAATCCTGTGTTCAGTTCTGGGCCCCTCAGTTCAGGACAAACATTGAGGTACTGGAGCGGATCCAGAGAAGGGCAACGGAGCTGGGGAAGGGTCTGGAGCACAAATCTTAAGAGCAGCTGAAGGGGCTGCGATTGTTTAGCCTGGAGAAGAGCAGGCTCTGGGGCGATCTTAGTGCTCTTTGCAACTGCCTGAAAGGAGGGTGGAGCCAGGTCGGGGTCGGTCTCTTCTCCCAGGCAACAAGTGACAGGAGAAGTGGAAGTAGCCCTAAACTGTGCTAGGGGAAGTTTAGGTTGGCCATTAGGAAGAATTTCTTGACAGAAAGGGAGATTAGACATTGGAATGGACTGCCCTGGGAGGTGGTGGAGTCACCGTCCCTGGAGGTGTTTAAGGAGAGACTGGACTTGGCACTCAGTGCCATGGTCTGGTTGACATGGGGGTGTTGGCTCATAGGTTGGGCCCGATGATCTCAGAGGTCTTTTCCAACTTAATTGATTCTGCGATTCTGTAAGAAAGGCCTTGGACAGTGTGTGTGACATGGGGTGAGGGTTGGGACCCCCACAGGGTGTGTGTAGGCAGTGTCACTGTCACAAAGCACTGCCCACTGCTTGGGCTGTCACTCCTGTATGGGACTGAGCCCTGGCTTTGATGTGGTACAGGGCATGACGCACAATTCACACTTCAGTCGTCCTGGTAGCTGTAAAATGCTCTTGAGCCCTGGTCATCAAGGGTGCTGACATACTCTCTTTTCTGAGCCATCTTGCTTATTGTTTCACTTCACTGCCGGACTGACTCTTGATCTCTCCATTTTTCCACACCATAGTAATTGCATGCCCTCACAAAAAGCTGTGAAAATGTGCCTCAGATTTTACAAGTAGGAACCAATTTGCTGATGCAGATTTTCCAGGTACTGTTTGCTGTCTGATAAGTAAAGAGCTTTTCAACAGCAACACAGATAGAAGCAACACTCCTGTGTGATAGGATGGAAGATTTCAGACTGTGTGCAGCATCTTTTTATTAGGTTGCTTTGCTTTTTTTTGCATAAATTTTACCTTCTTTTTCAGCATATAATGAATGTTCCAAAGCGAATAGCTCTGTTTAAAATACATTTAAGAACTTCTGTGTATCTTGCAGAGTATATAGAGGGAGGATCCCTCAGGATTTCCGGGGGGAAGGTTTATACGCTTGAAAAAGGAAGTTTGTGTTTATCCATCTAATCCTTTTATACTATTTTTCTAAACTTCATGTGTTTTGTTTTCTGAAAAAAAGGGAGTGTTCTCAAAATACTGGCTTGTTAAATCTGATTGCTGTGTTGTGGTAAGGTGTAATGTTTCCAAGACCAGTATCTATGCAACTTACTGGTTCAGTTTGTTGTTGATCTGTTTTATTTTTCCTGTCCAGCTGAAATTCGATAGTGGAGTTTTACTGCTGAGCACACACAGACTGATCTGGAGGGATCAGAAGAATCATGTAAGTCCCACTTTTACCTCCTGTATGTCATTCAGTTGGAAATTTCATAATAAACAACAAGTAGCTTGCAATGAAAAGCCTGCACACAGAGAGGGGATTTTTCCTGCCG
The DNA here is from genome assembly GCA_013397055.1 of Pachycephala philippinensis. Taxonomy (NCBI): domain Eukaryota; kingdom Metazoa; phylum Chordata; class Aves; order Passeriformes; genus Pachycephala; species Pachycephala philippinensis. The sequence goes on from VWZT01006843.1 coordinate 1,723, forward strand.
TTGTGTGTGTTTTGTTGTACAAGTATAGTCCACTTTTTGGCTCACAGCAGAAAGAGGATTATGTAGTGTTCTTTCACTCAGTCCTGCTTTAATAAAATAATCATGGAGAGATGAGAAGGGATAGGAATGTATCCTATAAATTTTCCTTTTCTAATGGCACAGAAATAAAGGAGAAAAGAGCCTGGTGTCATGCACTAAAAAGCATTGATTTTGAGACCGAAGTTGAATGTGTCAGGCAAATCATAATGCGAAGTTCTCTCCTGTGCTCCTTGTCTAGGAAAGCCTTTTCTTCCTTGTTGGTTTCAAATCCAAGTTTCCCAGTCTTCTGCTCCCACCATATAGTCCCAGACCATGATGTGATAATAGGATGTGTTTGGTGGCAGGATTGTTTTGCACACATCTTGCCCTCCCAGCTGCCTGCTCCTGCCATGAACCATCCCTTCGATCAGCCAGAACATTTGTCTGTACTGCTGTGGACAGCTGGTCACAGGTTAAGTGGCACTCTCAGAACTGCAGTGTGGTAACTGTAGTAAAGTAAAAAAAAACTGCTGAATGCTTTGTGTCATCAACCACAGCCTGGGAACGCAGGCTGGAAGTGGGAGAAAAAGACCACAAACACATAAAGCTCTAGGCATAGACTGTGACAATAGGCACCACTCCACAGATGCAGTTGAAGGAGAAGTCTTCCTCAGACCAGGTTGGATTATGCTTGTTTTGGACAGAGTAGTTGAGAAATTAAGCCCTGAAAGCCAAAGTTTAGACAGAGCACGTTTAGATTACACTTTTCAAAAGCAAATTGTATTCCACTGGGCTAGTTTTGTGCAAGGGCAGCTGAAGCACCTCTCACACCCAAAGGCCGTTCCCTAGCAAATACCACATCCTTGCTCCAAAGCAAGGAGCTACTAAGAGCAGTCTGAAGGTAATGTTCTTAATTTGGCAAAGCAGTATGTTTTTTTTCTTTAGGGATTGTTTGCAGGAACAGGAGAACTATTTTTACTACAATTTTTTCCAAATGTTTAAAGAGCTGTTACCCATGGTGGGATTACTGTTACACAGGTTAGGGCTTGATTGTCCAGACCATGAGCTATTTTGTATAAACTAACATGGGGCGTTTTTGCACAGTCATCACATTATCATATAACATAATGTGCTAAACTCTATGTTAAACTTTCTATTTCTTCATCAGCATCTCTTTTTGAGAGCTGCAACAACTACTGCCTACTGCTTTTTGTACTGCAACAACTACTGCCTCTGATCGTCTCACTTGGACTTCTTGCATGCTTGGAGTAACATTGGGCATTGCGGCTTCAGCAAGTTGTAGCAAGTTGAACATATCCCTATTCTCTCCTCTCCAACAAAAAGATTACATTTGTCTCTTTTCCCCAACTTCTCCCTCCTCTCCTAGGCCACAGGACTTCTTGTACTCTTCCAAGGTTGTTGAATTCACTAAATCAGCAGAGGAAAACCTTGGAGAAGAAGAAAAATTATTTTATTTTAACTAATTTAACAAAACAAAGATTCTGACAAACTCAGGCTTGATTAACAGAAGGGGCAGAAATGTGGCCCAGAGATGGGCAAAAATTACCCAGTTCTGATTAGAAGATGTAATTAACTTTCTTAGTAGGGTAAATAAAGCTGATTTATTTTCAGGCTCTCAGTACTGAAACAGGGGGAGCATAGTGCCCTTTTGTTTTCATGCTGAGTTGTTGTCTAAGCTCAGGTGTGGTTTAACATCAGACTTAGAAACCTTAGCTAGCTTACCTAGAATAAATTTGTACAGAGCCCCCTTTTATTGTGTCTGCAATCCATAATAATAAATGGAGCTCTTGTCATTAGCTGTGTTTTATAGCTGCTGTTTTTACATGCTACCTGCAGTTGGAACAGTGTTTCCAAAAAAAAAAAAAAAAAACAAACCAAAAGGAATTCTGTAAAGTTTGTTACATAGCTAGATTTGTGCAAAATTTTGAATGATAAAACAATGCAAATTGTGGGCATGAGAAGAAAAAATCCAAATAAACACACAGCATATTTAACACCTTTCTATTTTTGTATCCCTTCCTGTAGCTTCTCTCGTCAGGAAGGGGTGATTCTAAGTCCTTGTACTTAAAATAAGTTCACATAACTTTCTATCTTGGAATGAAATGAATCAGTCACTTTGACAGTGTACATACTATATATAGTTGAACGCTTTTTGTCATTTTCAAACCCTTTTTTTAACAGAAGTATCATATTGCCTATCTTTTAAAGTGTCCAGAACTTTGTGGATGTTTTACAAACAATGACTGTTTGCAATGGCTTCAGAAACTAGAGTCAAAGAAGAGTCTACATAGCTTGCAGTTAGAGTTTTTAGAAATGGAAGTACAACCCAGGTTTTTTTACCCAATAAGAGATTTACTTACTGGAGTTGGAGCTCCTGCATGTATACTTCCCTGCTCTCAAATTTAATGAGTATTTAATTATTCCGTGCAAAGAGGAACAATTTTGGTAGTAGGGATTGAGAGGGCCCTGTAGCAGTGTCTATTGTAGCCTGGTGTTAGGCAGTAGCAGGTGGAAGAGAGAGGTGCAGAGAGGGAATGCAACCTTGTGTTTCCTGCATTCTGTGTCAATCACCAAGCTGTTGTGTGGGAGATGATGTTCCTCAAAAGGTATTCACCAAAACAAGACCAGGCACTTTATTAGATGCTTTGAATTGTTGCCATAACAATTTCTATCTCAAATGTATGTAGAAAGAGTTTAGCCTGGGGTAGGTTAGTCTCCAACAGATGGATACAGTCTTGTTTCTTGCTCTATGTTTTGTTTAAAGCACAGTCCAATAAATGGGTGTTGAGATGCACCAACTGCTGGATTAAGTTCTTCACTGTAGGATAGGTGGAAAAATTCCTATTGCACTCAGACAATAGTCTAGATTTTAGATATTCGGTATTTTAAAAGACTGGTGGGTTTGGATATTTTTTTTTAGCTCTCAAAGTAAAATCAATGCAAAAATGACAAGAAGCTATGAGTATTGTGCACCTACAGAGATAAGGTGCAGTAGTGTGGAAATTTTAGTGTTTAAATGTTGAACTTAGATCTAAAGATTTGTTAAATCTTGTAGTCCCTTCTGTGAATCTAGCTTGAAGTTTTTAAAACTGACACATTGACACTTAAGTTTGTTGAGGTTTTTTAATTAACTAGAACTCAGTTTCAATTTTGTGCTATTTTTTACATCTATTTCACTGTAATGCATTGTTTCTGTTCTTACCATCGTATTTCACATAGAGTGCCTCAGGCAGCACCTGTAGATATCCATACTGTTTGTGAAATGGGGAAAGAGAACACTTGGGTTTAGAGAGTGATAGAATATGGCTTTAATTCACCTGTGTTTGTGGTGTTTGTTCCAGGAGTGCTGCATTGCTGTACCTCTGTCTCAGATTGTATTTATCGAAGAGCAGGCAGCTGGGATAGGAAAAAGGTATGGCCATCCTCATTGTCTTTTTCAGGTGGATCCTTTCACATGCATGTTATGTGAGGTACCCAATATTATAGATTAATTCATGGTAGGTTTTGTTTGCAATCTTAAGTTTCCAGACTGACAGCCACAAGGACCATTGAAGTCAAATGTGTAAGAGAGTCATGATTGATGTGATTTGTTAAGTAACTGTCATGTAATCACTAAACAAGTATGTGTTGATGATTTTAGAGGTCTTTTCCAATGTAATGCTGCCAATGATTTTAAGTTTCTAAAGAAAAAATTTTGGCTGGAGGAATATACACACAATTAACCTCTGCTTGCAGCCTACGGTCAGATTGGTACTGTAATATGCTGGGAGTATTCAGAAGAAATCAGTTAATTCACTAATGCTGAAGAAGTAAATAACGACCAATGAAAAGACTATCAGTAAAATGGCATGGGAATGGAGGACTTGCAGTCATGTTGTGATAGCAGTCTGTTAATGTTCCTAAAATCATGCTCTCCCAAGGTCTGTTTTGGTAGTAGGTGTCGTTTTAGACTTATTTCCATGCATGTTGCCTTTGAATGTTGGTTTTGGATAAGTTCACATACAGTGTCCACAAGTGAAATATAAAAGTGGGATAGGTTACACATAATATTGGGACCTTTTGTTTTCCTGTGTCAAAGATAGCATATTTTGGCTTTTGACCTGCAAGAACTACTGCCAAATTAAACGACAACTTGACAATCAGTTTTTATCCTAACTAAAAGGTTTTTTGGAAATTATTGCTTGAAATTTTAGCATTTGTTATGTTTATTTCTTAAGAATTGATGGTAGGTACATTTTAAATTTGTAAAATGTTTCTGCTTTAGAGGCCGTAGTAGTTTTTATGCAAGACCAACTTCATCAAAATATTTAAATGTTGATGCATAAATGTGAAGCATTACTTGATGATCTTTAGGTCTTATGTGAGATAGTTAATAGAGGCTTTGATGAAATGGTTAAGTTTGATACAGAAATGGTTTATTTAGATATTACAGAAATATCTTCTCTTTTACCTTCTCCTTAGTGCCAAAATAGTAGTTCATCTTCATCCTGCTTCTTCAAACAAAGAGCCTGGTCCATTCCAAAGCAGCAAATATTCCTACATCAAGCTTTCTTTCAAAGAACATGGGCAGATTGAAGTAAGTTTTGTACCATGGATGCCAAGCAAATCAGGTCTTTGGACATGCTTTTCTCCTCTTGGTGTGTTAGTGATAATTTTCCATGATCTTTCCATGTTTACTTTTGAGGTGGAGCTTTTTCAATACATCCTTTTGGATGACAAACACTATGAGCCTCCCATGTTGTATACTTTCATTAAATACTGCAAATAGAGTTCCAAAAATGTCGAGAGGCATTACGAGGCTAGTCCTTATTTTAGGGGGTTTAGTATAATCTTATACTTTCTTTTTTAATCTACTAAATTGAACACAAGATTTTCCAAAATGACATCTCTGAAATCTGTTAAATGTTTAACAAAGTAAAAGATGTTTCTTTGTACCTAACCCTCTATTGAAGAGGAATCAAACAACTTATTCCTAATTGTCTCTCTAATTTTATTGCTGAACACCTTTTGTTGCCTCAGAACTTGCATTTATTTTACACTTTATTTGTAATTTTTCTTAACCTACACCAAATCTCAAAGGCCTTGAGCATTCTAAGAAAAATGTAATATATTCTTAAAAGAAGTCTTATCCTAAAAACCAAACAAATTGTGCTCTGTAAAGAAATTTCACAGTGGAAGATCCTCATTTGACGAGACTGAGAACTAACTTTGGACTGTGGAAAAAGCTATACCTGTTCACTGCAGAAAATCAGATTTTCAACTCAAATTAGTTAGAAATGTCTTAAAAATGCATGTGCTTGATCAGACTCACTTTCATTTCTTTGTGAGCAGTTTTCAGATTATGATGACCACAGATTTATGCATAGTATAAATGTGTGTTTTTCTCAATCATAATCGTAATTATTTTACTGTTAATATTGTGTCTGAAAATTAAACTTACTGTGCTTACTGGTTGCCTAGCACATCAATTACACCCGAGCCTTTCTTTATGACTTCTGAGTGCTTCCTGTGAACCTGAACAACGAAAGGGTGAAATAGATTTTCTTTCTGGATATTGGTCAGTGGAATATACATAGTGTTAACTAATGCCACCTTCTGGTATCACCAATAAACAAATCAGTTTAATTGATCTATGTGGTTGTTTTTATATTGCTGAATTAGCAGATCAACAGCAATTGGATTGTTCTGTTTTCCTTCCTTTAAAAGCATGCCTTTGAGTATACCTCAACATTTTTAACTTTAGCATGGTTTGGGACACTTTGAATATCTGAAGAAATATTTTACAATAGAAGTACTTAGTGACTACATGGCTTCTCCTCTGATGTGAATACTTTTGAAGACTGGACATTAAGAATTTCCATATAATGAGTTCTGTACCATGGATGTGTAGGTGTTACCATGCTTTGTCTCCATGCTTGGTGAAGTTTATTTCATCACCACCAAGATGCTAAAAATACCCAGAGGTACTCTGCACAGTTTATGAAACATCTGTTGTCACTCTTCAATGTTTGCAGTTCTATAGACGATTATCAGAAGAAATCACACAAAGGAGATGGGAGAGCATACCCACTGGTCAGGCCATGCAAGTTAACAAGGATTCACAGGTATGTGCAGAGCTTCTGAGCAGGACCTCTTACTGCCACACTTCTTATTGTGTGTAATCTCTTATTGCCACTTCTTGCCACTCCCATATACTGCATCCAGCATGTGACTAACCAACATCATGGGCACATGCAGGAATTCAGCTTTAGTTTGCCTGTTTTTTCACTAGCATAAATTAGTTTCTCGTTTGCATTCTTCACCTGATAGAACACAGTAGCCTCTCTTTCTTGAGTGTGTTTAGATTATTAACTCATTTTTTTTGTTTGTGTCAGTTAGACACACACACATAATTGTGCAAATAAAATATTTATTTGCGTATACTTTTATTCAGCATGTGAGGTCCAATGATGCTGGAAAATTTTTTTGTCTTAATTGTGATTTCTGGTTTATTTTTTGTGGCTGGAAGTCAAATATATAACGTAACTTTTATATAACTCTTTGAAACCTATATATGTTTGATTTGAATGTGTATTCTAAATGGACAGTTGTTAGGGAGAATGTCATATGTTAGATTACCTTCTTTATCTGCCTTCATACTTCTAGGTTATAAACCCTGATAAACATGTAGGTGTTGTTTCTATATATTAATGTGCTGAATATATGAATATATAGTATTGTATGAATTAAATAGGATGATTTAAAGATAGTTCAATATGAAATCCTGTCATGTTGAATACCCAATACCCCTTTGGTCAATGTAGTACCTATAAGCACAGTTGCAGTTGGAGTAATGCATGAAGAATCTAATCAAAATGCCGTCCCTCTTGTACTTAAGCCATAGCAACTCATTAATACCAGTGCTAAGATTTGCAGTCAGAGATTAGAGACTGCTGCCACTGAGGTACCAGCCTTTCTAGAACACATTTGGCATCTGGTAAAAGTTTCACCATCGCCCCCATTCTAATACCTCTGAGGAACGCAAATTAGACTGCACTTGGCATTGTGTTTTTATGTTTCTGTTTCTACAGGCTGGGTTTCTTGAAGTAATAAATTCAGGCATTTCTACAGCTCTAATATGGCTGCTCACATGGACTTGAGAGGCTAGAACTGAGATGAGCTGGATTACTCAGTCTGGATATTAAGCCGTATCAATAGCTTCAATATATTATCAATATCATTATTTGTCTAGTACAGCAAATTTATACATGGTTCACATTTCTTGTTTATTTTTTTTACAATGGTTTAAAAATTACTGTCAAGAAATGCATGAAATATTGTATGAATGATACCTGCTGTTCGAGGGACTATTTCCTGTCCTCTAATTTTCACAGTGAGGCAGATGAGAAAGCTTAGCATTTCCTATTTTGATTCTTTCCTTTTTTCCTTTTTTTTCAGGCAGGAAGAATAAGGGCTGTAGGAATTGTAGGTATTGAAAGGAAATTAGAAGAAAAAAGAAAAGAGACTGACAAAAACATTTCTGAGGTAAGTACTTTTGAAGTTTCAAGGTCAACTACCTGTCTGAACTATTTACATTCATTCACACTTCCTTTTAGGGACAGCTGAGACTATTTATTGTTTTTGTTGAGAAGTCTGAATTGATTAAGAATGTACAGATTACAGTTATTTATTTTGTTTAACTGGCTTATCAATATATGTAAAGGTACTTCATTTAAACAATTCCTTTCAAGAAGATTGTTCTTTGAAACTAACAGTGTGTGTTTATTAAACTAATTTTGGTTTCAATTGAAAATTGAATATATATTAAGCAGAATGTGCTGATCCAAATGTCTGCACATAACTGTGGTGAAGTTAGATTTTCATCTTATAGTCAGGTTTTTAAATGTTACATCTAGGCTTATAATTATAGTAAAATGATTTGCAGTCCAGGCATTGACAAGATGTTACAAGTCTTGTGCAAAATACCTGGGCTAGATGGAGATCATCCTTTTCCATAGAACCAGCACAATAGCTGAATTCCAGATATCAATACTGATGGACAGCAGAGACATTTAATTTCTTCATATATACCATATGTATTGAGAGCAATACCCTCAAAAAATGATTCTGTCTTGGTAGTAGAGATTAATACAAAAGTACTCATAAACTACATGCAGCAGATTTGTTCTTGTGGCAAAGCTTTATGGGATTCAGACTGCCACGAGAAAAAGGCATTCCCTGCTCTAATACTTAAGAAAATGATAGTGCCTTTGCAGGCCATGTGCTCTTTCAGATACTGGGAGCATTAAACTTCTTTGCTTTCTGTCTGTGAGGAATGTAATGAATGAAGTTTTGTGTGTAGTTCAAAAGGTATTGTGGTTACATGTGTGTGTATATAGTTCAAAAGGCATTGTCTGCTTATTTTTTCCTTTAGTAGCTTTGTCAGAGAGTAAAAGAAATCCATTTATACATGCTGTATGAGCAGAGGAAAACCATGACTTGTAAAATCCTGCCTTCCTCCAGCTTTAAATGTTATAAATTACTTAATTTAAAAAATGGTGCCCTGGCTTCCAGGAAAAGGCTTCCTGCATCTGCTGTTCAGTGCTGATAAGAATCCAGTTCTTTAGCCTTTTGTTTATCTGAGGAAGTTCCTGTTAGGTGTGTGCACATTCCCCTTTGTTTCCAGGCCTGCCATGGGTGAGTCAGGCAGAGGAGGAGTTAGACACAGCATGCTGTTTATTTAGCTCAATCAAGAGTTCTTTTGATGAATGTTGTTTTCATGCAGGTATAGAGATTAGAAATAAGCTGGGAAAAGCCCTGTTAGAAAACTTGTTGTTGATATCGTATACAAGTAGAGTAGCAGGACTTTGATTTACACTAGAGATTGGGAAACCTATTGTAAATTTTTCAATTTGGCAGATTAGGGAGTAAGAAGTATTCCAAAGAGAAGCTTTTGTTTTCTTAGTGGTAAATTATTGTTATGCAGTGGTATATTTTCTTTAGTCCCCATGGACCGCTTAATTTTGGTGGTACCTAACTCAGGTACCAAGTGCTAGGAGACTAAACTTGTCCAGTCAGTGGAGAAACACTGGCACTACCAGGAGGTGAAAAGCAAACCCTGTCTCTTTCTAGAGGCATCTCCTTTTGTTCTTTGCATGTTGAATCTCTGACCAATAAGCTTCTACATAAAGCACCTAAATGCAGATGGGAACATTGGGGTCTTCCTGCAAAAACACTGCTAAAGTGCGTCTTTCTAGTCAGGGATTAGTCAGAGTAAGCCAGAAATGACATAGAGGCAGTGAGAAGAAGCTGTAGGCAAGATGTCTCTGGCCATTTGACGGTGTAACTGAACCTTCTTTACTTGTGGCTGGAGGGCTTGGGTGCTGCTGTCAGGGAAACTTCAGATGAAAAGGTTCAGGAATTTTTCTCACGCCAGTTGTTCAAAAAAAGGTTGTTTGAAAAGGTTGACCACCTGGACGTTGTCATGTATTTGAGAGAAGTGAGGAGGCTGAATGAATGTGTGTTGATGAGGATGGGAGAAAAGAGACTTGCTTTTTAATATAGTTGCATTAATGGAGTTGCTAGCTCCCTTTTTTTTTTAACATGAATTTTTTAATGCTAGTTTATCATTACTAAAAGTTTGGAATTCCAGTATACCTTCAGCTACTTTTAATGTATGATTTATTTAAGCCTAAAAACTGTTTGTGGGTTGTTGTAGTTAATGTATTTGAGACCATAGCATTTTATTGGAGTACTTAAATGCAGAGATGTTACCACACATTTCAGAGGTTTGTCCCTCATATATCCTCTTCCTTGCTCATTTGAAATGAGTGTTTCTTACTAACTAACTAATACCCCCTGATTAAAGTAAAGTTGTCTTGTTGGGAGGAGTACATCTGTATCTTTACAGCTGTCTTGCAGCTGGCCAGAAACAACAGATCTCCTTGAGTGAAGGTTAACTGTTGGAATAAAACCTACTATCACCACCCAGAAACCTTCCCCCACCTTATGGAGAGCACAACAAACTTGGACAGTTTAATCTTTTCTGGGACTCAGTATCTCATTGTCCCATCCTATCATATGGACATCATAAATCATATTGAAATTCTGTTCACATACTGGAAAAGTGTGTGGTTGTTTGATTCTCTTCTTCATTCTTCGTTCTTTATGTTTCTTTTAATTATAAGACAGGCTGTAAAACAGTTGTATCAACAATTAAGGTATGGTATCTCACATTGTAACATACTAATCTCAAGAGGTAGCAGCTCTTATGAATACCTTAGGTAGGTGGACAAAGGCATCTCCCTGGATCCATGAAGCTGAATGCTGTAATTATACTGATCTGTGTTGTCTGCTTTTCATTTCAGGCTTTTGAGGACCTTAGCAAACTGATGGAGAAGGTATGGATGGATGGCATGTGTCACTTGTTCAAGTAGACATACGCTTGTTTTCTGTTTTAAGCACTCTTTTCTCTGTTGAGCTGAAAGTTGACTTATCTGTGTGTTTCTTGATAGGCTAAGGAAATGGTGGAGTTGTCCAAGTCAATAGCTAATAAGATTAAAGAAAAACAAGGTGACATCACTGAGGATGAGGTAAATTAATTTTGTTTTTAAATTCTATGAAATTGTTCCTATGAAAAGCAAAAAGCTATCTGTTTAATAGCAGATAAATTTAATGTTAATAAAAACGTTTGCTGGTTGGTTTTGTCGTGTTTAGTCCCTTGCACTTGGTGTAGAGTTTACTTGCTTAGTGTTTATGTTTCTTTAACCCTTTTTAAAAGCAATGATTTTACTTCTTTTATATAAATTTTTCTATTTTTTACCTGTGCTGCTCAAAAATAAATGGTACTAAGTCTTGCCTTCTCTTTGCCTAGTAATTGACTTTATAGGTAGTAAACTGAAGGATTTGTTCCCCAAAACTGTGTTATAATAATAAAATTAAAGATTTTTTAAAACCAGAATCACTCATTAGCTGATGTACTTTTAAATTTATTTGTTTGTTTGCTTGTTCAGACCATTAGGTTCAAGTCCTATCTACTGAGTATGGGTATAGCTAATCCAGTTACGAGGGAGACCTATGGATCTGGTACACAGTACCACATGCAGCTGGCCAAGCAACTGGCTGGAATCCTGCAGACACCCTTAGAGGTAAAGCACCACACCTTGCACCACCATTTTCCATGTGTTGCTGAGTTCTGATTGTGTGTTTTGGCTGTAGTACTCTGCCTCTTTTACAAGCAGATTTAGCAGCATAGCCTCCTATTCAATGCATATGGGACGAATATATATTGTCTTTTTGAATAAAAAAGTTTAAATATAAGTACGAATTTTTCTTTGGACTAATGGCATCAACTTCTAATTTGCAAAATGTTGATGAGATTTAGAAAATTGTTCAAGTGGTCTTTCTTCTATTTGAACAGCCCTGTATTCATCCCTTGCTGCAGAATATTTCTTTTTTTAAAGACAGAATAAATTACACTCACTGAAAATATAAGTAATGAATCTTAAAGTGCTTAAAATATAATATTTTCCAAATATAGGACAGAATTTTTAAGTAGATTACCAGCCTTTAGTAAAATCTCCTGTTTTAATTTATCTTAAACTATTACAGATTACAGTTTTCTCACCAAAAAGTTAAATTTCATGTTGTAACTTAGAAGGCTATGTTCCTACTAAAAAGCATACATACTACAGTATTTTTGTGAAAGGTATGTGCTACCTACGGTGATCAGAATGGAAAACTGAGTTTCTCTGAAAAGTAAAAATGGTAAATTGATTGATAGATTTAATATATTGAATTCTTTGTTCCTGTGATTTATTCTCTGCTTCAAAATCAAAGTAATTCACGGTCCTTGGGTGTAGTGTCACTGTTTCGCATTTTAAAATTATTAGTGAAAGGTATAATTTAGCTCTTTAGTTTTTCCCATTAGGGCCCATCATTTAGCCCCTCGGTTTTAGCTATTTCATCAGCCACCTGCAAATAGAGATGCTGTGTTTCCTGGGTTAGTGTTGTTTCTCTTACCAGTCTTGTACTTACTAACACAGGAGCGAGGGGGGATCATGTCTCTTACGGAAGTGTACTGCCTGGTGAATCGTGCTCGAGGGCTAGAGGTGAGACACTGCTTTAAGTCAATATTTTATAGCAAGACTTCAGTGATAAGGAAATTAAAAAGGGTAAAAATGTTCCCTATCAGTTGCTCATTCTACTTGACTACAGCAAGATGTGATCCGTTCTTTATTAAAATTAGAGGGTTTTTACCTTTTTCCTTTCTCATTCTTACATATAATACTTATGTATCCTTTATAAGTTGTGATAATGTATGCTGCTTTTTGTAATACCATGTAAAAGGGAAAATCCATACTTAGCTGGAAACAAAACTTTAAGGACAAAGACTACTAAAGAATGGTGAATGTTCTGGGGATTTTTTTTTACAAAATACAACAATTCTTTCTGTGAACAGGGCAAGAAGGATTATTATAGAACACATAGGTAACAGAAAGGAGCATAGAAGCCAAGAAAATAGACTGCACAATAGAAAAGAAAAAGAATTAACAATAAGTGTAGCCTGGTGTATTTTATAGCTGCAGCTACTAAAGCTTTGTTTGTTTTGATGTTATACTATATATCTGAAATGCAAGCTGTGAATAAATATGTTTTACTATTTTAATAGTTGCTGTCACCAGAAGATTTAGTAAATGCTTGTAAAATGCTGGAATCACTGAAATTGCCACTAAGGTAAGAGCTTTGCAGATTTATTTATAAAGCGTGGCACTCACGGGTCAAACCATGATGATTTAATGTTTTGCTCGCAGTAGATTTTTTTGTTGTTGCTGTGGGTATTTTTAATAAAGTCATTTTTGCTTAGAGGATGCTGGTGTCTGCACCAACATCCATTCTACATTAAAACATTAATTTTCAGCTAGGAAGACATTATTTTTTCCACTTACAATTTTTTCAGACTGGAAAGGTGTTTAACCAAGACCAGACATATGCCCTGCTCTTTTCTGTCTCTTCAGATTTTGAAGATGCTGTTAAGCTTAAGTTCATCTTACAGAGCTTGTTTGGGGGATTTTTTTCCTGCTTTTGTAATGTGGTTATCGGTGTGGATGCATTAGAAATGTAACCATAGGTGATGTGCACAGGGTTTTTAGTTACTTTGCCTCTCTTTTTTGATTTTAGGCTTCGGATATTTGATAGTGGTGTGATGGTGATTGAACTCCAGTCTCATAATGAAGAGGAAATGGTAGCTGCTGCTTTAGAGACAGTAAGTGTACTTAATTTCCTTCAGTGTTCTGCCCGTGCTAGGGAAATTTAAACACATTAAGTAAAAAACTTGAGGTATGGGATTTCCTCTTGAGGTTTCAAAATACAAAACATTCCACTTCATATCTTCTAAGAGAAATATTTAAATAGCACTTCTCATCTTCAAAGTTCTGTGCAGGCAATAATCTTAGTAATTACGTTCTCTTTAAGGAATAAATCACTTTTCTATCTCTTTTCAAAGTTCATTAACCTTCACCCTTCCTCCAAATCTTTTGCACTGTAGGATGAAATTCATGGTATGTATTGAGCACCTAATTTACAGACACTGTACATGATGTGCTTGAAGGCAGTGGGAGTACCTCTTAAATGCTGATATAGGTAGTTGTTTGGGTTGGGTTTATTTCACAGAACAGTACGTTGTGTGTGTAACATCTTGTACCGAGTTTGCTGCTGTGAAAAGCACACAGTTGGAGAGTAGCGTGTATAGAATTAAGCTAGCTTCATCAGGGAAAAAGATAGTATGAACTGCTCAGTGTCATAAACCTTTGTGGTCTTGCTGCCTCTGGGTACTTTCCAGTCCTGTTGCCCCATTATTTTTCTGTGTCTTTCTCAGTGGAATATAATTCTTTGATTTTCATACCTTTGAGAAAAGGCTGATTCAGTGTATCCAAAGTTAAATGTCAAAGTCAAAGAGGGGGCAGTCGAGAAAAAGCAGAGCTATCACAGACACCTCCTCACTTGACACAAGATAGACTGTTCAGTGCATTTTGCATGACTGTCACCGTGTAGCTTTTGCTCATCAGAAAGATTTTTAGATGAATGTATACAGACATTTAAAAGATTCCATTCTAAAATGCTTAAGTCTTTCAATATATGTTAATATTTTCAGTTTATTTTCTTATCTTTATAGAAAAATACCTAGACCATTTTAGGGTTTCTTTGATTATTTTTGGTTTCTAATGAATTTGTTACCTTGAGTAAGAGTGCTTATGTCTTTGAAAAGAAAGGACAAACCTTTCTTGAAAACAAAGGAGGTCAACTGCAAAAAGTAACAGATAGTGGATTTATTACCAAGGTGTCTTTTTTCTATTATTTTCATAATATGAGACTTTGACTCCATAGAAAAATGTAAGGGAGAGGCTTCAACTGAAGAAGACTAGCCCATACAGGAAAGGGAAGATGAGATCAGACTTGTGGCCAAAAGCACCCTGTACTTTAATGTTACTGCACATTATACTTTAAGTTCTGAGAAGAAGTGAAAGGAAGCCATAGGATTTCAGGCAGGAGAGAGATGTGGTTTTGAATGGCTGGTGAAGACAGGAAATGACATGGACATCAAAGGAATCCAGAGTCACCCTTGATGAGAGTAGTGGTTTGGGAAGGAAAGATAATTAATCACTAATTGTATAGCTGACGTCTATTACTCAGATTTGATCACTTAGCTTCCGAAAATCTCATGTTAGGACTAATTTAATCTGAGTTTCTGTAAAAGGACTACTGCTGAGAATGATGCAGAATAGACCCCTCCCCACCCAGTTATGTGTGAAGCAGGAAATGGCAACTACATCCGGATTTACAACTTTGCTTGAATCTAAAGTGATGGAGAAATGGAAGAATTATTAATTTTTAGGGTAATAAAACATGTTTATCTGGGAAATTCAATGCAATAATAAGTCTAGACTTCATATGTAGTATTTATCTAGTATTTTAAACATCCACATGTCCAACATGTGTGAGAAGGTTTCATTTTAGTATGTATTAAGTAGCATGATTGAGACAAAAGGGCCAAAGTTTTGAGTCCCAAGAGTGAACCTGTCTTTTGTGTCAGCTGAATGTGATGGTGGCTTTTAGTTATCCCTCTAGTATGCCATCATGTCATGTGAAGTACTGAGGTTTGGGAATTTTCCTGGAGTCAGTGGGTGTACTTTAGATGCGATAAAACTCAAATTCTTCACTTCTACCTGAGATGACTTATATTTCTACATTGATGAGCTGCCCTGAACAGGTCTTTTATTTCCTCATTTAGGCTTCAGTGTTTGCAGAATCACTTAGGATAGTTCTGCTGTGTAAATACCAGTGGAGACTGTATTCTGCTGTCTGAGCTATTCTAATTTTTCCATTCATTTTGGTCCCAAGGCATCTTTTAAAAAAATCCAAAGGAAAGGGTACCATATGATTTTTTTACAGATTTAACTCTTTTGTCTCTTCCTTTTTATACTTGGCAGTTTTCCCAGGACAGAGAAGTGATGTTTTTAAGGGGAAATACTCATAATTAGTTGTACTTTTTTAAAATGCAAACAAACTAATTTTCTTCTCAAGGGATTTGCTACCAATTCATCACTTCTCAAGGCTAGACCTGATTCAGTAGCTGAGAGAACTTCATTGTTCTTTTAATGCTGTAGTTTGTTTATTTGTGTATTTGGTTTTTGACAGGTATCTGAAAAGGGTTCTCTCACAGCTGATGAGTTTGCTAAGCTGGTGGGGATGTCTGTTCTCTTAGCCAAAGAAAGGTAATTCATAATTGTTGTGTTTAATCCTTTAGTTATCATGTTGTCCTCAACTAATACAGGACATCTTCTTTTGCTTTCTCTAGGCTGCTTCTTGCTGAAAAGATGGGCCATCTTTGCAGAGATGATTCAGTGGAAGGCTTGAGATTCTACCCAAATTTATTTCTGACACAAAGCTAATACCATTTGTGTACAATTTGTTACGTAATAGTTGAACAAGAGAGCAGAGGGCAGAATCCTTCCAAGAACTGACTTTTAAAATTTTTATTTTGTTAGCTGACTGCAGCAGACATGAACATTGCAATGCTTTTACAGTTCTCAGGTATTTCAAGTGCTGAATCCTCTTACATGGGACTGAAAGAAAATAGAAATCACAAAGTCTGAAGCATGTCAATTGTCTCAAGACAACTCACTCATTTTTCAAGTTTTATTTGATGTGCTCTGTAGTTTCTCACTTCAAGAGAAGATTCCACACCAGTGAAAGTGGAGAGAATATCGCTGTAGAGTGCTGTGAGGGCAGCGCCCAGGAGCCAGGTTACTGCATACTCCAATTCCAGTTTGTTTATGTCTGGAGCAACAAAGCAGACAGATGTATCCACAGTGATAAGAAACGGGACTTTGGTGTGTACTGAGGTATAAGGAACAAACCAGTGTAGAGTAATGCCTTCTTCCAGAAGTGATGAACAGTTTTCTAAGGGAGGATCTTGGGGTTCTGTAATTTGAGGCAGAACCTGCTGCAAGAGAGATTACTGTATGTCATGTGAATCTAGAAATTACCATGTTTATTTTGTCATATCTTACGCTAATATCTCAGATAGAAGCATTGTTAGCACCGACTTCCTCCCTTCTCTTTCCTTGCCATCTTCCTTCCTGTACATTTATGTTGCACTTTGGGTGCCCTTTCTCTGTCCTGTCTGTAGCAGAGTGGAGCAGCCTCCTGTCACTTTACCAGACTCTGTGCTTTAATGTGCTTGTATTTTATTTTGTACTTCTAACAAAAGATCATTTGTTTGTTTCCTCAGCCTATTACCTGTTTTGGGGAAACAGTTCATTTGCTTACCTCTCACGTGTGAAAATTAATATGCTTTCCATATTGAAGGGAGGAAGAAGACTATCACCCTGTGTTTAATAATCACAAGGTATCATTGTTTGGTATTCCTCACCCTGTGTTCACACTGAATGCAATATAATAGCCTCGGTTTTCATAACTCCAGTGGAGTTGCTACACTACTTGAAGATCTGTTGTCATGATAATAACAGTTAAGTGGATGTTTATGATCCATATTACCTAAATTTTTGGCATTTTGAAGTGACTATTTTTAATAAATAAAGTTAATTCCAGGTACGGGCAAGGACAGCATACAGGTAACTGCATTGTGGTTGTAATGGCCGGA
Source organism: Pachycephala philippinensis (assembly GCA_013397055.1). Classification (NCBI taxonomy): domain Eukaryota; kingdom Metazoa; phylum Chordata; class Aves; order Passeriformes; genus Pachycephala; species Pachycephala philippinensis. The sequence goes on from VWZT01006843.1 coordinate 18,905, forward strand.
TCAACTTTACAAGAAAGGACAAAAAGGCTTTTAATATGAGCCTGAAAATATTTTCAGAACTATTTCAGTGTTACCATAGCTTAGACATGAGTTAAGAGCCTGCCAATAAGGAGTTCAGTGCAGAGATTCCTACAGTGATCATGGCTATGGCCTGTAGGATGTCCTTTATATCCAGTGAATTGTGTCCTCTTACTCTTGTCACGAGCAAACTTCCAGTCCTTGCAGTGCTTTCTTTAGGGCAGTTTTCCTCTGCTCCACGAGGGTGCTAAAACTTATATCTTTGACACAGCTGAAGGAACCAGTTCCACACTATTACTACTGTGTTAGTCACCTGGTACCATCTCTTCAGGAGCCTTACAGCTTGCTGCTTTCCTTCATCCTCCCCACAACCCACAGGAGACATCCATGCAAAGTACACCGAGCACCACATATCTAAGGAGGGACTGAAAAGTGAGAAATTTGGAAGCAAAAAGCTGGTTTGTGACAACTGTCTCTTTTGCCCAATAAAAACCTGTCACGGAAAGTCAGTGGTTTGTGGGCCTGAACCTCTCCCCACAAGGGGGCACGTCGTGTGCAGGAAGAACAAAACCTGAAAGGAAATGCCAAGTGTAAACTGCCAGCCTCTGTTCCTCCAACCCCGAGTGTTTCATTATCTTAATTAAGCAATAATAATACAGCCTATTTAGAATAATGGTACTTTCTCAAGCTTTTCTTTCCCAGGATTTTTCCTTGACTTTGTTTTTCCTCCAGGGAAGAAGTCTATAGTGTAAATTGTATAGCTGGTTTAGAATTTAAACAGACACATGAGAAAATGGCTACTAGAAAGCAAGAAAAATTAAAACATTTTCTTAAATAGACTGTTCTGTTGAGTTTTTTTCCTTGTAAGTGTTTTAAATGCTGTAAAATCGTTATACATTAAAATCATGTGGTTCCATGGGGCAGGTTTTTAAAGCACATCATATTTTCTCTGTCTTACTTTGTCCCTAAAAGGATACAGTACAGGTTTGATTTAAAGGGCAGAATTAAATGTAATTAGAAGGCCTTGTTTCTGTTGCTGAGTATCCTGTGACCCACCCCAGCCAGAACAGTCAAACTATAGGCATCTACACAAGCACTGCTTTCATGAGGGAAGCAGTATGAGTGCAAGCCAAGCATTTTTATACATGTGCTAGCACTGGCAAGGCATTTGGCACATTTAAATGTGTTTTCCCAGCTGACACAGAACTGAAGTCATGTATCCAAAATCCTAGGGAGAGCCAGCTGTTTGGTGAACAAGGGGAGTGACGTGTACAGGTGTGTGGTACCGTGGTAGTGCACCACACTGTCCTAAACTGTCATTGCCCGGTCCTGTTTCCTCTGGTACTGCCAGCAAGAAATCTATTGACTGTTGAAGCAGGGTTCTAGGAGAGAGGAAAATGTAGGAATTGCCATCCTTACAGATCATTGTCGTTTAATACAGAAGGTACATATATGAACCTTTCCTGTTTTGATTATTCCTAGGATATTTGTATCATGTTAAGTGACCATTACCTCATTTTGCTGGAGCTGCCTACACAAATAGTCTTAAATGATGATTACGTTTTTCATTTGAAAACATGGGCCTTTTTATACCTCTGACAGGAAAACACTCTTCAGGAATCTGTACATCTTTTCCGTTTCTCCTTTGCCTTTGTTTCCAGAAAAATTATATGCAGCCTATGGAAACATGGTTCTAATCTAGACCATATTTCTGAGGTGCAATTTTTTTTTCTTCTGAAATGTGGATGTGCATTTGGAAATCCTCAGAAATGTATCTTTCATAATCATTACTGGGTGCATATTGATTAGCTAAACTCTTTGATGTTCAGTTCTAACAGGACTTTTATTTTGTCCAAAGAGCCTGACTGTGCCTCTAAAATTAGTGCAAGTATTGTCACTGAATTCATGAGAACAGTAGTGGGAGACAGTGGGAGCCTGTTGCCAACAGTAGGGTTCCTGCTTCCTGAAGCCTGGGAGGCACTTGTTTGCTACAGAACAGTTCTTTCAAAATACATACTGAAAAGGCAGGAATGGCCAGTTCAAAATTATTTGTGGATTTGATAAGAAATTGTTGTTTTCTCTGGGAGGAACTCCCTCTCCAATATATTTTCTGTAGAGTTCAATTGACAAATCTGACAATTACGTTCCTTCTATTCTAGCAGTTCCCATTTCATCCTGACTCTCAGCTCTTCAGGCATTCATGTGAAATGCAAGACCCTGTAGTTCCAGGTCACCTGCTGGGAAGACTTCAACTCTCATTGTGTTCTCCGAAGAATGAGCTACAAGTATGCATGCTGAGAGAAGATTCTAGACACGTCTCTTGGCAACATTTGTCTGTATTTTAAAGACCTATTTAAATACTTTTATTGGGGCACAAGTCCAAGTATCTGTCATCCCAGACACCTCCCAGGTAGTTGTTCTGTCCAGCAGGCTTGAGAGTAATTTTCTTTGTGGTTTAGAATTAAGGTATTATTCAAAACAAAACAAAACAAAAAAAAAAAAAAAAAAAAAAAAAAAAAAAAAAAAAAAAAAACCAACCAAAAAAAATAAAACCAAAAAAACCCCAAACCAAACCCAAACCAGAAACACACATCAAAACACAAAAATTCCAGGAGTGACTGAGACAATAAGTTTCAGAAAACCCCACAGCCTGCTAGTTAGCACATGCTCATGGAGAGGCAGACCTGACAGAAACCACACTGCTTCATATCCCTGCTCCAGACCAAAGACCAGGTCCAATCTGGGGTCTCCTGCTTTCCCACTGGACTGTGAACGCTGTGACTTCAAGTTTTCTACTGATGAAAGAGCACATTAAACCCTGCCCTGCCATGCTCACAGCAGAGATGGACAGCAAGTTCAAGGTAAAAGGGGCTGGTACTGATGGAATAGTTGACGTGAATCTAGTCCTGCTCTGATCACAAGCCTCAGACTATTTAGAATTTTTGTATTGGAATACAATTCCAAGTATTTGATGTACTTGTATTATCATCAGTATTATCTCAAGAAGTTGTAAAGGTGGGGACTGATCTAATCTAAAAGCTGTTTCACTGTATTTTTCAAGCCAATGGTCAAATTGGTGCTCCTGTGTCACTTGCTTCGTACATGCAAAACACTCCCAGAAACTAAAAGACCGGAGTTGTTACTTTGTTTAAACAAAAAAAAAAAAAAATTGCAGGAGGAAACATTCTGTGTGAAGCACTCTCTTCTTGCAAAGAACAAAAAAAGCCAGCACAGTTGCAGAGAATACATTTGTGTCTGTTGCTCGTATGGCGTTTTTACTGTGGCTGTCCAGTGATTCACTTCTTGTAGGTAGAATTCTTCCTAAATGTTGCCTAAAAATAACAGTACTGGACATGGTATATGAGAAACATCTGTTGTTTCAGCCAGGCTCAGCAGCTCTGTGTGTGTGGCATAACTCCCCCGAGTTTCACTTAGCACTGGACAGAGAATTTGAGGTGTGTCCTTAAATTGCAAAAATACTCTGGTTTGATCCACCCATTAGATGAGAATGGCAAAACTCCCACCGACTTCAGACCCAGCCTTTGTTGTGATTATCAAATGTTGACTAGTTAGCAGCTCTGGAAATGGGTGTATGGGGTATGGGTGAGCTCTGGCAGGGAGAAGGAAGATCTTAAAACACATTCTGGAGTGAAAATCAAAATGTTTTGGTCTTTTCAGTAGAAATATCAAACTAGGCACAACTGTTGCAAAGAGACTTTCTGATCTTTCTGCATTCTTACTGTTTTATCCACAGTGTTTTGGGAAAGTCCAAAATTAGGCTAATTCTGCTTTTCCACCAGGACTCTAATCTATTTATAGGTTACAAGGCCAGAAGAGACTAATATGACCATCTCGCTTGACCTCTCAGGTAATAGAAACTGTAGGACTTCCCTTATTTAATTTGTGTTTGAAGTAGCACTCCTTTTTAGGGACAACAAGAGATTGCATCTTTTGGGAAATCCCACTGCAGCCCTTGGCAGATTATTCTAGTGACTATTACCTGTTGGAAAAATGTTTTTGGTGTACACAATCAGAATGAGTTTAGCTTTGTCTTCTAGCCACTAGACCTAATATTCAGTAAGTGCTTTATGAAGCATGAGTTCCTGTCATGCCCGGTTCCCTGGAATATAACAGTTTCTTAAACATTGATCACTTGGAGTCTTTTTGCCCACCTTGTTGTCCTTTTTTCTGCTCTTCCGAAGGCTTTCTGTAGTTACCTAATAGCCGCTGTAAATTGTGAACACCAGCACAGGGCCAAGGAAAGCTACAGTAAAAGTGTTAATTGCAGAGGTAATTTGTTGCCCCAGTTCTTATACCCCCAGCCATGCCCACAGAGGGCAATCCCGTGTTATCAAACACCTGCTTGAACCTGTGCTTGTGCTCAGTTCACTGCCCATCCACATAGCTCAGCCTTGTCAAAGGAAGGTGACATCGTTCTCTGCTCCAAACCTGTGGGCAGCAGCACGAATTCACAGATGTGACAGTGCAAGCTCAAGATTAGATAAGAACTCAGTATGCTTTCCAGATCTTTGTAAAGTAATGACTCCCCAGGAGGGAGCTGTGCATCCTGCATAGTTCTACAGTCTTTGTTCCTAGATGTGTCATTTTATGGGAGCTATATTAAAATAGGTATTATTGGCTAAAGCCCAGCTTACTCAGAAGTTGTTCAGTGATAGTGACTTGTCTTCAGAATTTACCATTCTCCCAATCTGTGTGTTATCTGAAAACCTGAGCTGTGATGTTACATCCTTTTTTAGGTCTCTAAAAATTTTTTAAATTGCTAAAGCCTAATCCATGCTTAAATCTTTAGGTAAATACGCCCTGCATGAAAATTACACATTAAAAGGACATTTTGAGATCAATTAGTCAACACCTAATCTTTTTAAAGCATAGTGTGCTAATTCTACACAAGCATCCTTCATGGAAATATCAGGGCTTACCAATCCAAATGTTCTATGGAAATGTTAAGTATTATTACATTATGACATTGCTCCCTTTACTCACCAAACTTGTAAATTTATCTAAAATACACTTTCCACCAACTTCTGTTAAGTGGCATTGGTGATGCTACTCTCACTTTTATTATCAGCTTTTCCATCCCTGTGTCTGGAATCTGGGTAAGGTTAACAGCTTTGTATCAGCCAGGCTGCTCTGTCTTTACAAACCAACCAAATCAATGAAAACCCACACATGATAATTCATTCAGTGGTCTGAAACCTCCACAGCATCTCCAGACCAACTGATTGGGAAAATAATATTAAAAACTGTTGGATGAAAGTTTATCCAGAGCTGCTGATTTTAAGTTCTTTAACTGGAGCTGCTCTTGTTTTACTCTTATTTTACATTCGCAGGCTTGCATTGGCACACGAAGTATTTTATTACCAATCTGGAATATGGCTTTATTGTCTGTTTTTCACCCCAAAACAGAACAGAAATATTTATTGAACATCAGTGTTTCTTTTGCACTCTACTTGATTAGTCAAATTTTTCACATAGCAACCATTCATTTGTTTCAAATTTATATTAAAATTAGACAAATCTTTGTCACTCAGCATTGCTGACTGCAGATCTAATCTTCTTTTACATTCTTTACCAGCTTTATGCTTCTGATTTAGAAGAATTTCTGACAATTTTAGCACTTTTTTCCTACTTATTTTTATTAATTTAAATGCCTTTGGTCATTAAATTATTCATATTCTTGTCAGTTCTCCAACCAAGACTGCAGTGCAACCTTTCTCTCTCGTTTTTTTTTTGAGAAATTTTCTTGAACAATACAGAGATATAATTTCCAAAAGGCCATGTTTCAGTTTCTCACTCTGTCCAGCTTTTCGATTTTTTTCCCTAAACCACCAAGTATTTATATTACCATTTTGGCCCTTACCTTGATCATCCATAACAGATGACTCTCTTGTATCCCAGCCAGCACTGCTTTGGGGGTTTCACAATTAATTCTCGTTTGCTGGTGCAGATGAGGGCAAACAGATTTCTCTGGCTTGCCTGCTTTTTATTACCGCTCCCCTTAGGAAGCTTGAGGTCAATTTAATATCAGCAAGAGAAGGCTTTTAGCATATTTTGCACAGATAGAAATCACATACAATGTCGCATCTCTCCCCACAATACCGAGCAGAGAGGGAACTTAGTAGCCAGCCATTCTGCTTTCACACCTGGTGGTCTGTGGACAATATGTGCTACTACACGATCTTGTTTTTATGCCAACGCAAGAAAAAGACATTTTCTTCCCAGCCCAACTGTGCCGGCAGTGGGGACAGAGCCAGAAACCAACAGACCACCTTATGCCCACTGAAAACCACCAACACAGCCAATCTGGTGATTGTGCCCTTCATGTAAGTACCCTTAATCTGGTTTGGGTAAAATCAAGCAGACCTATTTCAGCTCCTGGCTAGAGTCAAGGTGGCTGCTCTGGCCTTGCTAAGCAGGGGCAGCTGCCCACAGCCTCTGGCACCGCCCATCACCACACGTGCAAGTGATTTCTGCACAGCTGCCAGCAGCTGGAAAACACATAACCCCCTTTTTACAGGCCATGAATTTTTTTCCTGTCTGACCTTCCTGCCATGCCTGTCTTCAACATTTCAGCCACACGGGCTGCCTCAGCCCAGCAGCTACCTGGGATGTGTGCGCAGGTGGGATCCGTCTGCACTCCCCGCTTGTTTATCACGCCGGCAGCTGGTGCTAGAGATCAGCAATTAAAGGTTACTCTCTCTTTGTATGCTGCAGTGTCTAACTTAATTTAGATCTCAACGTTATGGTTGTGGGCTAAATGGGTACTCGTCTGCTCCCTCGTTCTCCCATCCCTTCTGTTATTAGTTTCCTGCTCTCCTGGGAGACCAACTTTAATGGCAAGGATTTTATCCACCGCTAGCCAGATGCCTCAGAGACCAGCTCCGCTGAAGTATTTTAATGAAAAATATGTTCCTGATGAAATTTGGATGGCATGTTAACAAAGACAGATCTTAGTCCTTAGCATCACAGCAGGTGTATTATGTGCAAACATAATCCAGTGTGCTTCAAAGGGTTTAATAAAGTAGCCTGTCTATTTATCCTCTGCTCATCCTCCTATTATCCGGGGTCCTTACAATTTCTACCATATAATCATAGGGATGACTTGTGATTTCTAATTACCATTTTTTGGACTCTGTCCCCTTTTGGAAGTGTTGACACAAAGGCGATATGGGTCTGAAAGAAGGCACTGAGGGGGAGTGCAGTGACCTGAGCTGCTGTCTTGGCTTTGTTTCTGGCTTTACAGTTTGAGCATAATCTCAGCAAGTCAGTTTAGTCTGGCAGAAAAAAAAAATAAGACAAAGCCTTTTTCATCAGGATTGGGAAACAAAAGATCAAAGATCACTCGTAAGTCATAAAATACTGCAAGGCCATTGGATCAAAGGCACTATAATAAGTGCAAAATCCTGTGATACAAGTAAAACATCTTGCCATGTGTTCCAGACTCTTTCCTGCTGCATGGATTTCTTTACTTTCTCCTCTGCATTACAACAGAGGAAAGAGGTTTTCTTCCTAGTGATTAAATCTTCAAAAGATTTCATAGTGGAAAAAAGCCTGACAATAGATTCACCAATGTAAGATTTTTCAGATGTTAAATACAGGCAGCAAGTGAGACTACAGTTTCACTCTTGGACTTGAGCAGACATTTCAGAGCAGGGAATTGTTCACCTCACTCTTTTTCTTCTCTGAGCTTCTCCATCATCTGCAATCTACTTACAGGATTGTTTTCTTTATTACCATGTGTGATTTATTTCCTCTTTCATTCAAACCAGACCTGGTGCCACAGTGCATTCACTTGTGCCAGCTGGTACCTTGCATGATAAACAGGAAAGATGCTCCTGGCAGGACTGCGCACCTCTGCACTTTAGCACCTCTACAGTGGCACTGCTTGAAGGTGAATTCTTGCTGCCAGAGTCACACAAACCAGGACCAGACATGGACATGGGAAGCTCCTCAGCATTCAAAGGGCTGCCCAGTCTCACCACAAGACATGTAAAAGGTCATGTAGCCACAAGTGTCTGGTGGCAAAACGCAGCGTCCTTCACTTATTAGACTGGATACACATGTGTGTGTGTGTATCCTCCAAAACATCAAAAACTTACCTACAATAAAAGACAGGTGAGTTTAAAAACCCCAGCTGTTCACACTTCTATTAAAACAAACCAGGACAATATTTAGAATTCGGATTGTTCAAAATAATATGTTTAAAAACAGCCCAGAAAATCTTGATGACACACTAATAGTTCCCTTCTTGCTGTCCAGAATACAGTCTGAGTTCCTCAGCAAGGGTTTATCTTGCTCTCCCGAAGGTTTTTGTCAGTACTCCAGATGGCAGTGTGCCTGTGAAGCATTAACCAGCACAGACCCCAGCTAGCATACGGAAAAGGGGTTTAGCAGCAGGTTGATCAGAGTCCAGTAACAGCGGTGGGCAAGAGCCCTAAGCAGCTGTTTGGTGTCAGCATTCACGTGGGGCAAAGATACCAGCGTTGTGTGGAAATTGTATTTTCTCGGTCATATAGATGACAATTCCTTCCTCCTGGGCCTTTATGTTATGCCCACGCTTATCGTAACTGAGTAAGGGAAAGCAGGAAAATTCATTACATGTAACACCATCTGATGTAAACGCTCCTTGAAATCCTTTCCCATCTTTGTGGGCATGTAGGTATCCATTGGTCTGTATTTAAATCACAGACTTCATATCATGCAAATAAATTTAACCACAGTTTGAGATAAATGAGTTTGTTGCATAAGAACGGATGGAGAGGGTTTTTCTTGAAGATGCCTCACACGAGGATAGTTTTATCATGCAACAACAATCCCTGAACATTATCCATAAACACTGGACATAACAAATACCCACATATACGTGACCTTTGGCTGCAGACGGGCACATGAAGGAGCTGGTGCTGCTCTTTGCTGTTTGATGCTCCGTCTCCTGTGCTACAAGCCGACTCGCTGACTCTGGAGAGCAGCCTCCTGCCTGCCCGCAGCTCTCTTCACAAGTCATCAACCAGCCTGGCTCCAACGTGCCAGCCCGTGCCTGGGCAGGTTGCCCTTACCAATGCCCAGCGGGAGGGGAGTGATTTTCACGGAGTATGCTGACTTGGAGGGGACCCACAAGGATCATTGAGTCCATCTCCTGGCCCCGCACAGGACACCCCAAGAGTCACACCATGTGCCTGAGAGCAGTGTCCAAACGCTTCCCGAACTCCGTCAGGCTTGGTGCTGTGACCACTTCCCTGGGAAGCCTGTTCCAGTGCCCAACCACCCTCTGGATGAAGAACTTTTTCCTGATATCCAACCTAAACCTCCCCTGACACAACCTCAGGCCACTCCCGCGGGTCCTGTCACTGGTCACCTCAGAGATCAGTGCCTGCCCCTTCGCTTCCCATCGTGAGTAAGATGTAGACTGCGATGAGGTCTCCACTCAGCCTCCTCTTCTCCAGGCTGAACAGACCAAGTGACCTCAGCCGCTCCTCGTACGGCTGCCATACAAACCGCACGCACCGTGAGGGGAGCTGCGGGGCTGCCCCAGGGCCCTCACCGGGACCGGCCGCCGGCCCAGCCCGGGGACGCACACGGC
>VWZT01006843.1:28687-77382 GCA_013397055.1 Pachycephala philippinensis
GTCGCTGGGTGCCGAGGGGTGGGGCGGTGAGGAGCCCGGGCAGCCCCGGGCTCGGAGCCGGGCGGGTGGCGGCCGTCGGCGCGGAGCCGGCGGGCACGGGCGGGGAGAGCCGTCGGTCGGAGCGAGCGGTGCCGCGGGACCGCGCCGTGATCGCCGTGACGCGCGGTCCTGGAGGGGATTTAAAACACCCGTGTGACTGCAGGTCCCGGGTTTGCCCCTGCCCAGATATTCCCTGTGGTCGCCTCTTCCCCGGAGGCAGCGGCCGTCCCGCCCGGAGCCCCGGTGCTCCAGCGCTCCCTGAGTGCCGGGAGCATCGGCGCCGGGAGCGACTGCCCGTGTTCGTCACCCGAGTCCGTGATGGCTAGGAATAATTTTAGTGGTTTTTCGTTATGTTTGGTGATTTCTTCTTGATATCAGTCGCTAGACCAGTTGAAACCGTGTGAGTACACGGCAAACCCAGAGAAAAGCACAGGAGAAAGCTTCTCAGTTCTCTTTTTAATACTGATACTTCATGGTATTTCAGACCTGCTTCTCTAACAAACTTCTGATTGTATCAGCTGTGCCATGTATGTTCTCCATACTATGATCTTCATTATAAACTCCACCAAAAGGGGAATTCCAGGAACAGTGGACAGTATATCTATTTTTGAAAAAACTCTGAAGGGGGCAGGAAAGAATGGATGACTGCATTCCTTCCCTTATGCCATAAGGTCTCATCTAACGTATTTAATTCTTTGCATTCTTTTTTTATTATTGCTCGAACACCTTCCCAAATCTCCCTATGCTTAATAAACTTATTTTCACTGTACATTTTCCAAAGTAAATATCATCCATATACTCTATCTATTGTAAGCCCTTTGGTTTCAAAGGACAGATGTTGCTGGCCAGCTTGCTCTTGAATTGCTATGTTAATATCAAAAGGAGCTGAGAAATCCCAGGATTTTGTGAGATCTGACCCCAAATATTAATGAAAACAGGCTTTACCAGCTAATTATTGGTTTTTTCTTGCACACGGAGGATCTCGTGCTGTCAGGTTCAGCCTAGTGAATTTAGATGCATAATTTTAATAAAGTTATTATCTGATAACAATGTAAAATTGTCGGATGTGTAAATAAGAATGAAATATGCCTTTGAGGATGTCAGCTCCAGCCCCCTGCTGTGGCAGACATCACATAGACACTTTCCTGGCTAAACTCAGTATCTTCCAAGAAGTGGCATGATTTTGGCCCTGACCATTCTGGCTGGTCAGCAGTGATTAGATTTTGATAAAATGTGATGGATACCTGAGGTGTTCTCTCTTTAATGTCAAAGTGGAGAGATTATATGGGAGGTTCTGAAATTCCCAGCAGGTGGTAACACTTCAATAGCTGCCTAATCCCATTGCAATAAGCGTATGATGGTTGGAAATAATTAATCTCTTTTCCAACATACAGATAAAATACCTTAAATTTGAGGAAATGTTCCAGATACACATTTCTTTTTGCTGTTACTGCTGCTTGTGAAATGTAGGGAGGATTTAGGGACTTTCAGGCTTTTCTGTCTGTAGCCTATTTTGCCGACAGCCTCTCATGCATAGCCAGAATTGTGCAGATTTTGGGTTGCAAATACAACTGGAAAATGTTTACTAGTGAACAGCTATAAAGGATTTTTTTTTCTCTCTGATTCTGTCAACATTTTGCTTTAAATTCTGATACATATCCAGACCCTGGCTGATTGCTGGATCCATCAGAGTGCCTGGGGTAGGTGCTGCTGCCTGGGGCAGTGCTTGGGGCAGGGGCAGGTTGGTTCCAAGAGGATCACTCCTGAACCTGACACCATACCACCCCCCCACACACACTTACTCCTTCCCCAAGCCGTTCTCTCCAACCTTGTTCTCAGGTGTGCCCTAAGTCACGGGAGTTCTGTGACGTGGCTGGGTCCACTTTCACCTGGAGCTGTGGGGTTGGGGGGACAAGGAGAGAGGAGGGCTGTGCTCAGGGGAGAGATGAGCAAGAACAGGCCTGCTACTGAAGGAGGATGGAGCTAGGGCAGGGGAGGGCTCAGCTCTTGGTGGGGATTTGCAAAGAGGAGGAGGACTGAGGGTACTTGTGGGTAGATGAAATACAGGATCCCTCAGTGGCACTTCCCTTTGCATGAATGAGGCTCCAGAGCACAGAGGTTTTGAGTGCTGTGGGTTTGTGTTCTCATAAACTCATTAAACTCCATGCTTGGTCATGGAGTGTCTGATTAATTCCTGATGACCCTTTCTTAACTACAAGGCTTATTTGCCTCTCATCTGCCTTATGAAGGGGGAGTAGGCACTGAATACTGTGCTGTTGCACTTGCTGAAGGTGGTAACTGCTAAATCAGCAGGTGACAGCTCTCAGAAGAGGTGGCTGGTGTCTGAAATGTCATGTCTGCACTGCAGCCTTGGATGCTGCTGCAAAAAGTACTAGGAATCATAAATCCAATTGGCTTGGAGTTTTTTTTGGTTTGGTTAGTTTGGTTTATTTTAGGTTTTTTTGTAAAACCAAAATGATCCCAATATACTTTATGATTTTAATGATGTAGGGAAATAGGGACATTTTTTTGATAGATTAATATATGCAATTCTAATAGTATTATAGCCTATTCTTTTACTTATTTGCAAAAAATATTGTAAGTACAATTTCAGATTTCACGTTCAGCTCTTACGCAGTTCATGACACTGTGGTACCTGCAAACCTCACAGCTGATAAGGATTTATCCTTGTAGCTCCCATACCAGATAGTGAGGTACTATCTCCAGGGGAGAGCTATGCCACAGGAAAACGGAGAGATGTGACCGAGATCGCACAGGAAATCTGCTGCAGAGCAGGGACTCGAAGTTTTCCCGTGTCATTTGCGTTGCACACAAGCCTCTTGGTCTTCACTTCCAAAGCCCTTTATGGTTTATACCCTCCTCATCTGTAATTTCAAATTCCCTTTGGAGAGGAAGTATTCTACTTCCAATCAGGCCATTACACTGTCTCTTGGAAGAAGAAAGCATCTTTTTATGTTGATGTGCTTCTGCTGCATTTCGCACAATAGAGCCTCAGTTCATGCTTGTCCACGAGAGCTATAAATTAAAAAAGCCAATTATTTGAAGTCTGATAGCCTTCTCCGTTCCATCATTTTTCATCTCATTAAGTTAATGAACTTGAGGTAGAAGATCTGAATAGAGTAGAAACCATTTAAATGTACTGTCTCCTTCAAAAAGCAAAACTTCATTTGAGTGTGAAAAGTGGAAAAATAACTGAGCAAGGGGCAAATATATGGACAGTTTGAAAGAAGACCTAAAAATGAGAAAAAATCTAGAAAGAAATGGGCTTAGAGAAGACAGAGAGGAGAGGAGGAAATTCTGAACTGAGCTTAGAGGTCAGTGTAAGGCCTGTCCAAAACTGAGATGAGGAAAAAGGAAGGAAAAGTGAAGGAGGGGAGAGGAACAAACCTGTGCAGAAAGAGAGGAATACGGGGGCACTGCTACACCAGAAATGGGCCAGCAATCCTTGCATTTAGAGGTGCTATTGGAATTCAGCTAGCAAAGGTGCAAAAGCTCAGGGAGGCTTCACGAAGCACTTTAATTGGAGCTTTGTTCAAAGGTAGGGCTGTACTGCAGCCGGTAGCCCGAAGTAGCTGTGAGGTGGGAGGGCTCCTGCTGCAATCCAGTTGCTGCAGAGGCGTGCACAGGGTGAAGTAGCCCCGGGCTAGGCTTCCAGAGGTACCTGATCTCACTAATTGGAAGTTAGTTTTGGTACAGTTTCAAATACTCCAGTTCTAGCCTGGGTGTTACCCGCACTGCACGCCGGAATCTTTTCCCAAGCGAGCCAAGATAACACAAGAAGGAAGGGTGAGAGGGAAGGAGGTTTTGGTGTGACGAATGATCGGTGTTACCGAAACACCCAAGGGCTCTGGCGCTGGGCTCCATCCATGGGCTTAGAAAGAGTCTCAGTCCTGAGAAGTCTTTACTGTTAACACAGAGCATGAAGGATGGGGTGGGAAGCAGGGAGCAGATTAATGCTGCAGTTAGCTGACATTATGTCTGGCAGTGGCAGGAACAGGAACAGAAGTCAGGTCTGGTCCCTGTGCCTCCCGCTGGCGCCCTGTCTCGTGACCCACGCTGCTTTTTCCTCGGTTGGGCTGATGTGCAAATTAGGATGTAAGGCAGCTACCTCAAGAGTGCTCTCCTACACAGGGTTTTTTTCTTTTTTTTCATGAGGTTTATTCTCCCTTCTGTAGCTTCATTTCCTCTGTGCAGTGTGTCGCTCATTAGACTGAGATTAGGATTATTTGAATTTCATCTATCAGTGTGTGACTTTCTGAAAGAAGTATTTGTAAAAGCCATTTGAAGAATCTGCAGCTAAGAAAGCTAGGAATGGAAAGAACCCATTAAAGTCATCCAGCCCAATCACGGTAGTGGCCCACAAAGCAATTTTCCCCCACTTTATTTCAGGGCAGTTTACAGCAATGCCACATATCATCTGTTTTCTTTGAGCAGTTAAGGCTAGAGGCCAAGACATCTATCACAATTATTTTTCTTAAAACAAAACGTGCTTTTTCTTCTTTGGACTGCTTTGATTCTTTGTTTCGATTAACTGATTAGTGATCAATAACGATACAGGCAAGGAATGACGTTCCTGCTGTGATGCTGCGCCTGCTGCCGGCAGCCGGGGGAGGTAGGGAGCGGCTGTCTCTGGAGGCAGGCTGGCTCCCCACCGCCCTCTCTTAGCAGCCGCCCCTCTCCTGAGGCACAAGGTTTGTCTTCCTGTAATTTACAGCGTATCAAGAGAAATTGAGGGTGGTGGCGGTATCACCGTCCCTATCTAATGCTTTCTGGAGCCCTGTCAAGTTCCTGGGCCAGATGATGATTATTCCTTTCAGATATGTGCAGCTATTATTGTAATGGGTTTTTACTGAGCAAGGCTGTGCTGCTAGTCTTTTCTTAGAAATTATTCTCTCCAGCCACTTGGCACAGAGAGCAGTTCAAAAAGCTTTCAAGTAACACGTCTGCTGCCTCTTAGTTCAACAAGCCAAGCAGTGTAATTGTTGAAATATCTCATTTGTCATTCCCAAAGACATACATGATCTTTGCCATACTTGGTTTCTATGTTTTACCATTATGCTCCACTGTTTTGCTCATACCTAACTTCTGCCTGCTCCAGTGCCAGATTTCTCTCATAAAATTAGGTTGTAAACTTAATGGATCAAGACCTTTCTTGCATGTTTGTGTGATGGTGAGCACAGTGACACTGACCTACAGGTGCTCCTGTGAAACATGGAAGAGCAATTCTTATATTTTGCAATAGCCTCTGAGTAGAATTTCTCTTTTTAGATTCCCTCCTACTTATGTTTCTGAAGGAAACTGTTTGGTTTTGCTGCTATCATTGTGCTTCCAACCTATTTTATCTAATTGTTACGAGACTCATAAAGACTAGTTTAAACCACATGGACATAAAACTGGGAAGCTGGTCAAAAGAAGTCTATTTCTATTGGCGTAGCCAAGGCTGTAGTGAGTGTAAACTTAAAAAATTATGGAGGAAAAAGTGGAAGTTAGCACCTTCTCCATCTGATCAGTCTGAATGACATAAAAGGCAGTTACAGATCTTTTATAAATCTGGTAAGATCACTAAGTATATTACTAGACCTGAATAACAGAGGAGTTTGATTACCAAAAAAGTATTTTGCTGCTGAGCTGCTTTCATACTTGAAAGCAGCTGACAAATGATATGAATTGTGTAGCAGCAATAACTCTCCAATATCAGTATATGCTGAGCTCAGAGTTATATTTTGTGTAAAATACTCATTCTTTTGCTATTGTGAGCCTTGCTCGTAATGTAAGACATGCACAGCAGCAGTTCCTGCGGTGCAAAGATAAAATTGTTGTTACCTATCTTTGTTGTTCTGGCTCAGGAGCTGCATTTCAGGATGGAAAATTACCGTACAGTGAATTGTAGTTGTGCTTATCCAGATGCATTGATACAGTGTTAGTACTTGTTAAGAGAAATCTAAATTAATAGTTGATTATTAATTTTTGTTAACTTATTAATGGGATGTCTTTCTTCTTGCATTTTATGAAGCAAAGTTGACACAGCTGTAATTTTTTAACTTTTAGGTGTTCTTGGAAAACGTGCCAGCACTTTGGAGCTGAAAAAGGACATGAGGAGTAAAAGGACCTGGGATCTCACTGGTCAGAATGAAACAGATGTTGAAAGATTTTTCAAATCTATTGTTAGTAGTGCTCTGTGACTACGGTGAGTATTAGAGCTGTCAAGGGAAAAGTGTGATGTGCATTCACAAGGTGGTTCTGGATGGTGATGTTTCCAGGTGATCTGTTGAAATGAAATGCTACAGAAGCCACCACTGATAGGCACAGAATTTAGTCTAGATCTTATGCAATAGTTAGGTGGAAAATGCAACTTGCATAAATTGCCCCTTTAGATCAGAGTGGCAGGACCCTTTCCTGCTGTAAATTTGCTCAGAGAAATAAACAAGATAAATTAACAAATGTCCATGGACATCAAGAGGCTGTGCTAGAAGTAGTAACTGGAACTCAGCTCTCTTGTAAGACTTACAGTTCATAATATTTAATGAACATCATGGAAGATGGGCCTGTTTTAGGTATCCATGGCAGAATGGGTGGAACTGTGCCACAGAACTACCTGTTTCTCTCCATTACTAGGAAAGGAACCTGGATGGTTGGCTGAGATGCAAGCATCTACAGTACAGCCAACCTCCTATGGCTGAGTGAGCCCCCATCTGATGGATCTAAGCTGATACCTGGAGAATTTTTGAGTACAACAGAGGTGTTCTTTCTTCTGACTGTATAAGAAGCCAAAGGATGATGGTCATACTCATCCAATCTTAGTCACATAAAATTAGACAGGTAGTCAGAGACTATCAGTCTTGTTTGAGTAGTCCGTGGACAAATCAGTACATATTGAAAGCAGCTTTTACCCATCTGCAGCTGAGATGTGCAGAATAAAAAGCATCTCCTTCTCACCATCATCTGCCAAGGAGGGCAGCTAACTAACATCCTAACTTCAAGTCAGAAAACTGCAAGATGTCTACAAGCTGAGGGACATCGTATGCATGGTGTCTTATCCTTTCCAAAAATGTACCAAATAGGAAGTAGATTTGCAAATTAATACCTTATAGCAGAGTGAATTAGCAATTCTGAAAATGGGACTCTTAGTTCCTAGACATAATACATATATTTTAGAAAATTGCATTTCTAGTTTAAAAGCAGGCGTTGTTCTGACAGCTGCAGTACCTTGTCAAACCACTCTGAAGGATTAAGCTATACACCGCAGAAGTGAGTACAACGTGGAAAACATGGGAAAAGGAGTGGTTAATCCCCACTTATGGAATGAGCTGTAGCATGTAGTTCATGCACCAAACAGCTGAAGATGTCTTAGAAAAGAGAGGAATGGACAAAAACGTATGCAGTTTGCTGTCCTTATATAAGTGAGAAAAATCTGATTATAAGTAATGACTGAATAGTAAGTATGCTACTCATTCCTCTGTGCATGCTCCACAACAAGGGATCAGTAATAGATGTAGAGAACCTAAAATTGCCATCTCTTAAATGAACTTGGTTCCAGTAGAAGTAAAGACTCTTGTCTATACCTTTTAGTACCATTTTTTCTTTTAATAAGAAAACTAATCAGCCCAGGTAGAAACACCCCACTGTGTGGGTAATACAGTGAAGGCAAGTATTAAATTCA
Organism: Pachycephala philippinensis; assembly: GCA_013397055.1. Classification (NCBI taxonomy): domain Eukaryota; kingdom Metazoa; phylum Chordata; class Aves; order Passeriformes; genus Pachycephala; species Pachycephala philippinensis. The sequence goes on from VWZT01006843.1 coordinate 36,408, forward strand.
CTGGAACTGAGGAGTGAGATGAAGGATTGCAATATCCGCTGGTTCTTGGTGAGCCAGTCCTGTAGACATTCACAACTGGTTGACTCAGAGGTAAAAGCTATTATTCATGAACTTCATAGAGCGTGGCACAGCAAGTAATTACAAGGTGCAGTTAATGAGGTAAACCTCTGCTGCAAACTTTAGGTGCATCGACTTTTGCCTTATTTCCAGTTAAAGGGCAGTCCATAATTGAGAAAATTGCTTCCAAACAGTTTGAATATTACTATGTACACAGATTTTAGATAACTATTTCACTCATATAGTTCTCTGTTTCAGGCCAAGACTATTTTTTAAGTGATCCAGTATGCTCTGGAAAATTACTGAAGTTCTAAAAAAAGCCTTAACATCCAACTAAACAGTATTCTCATTTCTTATCAGTTTTACTGATGTTTTTGTTCTACTTAGCTCTGTATTACCGATGGCTGACAAGCCAACAGCACAACCCAAGTTGGCTTAAAAACACTTAAAAATAAATAACCATCTGAATAGCATGCTCAAGTGTTTCTTCTTGCTTTTCAGTGAAAACAAGGACTTTTCTTTTGATTTTTTCAAGTGGGAATTCTTACAAAGACACCTCTGGCAGGTTGTTGGTACCACAGCCAGCCTTCTTTCAATGGGAGGCCATTGTAATGACAATGAAAATAATACAAATGCATTGAAAGATGCCCCTGACTGGCCATCCAAACAATTGGGACCAAGTTTTGGCACATGGCAGAGTCATGGGCACGCAGTAGGCTGGAGGGCAGCTGAGGGAGCTTGCAGTGGAAGCTGGCTTCTTCTGACTGGTGTCTTTTGAAGCATTGTGGAAAACTGCTATGTGGGCTGTCCAAAAGTGTAAAGTTCTTATTTACCAAACTGGGGGAAAGGATGCTGTGAACTGGGGCACTAGCCAGAGCTCTGCAGTGCTGTAACAGCATCCTCCAGTATCACTTTCCTCACTTCCTAAGTGACCTGCATTTAGGGTTGGTGGAAACTACATGGCAGTCCCCTGCCCTCTCTCCTGTCCTTCCTCCCGCATATGGAGTGGTGTTACTCCTTGTCTTAGCCATTCCACATAAAAAACAGTGCAAGAAGGTCAAGACAGTCGTAGAAGAGAATAAGGACAATAAAGCAGTAGGTACAAACATCAGTGCTTTTCATTACTATCACTTGAATGTTTTTGTTGTAAGTTTAAAGCTTAAAATTGAAATTTTTCATGCTGGGTTTTTGCCATGGTCTGATTTCCTTTTCCTTTAATGTTTCAGCTACGTTGTATCTAGCCAATTCCCATGTAGAGAAGTGCATCTTTTGCCCACTATCAAAGAAACAAAACCCCGGCAACTCACAAGCATTTCACTGAGAAACTCTTAACACAGCTGTGGGGACTTTGTCTTTGGTGGAGTGCTCACAGTGGCCTGGGACATGCTTTCTGCTGTCCATGTAAAGAGTTGCCTAGATCTGGACCAGATCTAAATCCTTGCAGATGACATAGTGATGAGATTCTCTAAAGGGTCAAGCGTGCCCCAGCTCCTGCTGGCTCCTCTTGCCAGCCCCATACAACACTGTGCATGGCTCCAGCCCAGGGCAAGAATTCCCCAACATTATTGGGCACGAACGGATTGTCCTGTGCTCCCTGATATCATGCTAGCACTGAGCAAGGAAGGTGGGAATGTGCTGGAGTTAATTGCAGGCCCAAGGAGCAGCAGAAGATAAAAGAGCTGTAAGGTAAAGCGATGAGGGCAGGAGTTTGAAGAACTGTGGTAACAGTAATGGAGTTAGGCTAGTACCAAGAGATACTGAAAGTAGATGGTGGTAGAAACAGGACTGTAAAATAGGGGCAGGCACATGTGACAGAACCAAAACACGAAGAGCAAGGAGAATGTGTTCCTGGGCAGTTCAGAGAGACATTTTTCACAGGCCTTTAGGGTCTGTTTCTTACTCTCTGGGTGTCCAAGTTGGTTTGCTGCGGTGCCATGTGCTCACCACAGCTACGATGAATGAGATCCTGCTTCGGATGTCTGCAGGACCATTGTATTTAAAATCAGGTCCTGGCTTTCACAGGCCATCACAATTAGTTGATACTTGACAGTTTTTACCTTCGTGCCTGTGCCTTGGTTCCTAACACACTAAACAAGAGCAGTGACACCCTCTCATTTTTCAGGGATTTTAGAAGGATAAACTCATTAATATTTCTAATGCACTAATACACTACAATAAGAGCACAATAGAAGAGTCCATAGGGGAAATGAATAATTCTGTGTTATCAGGATGGGTTTTGGACAGTGTGCAGTCAATAATACATAGGACCACCCCTAGAAGAATGAGAACAAAAGAACCCTCTGGTAATGAGCACCGTCCATCTGCCAAATGAAGCAGTGTCTTGTGGAAATGCAAATGAAAGACTTAAGTTATAGTACATACATGTAAGAGTATATGCATGATTTATGTGCGTAAGGCTGTGCGTGCCACCTTTATTCAGACTTTATGTATGTGGTTGGGGCTGGTTATTTTAAGGACATGTTATAGCTGGTGGCAAGTAATAGGCTCTTTTTCTTCTAGTGCACACTGCACCCCACCCAGATGTAAATGTCTATAGCCAGTCAGATGAATTTCTTCCTGAAAATTTTCCCTGCTGAGAAGAAAGTGAATCCAAGGTGACTAACTCAAATTGAAGCTTAGAGTAGTAGGCGTCTAATATTATGTGAGATGAATCCTGCTACTCCTGACTGCTGAGTGCTTGCCTTGGCAGTTGCAGTGTTTTTCCAGCAAAGCTTTCTTTGAGGTAATCTTAAGACATGTGTAACAGATTTAACAAGTCAAAGTATTGTTAGTTGATACTACTTATGAAAGGATTGCATTAACTGAAGTTTTACACTTCCGTGGCACCTTCCATCCAAGACTCAGAAGCCTTTCCCCAAACAATTAAATAAAGATGTCTCACAGCACATTCTGTATCTGGAATAGATACATTAGTATCTAACTAACAATAGTTCCCATTTTTCAGATAACCTTTCTGTGTCTGAAATCCTTAAGGTTCAAGCAACACAGAGAAGGCATCTGAGCTAAGAACGGAAATGTGATCTTCCCAATTTATTGCTTTAGATATCATCACTAGTTACAGCATGTCTCAGGATAATTTGGCAACTTGCACAAACATGGTCATGCAAGAAGTGAATTTGAAAAGACTGCGCCATTTATAATGAAATGATGTCATTTAGACATGTTGCACCACATCTGAGACAAGAAAAGTGCTGCAGTCACCATCACTGTTATTTTCAGCTCTTTCACTCAAGTGTCTGCGATGCAAATGAGCAAAATGAAAGATTCATAAGACAGAGCAAGAGAAGAGGCTTCAAAAAGCATCATGCAGACTTCCTATTCTATTTAACTTGGGGGACATTTTTCATCTGTCTGTATAAGAAACCACTGTCCTTTTTTTGCTAAATTACAGCTGAAGCTGAAAAACAGCTGGATTCTGTGCAGTTTAAAAATCTGTAAGTGAAAGCAGTTGAAAAGTTTGAGAATCTATTCTGATAAATTAAGTTTTCTGTTGATCTTTTGGGTGGTTTGTGGTTTGCTTTAAAATACTAGTTTTTACCTTCTGAACATGTTACTGCAGTGGACTTCAAGCTGCTCCAAATCACATCCCTCTACAGAGCAGCGCTGTTGAGTTCTAACTGCTACTGCTAGGACCTGTTCTTTTTTTTGTGAACTGATTCACTTGAAAAAGATTGAGAACCACTTTTAATATCCAGTTTTAAAATACTTGTTTTCTTCCATAGGAACGATCACTTTGTCTATTTCTTAATACTGTTGTGAAACTTTTCCTTTCAGTTCTCGGCGAAGTGGAGTATCTCCTGTTGGAGCACCCGGATCATGTAGCCTTCAGCAACGACACAGTGTCTGTGGAATATCAGTACTACAGTGGTGGTAATGTGACAGCAGAGCATGTGTCCATCCTTTTACTGGATGCCAGCACCAGTGAGATAATTGCAAGAAAACAGCTTCCAGCAAATCAGTCCCAGGGGACGGTGGTATTTGAGTGTTTCCATTTCAGGCGTGCTGGTGACTTCTTGTTCAGAATGGTCTCTCCCAGTGACAACAGCAGTGCTGCCCAGTGGAGCAGAAGCAGCATGTCCCCCCTCCATGTGGAATGGCCTGTATTTCACATTGATTTGAACAGGAGTTCAGAGGTGCTCGGGAGCTCCCTTCAGGTTGGACTTTTTACAAATGAGCAGTTATGTGCCATGAACAAGACTGTGATTTCACTGGATGTGATATTCACCAGCGCCCTTTATGAATTCAGAAGAATAAGCTCTGATGAGACTGTGGGCATTAGAACTAGCAAAGGAATCCCTCTGTCTAGGTCCCAGTGGGTAGAGTTTGATTGCCCACCTGTTGGTCAAGAAATATACATCACTGTGTTACTGAAATCATTAGAAACACATTCCGTCATTGCCTCTATAGGACCTGTAGATCTCCTCCACAAATTTGGATACAGACTGGTTGTGGCAGCAGAAGCCACATGCAAAACTTTGGTTCAGGTCTTCGTAATCTCTCCACCGTGCACTTCTATCAGTGGCAAAATTGTTGTTTATAAAGAGGCTCTCAAGCATTCGAGTCAAAGAACAACTTGGCTGTATGAAAATACCCTTCACCTGGGAGACAACAGGACAGAATTTAACTGCACTTTGTTTGATGTGGGGAAGAACAAATACTGCTTTGACCTCCTCAGTTTCTCAAACCGAAGCTATTTTCCAGCAAGAGTTAAGGAGTGTATGATGATCCAAAGGAATATGGGTTTGTACTGATGTTTATCCTCTTTTAGCCAAAATCAGCACCCTTCCCAGCCAATATGGGTAATGATTTTGGGTCTGCTGCACCAGACTAAATAGTTGTAATGTCATATGCAGGTGGGAACAAGATAGACTGTTAAGTAGAGGAATACACAAGGACATTTGGTAACAAGTGTAACTATGGTAGCTTAAGGCTGCACTAAGTTAACACTAGGTACCAACCAAAACCACTTTGGGCACTCTGAATGATGTATCTGTCTAGTCTGGCTGAAAATGAAACTTGTCCCTCTCAGTGAGGTAAGAAGCTACTGCAGTAGATCTGGCCCACTGGAGACTCTAAAGGTAGGATTAGTCGTACCTACATCTAAGTGCCTAAAAGCCAGAGGTCCAGCATTAAGTAGTTGTCTAGCTTTTTAGTCGAGAGGCACCTTGCAAGGGTGATTCATGCATGTTGAACATACAGGGGCTGAATCCTCACCCAGGTGTCTTTTTTTGTACCCATTTGCTGTAGAAGTTTGAAGCCCTACCTGTTAGATGCACAAACTTTGGTGAGATGAGTCAGGATTTGGCTACAGTGAAAGGCACAGCTGTGTCACTTGGGCAGCTGGCGGTTTTTTTAAGCAGCCTTTCAAGACTTGTTTTGGCTGCTTAGAACAGACCAGGGTGCAGTTTCTGACCCGTGAGGCCATCTGGCAGATCATGGTTCACATTCATATAGCCAAACCTTTCCTTATAGGAAAGGTTAGAATCATACAGACTGCCAACTGGGGACACTCTGTGGTCCATATAATCCTTTGCACCATGATCAGGCATGGTCTGAGAGAATTCTGGTTGGCAGAAGGCAAAACCATGTATATATTATGCAGCTGTAGCGTTAGAAGTGTCAGTCCATGCTTTGACAGTCTACAAATCACTGTTGCATGGCAGAGGAAGCAGGTGAGCCAAATATTCTTCTCATCACTCATTTGTGGAAGGCAACCACAGAGAGGGATGGGCTGTGTGTGCACGAGGGAATTGGGATTGGGTTGGGTTAGGTTGCATTGCCTACACCCGGAAAGGTAAATGTTCTCATTTGGAGCAGGCTTGTGTCTATATGTAATGAATTAGTCTTTTCTAACTGCACACTTCAAAGAGTTTGGATTGAAAGGTTTAAGATGTGCATCATTTTCCTCACCTCCCCACCCCGGTTCCTTTGAAAAGAAAGTGCAGGTACTCTAGCCAAAAAATGGTGGTTGCGTTTCATGATCCGAGAGGGATCATGAGGAGACCAGGAGTGTAGGACATGCTCCAGAGCACACAGTCCCATACACAGCCTACCTTAATGAGGTTCCTAGCATCATGTGGTCTTACTTTGTGCTATTTCACAAATTCTAAAACTGTTAGTTATTTAATTAACTCTCTGTACTAAAAATGACCTCTATTTTCAACACATGCCAAACCCAGTGCATAGTTCTCTTCATCTTAACTTCCCATCTGCATTCTCTGTTGGCACTCCCTCTCTTCCTTTGGGATAAGAAAGTCTATCTAAAAATGAAAGCATATTATTTTCTTAATGGAGATAATTCTCAAGGAAAAAGGAAGAGAGAATTCTAGTTTGTCATCTATACCTGGGTGGTATGTTACACTGATATGATCTAGATAATTACCCTGACAGATGAATACTAGCATAAGATATAGCTATGATTCTGTGCCCAATATTTAACTCTTTTAATTGACAAGATCTACATTAAGCAATGGTCCCCTGCAATCTGCTCTGTTTCCCTGGGTTTCTCAGTAGCACCATCCTTACAACCACATTCGAAAGAATCAGGCTATGCCTCTTGAAGAGCAGAGTTAAGTCAATAGCTGCCAAGTTGAGAGTATCATATCTACAAAGGCGATGAAAGCGAAACCACACCATGTAGCCGTAAATAAAATGTCAACCTGAAATTAATTAGACTGCAGCACATCTGACTTTGTGCCTGCATCTGTGAGACTTCAAAGCCTGCAGGCAGCGTTTGAAAGGAGCAGGGTGTTCTGGGAGGGGCACATCAGCCTGAAGCCACGACAGACAGAGTGAACCCGTGCTGCCTGTGATGGCCATCAGCCTTCTGGCTCCTTCAGAAGGTGCTCCTCTGAGCCCCCTCACCCTGCTGCAGGGCACTGTGAGGTGCCCTGCTTATGCCCAGACCCCTGATAGCTGTTGGTGTAAAACACGTGACTGCTTCACCTCTCCTCAAGTCTCCTAATTTCTGCTTTGGACTTCCTGAAGTTTAAGGCAAGGAGAGGTAATAAATCCTCTAATCTGAGCTCCAGTGCATTGTGGGCCATCATTTTTCATTCAGTTACCCTGGTGTTGAGCCCCACAGCTAGTCTTTGCATCTGACTTCCACTTACCCTCCACAGAGTTATCCAGTCTTTTGCTGAAGACACTGCAGAACAGACTTTTCTGGTAGTTTCTCTCAGTACTATGCTCTGATTTGTTTATTCTTTTGAAGAGGGAAACTGTGTGTTTCATAACTAAAGCTACTCTAGCTGCATCCTCTGGTGACTGGATTTTACTCTGCTGCTCCCTGATAGCTGTTTCCTATCCGCTGTCTTTGCCTCATGAAGACATTTCCATATGCAGGTCATCTCACTTCTACCAGATTTTCTCTCTGTTCTTTTTAATAAACTGAAAAGATTGAAGGCATTTTCTTCAGGGTTTGATTAATTTACTGATTCTGTTTGACTCCCTTTCTGTTATTTTAAACTCTCATTTTTATTTGACAACCAGGGTGGCAGCTTTGTGTGCTGTGTTCAGACATCCTTCTCACTGATCCTGCTTGAGCCGTAGCACTCTCCTTACCCTACCTCTGCTTTCACTCCACTGATTGCATTATGCAATTTTCTATAACTTTTGCCCTGTAAATTCCTCTTGAGCTGTTTCAGTATGTAGTCTGTCCTGCAGGTGCAATTTACATTGCTTCTTCCTACATTTTTCATTTTGCTGATTTAGGATCTATTTTGTTTGAATTATCCTAACTTAGCAAGTACCCTATGTTACTCCATACGACTGCGCTATCTAGTTGTGTCATTACAGGAGTGACATATTTTCTTAGTAATGGTTTTATATTTATTTTCATGTCAACTAGGGAAGCACTGGGCCTTTTACTAATCCTTTTGGAATCTCTCCAAATGCATTCTCACTCAGTGATGGTTTTCTGTTGACAGTTGCATATCCAATCTGTCACTCAGCCAGTTCTTACTTCATTTAGCATATGCTCTATTGTTACGAAGCAGAGATATTGTTTTGCAAAAGATCAAAGTTCCTAAATCATTAAAATGATCTTCATCCAAACCACAGACGGTGAGATAAAAGATGATTTTGCCACATCTCTTTTCCATATATTAGACATGAGTTATATTCCGCGATGCTTTGTCAATCCTGCTCTTTATTCCTCCTCCTGGGCAAGTATAGTACAGCCTTTTGGAACAGGAATCTGACTTGGGCTTGGAGTAGGAAGGAGAAAGCTCCCAGTGGCCCTGAGTGGGCTAAGGCAGCAGCTCTTCCAGCCCAGGCCATCAGCTTCAGAGTAAGTGTCGCGAGAAACTTGTGCTATCCAAGACTGGGAATATATCTACAAAAGGTAGGAATACATCCAGTAATTGTGAGACAGCACTTGTGCAGCTTTCTGTAGACCCTATGTGGACAACCTGTAAAAAAAATTGACAGTGAGATGTGAGTCACTTCATTCATCTTGGTGGGCTCTTCACTGTTTCACACAGGAACATGCAGCTCATTTTTTTCCCCAGTGTTTGACTGGATTATTGGGATGCTTAAGGTAGGAAACTCTGTTAGATCGTCTTACCCAGTAACAGATGCAGTGCAGGCTCATTCTTTTCCATGCTTTATCCTGTGCTTTGCTCATCTGGGATTTAAGTGTCCCCAGCAGAGAGACTTCTGCACTCCTTAGAAGGATGTCCCGTGTCCGAGCCTGTATCCTGCTTGAAACATTCAGGATGAGACTGATAATATTAATCAGTAATGCTAAACCATAGAAAAAAGCATATTTTTTTCATATTTCTGGTGTTAATTAACTTTCTTTTCCAGTTCTTAGTTACACTCCGGAGACCAATTTCAATTTTGGTGTGACTTACGGTGAAGTCTCTTGCACTTGCCTACAGCACAAATGAATTTTGTTCATCTGACTTTTGCTAGCTGTGAAAAAAAGCTGTTGGGTTGTTGGCAGGGCATAAGAAATGGAGCTGTTGCCTGAAAAGGGAAAGAGGAAGGTATGGGAAGACCTTCTGAAGAGAAAAGTGGTCAGTAAGGGAGGAGAGGAGTAAATAGAGCATCTAGAGGTCAGTCAGGGATGTACAGTTTCTGTCAAATTTTTGCTTCCTGAATAAGACTGTGTGAATCAGAGCTGCTTGTTGGTAGGAAAATCTGGGAACCAATTAGCTCTGTTGCCTGAATCTGTACCTGGTTTGGGTGTTTGTTTAGAAACAGGCATATGCAGGGGATCTGGGTATGCCAGGGCTGGTTTGTACCTCATCCACTTCTCCTGTATCAGTAAATGCTTCATCTCCACACATTAGGATTAAATCATGTTTTACAGACTCACTTACAGACTCTTGGCTTCTGGAAAAAATTATTTTTAAACTGCGCCTCCCCATTTCTTAATAATGCCTGTTTGTGGGTAAAAGACTCTAATTTTCCCAGGCAGAGTCTAGAATTTCTTTCTTTAAAGGGATCCTTGTCCTTTCATTGTCCAAACTAGTAACCTGTTGGAACATGCCACCATTTCAGTGCACCCAGGCTTCATTTCCATGGAAAGGTGAGAGGTTGTTTTCCAAGGTCTTGTCTAAACACCAATATGATGTGTGTAAATGCATTCTCAGGATGTAAAAACTGATCTCAGCTTCCAAAAATATCCTGCAATCCCCTAGGCTAGCACAGATAGTTACATGAACCTGTTAGTAATTGGTGATTTTGTCCCACACCACTGGCCCAGCTGAAGTGCTCAGGACTACCACGTGTCAGGCTGGAAGGACGATGCTGAGTGTCCCTTGCTGACTGTGCTGATGGACAGCACTGCATGCACAAAATCTTGTGAACACAGAAATCTGAGGGGAGAAATCTGTGCAGAGCAATAATTAACACAGTTAATTGCATTTATCTTTCATGTTGGCAGATCTGCCAACTGTCAGCTATTTCAAACTAACTCATCAGTGAGATGTCTTCACGTTGATAATTGATTCCTCAATTGTATATGAAAAAACCTCACGCTTATAAGAGCTAGTTTGCAGTGCATACCTTCTGGTTTTTCCCCTGGCACTTTCAATCTGTTTGTCTTAAATGGAGGTTAATCATTTCATTTCCTTGGGGGAGAATAAACTGTGCTTCATTTTCTTTTACATTCTGATAATTGCAGGGGATTGCAGAGCAGGGAGCAGGAGTTTAAATTTCCCATCTTTCATGGGAGCTGGAGCATTTCTTGCACTCCTCCTGCTTAAGGCACATTTCTAAGCCCCAAAGCTATGGACGCCAAGTGTTTTTGCTAAGGAACTCTATGCCTTTAGCCAAAGTCCAAGTCAGTGAAAAGTGTCCCGGAGCAATGGGCACATCTTAGGTTTGACGTCAGTGTTATAAAATTACTCGTCCTAAATGTTCCTGTATGTTGAAACCCACAGGCATCAATGTAGAGACTGTTGAGCACCCTCCACTATCACCAGTGTTAGCACTGGAGGCAGCCAGAACCTTACTGAGTCTGGCTCTGCATCTGACACTAATTAACAGAAGTTTAAATGAGCAGGAAATGTGGAGAGAGAGAAACAAGTTAGCTCACGCACTGGAAATCATGACAGGAACTCACCAAGCTGCTCACACGAAGTAGTTTGCAAGGAGGTAGGTCCTCAACTAGCCCCTCTGCCAGTGGTGAGGGACACTGCTGGAGTCCTTCATGATACTGATATGAGGAAAAGTGTTGTGAGATCCCCAAATACTATGATACCATGAAGTCTTTTTGAGGAGGCATTGATGAGCCCTTGACTGACTATTGATCATGAACATTTTTTCTTCCTGCCCTCAGTAATAGCTCTGCTTGCTAGCTGATGTGATTTTGCAAACTGTCCATGGTCTGTACCTTTGTGGGACTCCTTATCCCAACAAGCTTCCTCAGCTACCCGCTTCCTGGCATCCTGTGATTCTCTTTTCTCCTGTCACCATACACTTGCTCCATTTTGCACTTCACTGGGAACTGACATGGCTGCAAACTGAAGGAGGAGCGAGAAAGCTCAGCTTGCCTTTGAGCTCATCTCCAGCTCCAGAGACAGAGGGGTGAAAGCAGAGAGGTGCACAAAGAGCACAAAGTGAAATACAGCTTGGGATCTTGGATGTTGCAGTATTGTGGTGGAGTCAGTGACAAACAGCTGGGGAGGTCGCTTGGTGTTGTGTGGGCTTAGAACTGCAGCAGCACCAGGGCGTCTTGCCATGCCCATCTCTCCTCTGCGTTAGGCCAGGCAGATGTCCCGGGACATGCAGGCACACAAATGTGTGTGTGTGTGCCCACACACGCTCTGCAGCTGTGGCTGGCAGCACAAGTGTAAGCTCAAACTCTGGGGCCGCGTCCTGCAGTGCAGGTGAGGACCTGCACTGGGAGGGCAGTCCCCCATGTCCTCTTAAGCTGCTCACATGAATGCTGACATGCTTACAAAAATTGGTAGGTCAAGGCCCAAAGCAGTTACAATTTCATGTTTATTGAAACATAGCTGTATTCATTCTTGTTAGAGACATTTAAAAATAATAACGCACTAGGAACAATACAGCAACCAATAAAACATGAAATCATAAAGCCATTTTCAGTCATGCAACACTGTCTAGTCCTTTGACATCATAACTTGGTTAAGGGCTCGGGGCATGCTAGCAGCAGTAATAAAATTAAGAATCATGGCTTGTGTTGGCACTAGCAACACCATAAATTATTTAAAAGAGCAAAGTTTAACAAACCTGATCTACTTAAAAAAAAATTATTTAGCTGTTTTTATACTTTATCTGTGAGCAGTGAAATGGAGTTAAGTAGTCTATTGTTCTTCTTTCTGTCAAAGTCAACTGACCCATAGGAGTGTTTCCAGGGGTTTTATTCTTTAAGATAGCACCTGAACTCATGCATTGGTTTGGAATTTAAAGTTGTGTCCCTGCTTCAGTGTCCCAGTGGTCAGGTATGGGCAGGAATGGTCCCATCTTTCTGTCTCTGGGTTCTCACTGCTGTAAAGCTCAAATGTGGATGAGGATGTTGTCTAAGAAAAAGAGGGATTTTATTACACGTTAAAAAATCATAATGTAGTCTTAGAACCTGAGTCTGCCTCCACTTAAATAAATGAACATGCAAAATTTCATCTTGAGTTAATTGCTAACCATAAGCAATAAAACAATAGAGACCTGTAAGCTGTCAAATGAATGATTCAATAACATGCTTGTGTGCTGAGAAGAAAATAAAGAGTAAACCAATGTTGCCAGTTCATTAGGCCTTGTAGGCTTATCATTCTCTCACAGTCATATAAATCAGCAGTAACTGTACTTAAGTCAATCAAGTTATCCTGCCATAAATGCACTGTTTGTCAGGCAGGAATTGGATTAATATATAAATTACCAGCCCACTTCAAAGATCTGTGGATTCATTTCCTTTTGCTGTTTTTCCAGGCAGAACCTGCCTGCCAGTTGACTGACCACTGTGTTGCAGGCTGACACTGGGGTGAAAAAAGGAAAACAACAAGTGGAAGCTTTGGCTCATCCCTGGATGCCGCTCGCTCTTTTGGTCTTACTGTTTATATTGTTTGGTTATTTATTGCTGTTTTTCTCAAAAAGAAGACAAATGGCTGTGTCTTTAAAGGTAAGGAGGCAGACACGTTCCTCATTGCTGTGAGCTTGTGTATTTATAGAAACATGGAGTCGATGGCAGCCCTGGAGCCCGTGCAGTGTCACCTGTGGGGACGGCATCCGGGAGCGCTTCCGAGAGTGCCTCACCTCCTCTCCGGCAAAACCAGGCTGCGCTGGATCGCCGAGGGAGACTTCCCTGTGCTCGCTGGAGGAGTGTGTGTGTATGTAGCTCTGCTGTCCTCTTCTCTCTGGTTGTGTGACTGCCCTGGCAAAAGCAAAGTGTAAAATGGAAACATCCCATCTGTCCTTCAGTCATACCAGTTTGAGGGGCTGTCACATTCCTGTGGTTGATGGAGTAGAGCAGGAGCCTCTGTGCCTTTGATTTGTGGGACACTGGAGATAGGGTTCCAAGGCATAATATTTCTGAATGCCATGGGTGCAATGGAAGCAGTTTAAAATCTCCAGCATGGCCAGGGAGTGGAGAAGTCCTGAAAGAGACATCTTGGGGCTAGCAGAACATGTTCAGTAGTGAAAGCCAAAGACTCCAGTGGAAACCTATTAAAAAGTTAAAGTCTGTTTAAAAAGGATGCTGGTTCCAACTGGGACATGTGGTTTGAGGTTCCCTTTCTGTGAGTTTTTTGAGGTGGCAGTGCCAGGTCTCCCTCTGCTCCAGCCTGCCACTGCTGCTGGCTCATGACAGGGTAGGCTGGCCATTGCTGGCAGATGGCAAGTGAGTGCAGATACAAGAGAACTGAACCTTCTATAAGATGGTAGGTGGATTACAGCAGCCACATGGCCCCCAGTGGGGCTGGATGAGGCTGTGCCAGCACCACAGTTGGGTGCTGACAGCCACCGTTGAGAAGTGCCCTCTTTTAGCGAGGTGCTGGTGCTCAGTCTGTGCAAAACTTTTGCTTCTTGCAAACTCCCTGCTGAAAAGGAGTGTGCTGATGCCAAGGGACCACAGAGAACAGGAAGCTGATCTACAAGCTCCAGTGCCTTTGTGTCCCACAGGTACCACAGGGGGCAGAGATGGGGAAGGAAAGATGTCCAAGAACTGTGCAGGCTCCTAGGATCTCAGACTATAATTTAACAGCTATTTTAAGCTATTACAAAGTGAGCAATGCCTTATTCCTTGCTTTGGCTGCTTGCAGGCACTTCCTTCTGCTTGCAGAAGTGCAGTGTGGAGAACTGGAATGGAGGCAGCTAAAAAATGGACAGTTTGGGGATGTGGGGAGTTGTTTAGCACATGGACACTGCATGTGGACACTGCATGTGTCCATGCCTCCCTGCTCCGATTGGGAAAGACCTCTAAAAAGGACAGCAGGGGGAGAGAATGTGTAGCTGGAGCAGGAAGAGGGGAGGACTACATTTTTAATGGAAGTGTTGACTTGAACCAGCTTCAAGGTGTCTGAGGATGAAGGCCTCAGAAGTATAGAGTCAGGACTGAAATGTGTTGTGGAATACTGCAGGAAATGGGCTGTATTTAACAAAAGTTTGGGTGAAGGGAAAATACTAAAAATTATATTCCATCAAGCCAGGTATTGCATGTTGTCAGTGTTCATGAAGCACTGGGAATGTTTTAACAGGTCTAATGTTTTAAATGACTTGAAAATACTGGCCATGTGGGTTTGCTTATTTTGTAAAGCTGTGAGTGAAAGTGGACAGGAACAACTCAGATGCTTTGGCCGCCAGCTTAAACCAGCCCTGCTCTAGCTGTCTTCTCTATGCCAGACTCTGAGGCTGCTGTGGGCAGTAATGCCACCACCAAAACGCAGTGGAGTTTTTAGTGTTTTTCCAAAGCCGCTGTTGAGCTGTGCTATCCCATGCCTCCTGTTTATCTGCTGGAGAGGTTCGTCTGTAAGTATATAATTCGGTTTGGCTCCTTGACAGCCAGTTTCACTCTGGAGCTCAGAGAGCAGTCCTGGTGCGGGGAGCTCCCTGGAGGAGGGTCCCTGCGTGCAGAGCATGTGCTGGACACATGATTTGTGTGTGCACCTTGCTGTACATGCATAGAGGTGACGGGCCTCTGGTGCTTCTTGGAGGGCTCGCTCTTCCCATGCAGGTGTGCAGCTTTAAAAGGTGTATGATGGTTTCCAGCCCTCCTGTGCATACACTGCACATATCTGTGGCAGGCTGGGTGGACTCAGCAGGTGTGGACAATCCCCAGATTCCAGTGAGATCTCTGGGTTAATAAGGAAGGTTAATACATAGAGAGCACAGATGCATAGGAGGCCTGCATCTGCACCCATTGCTGTGGGATCATCTGGAGGAAATACCTCGCTTCTGTCTTGCACATGGTTTCTAATCCTCCTGCTCCCACATGGGGCAGCTTCCTTTACAGAATCACCTACACGATTTAATCCCACTGAGTCTCAGCTTGCTCAGGAAGTGATTTGACACTGTGACTTTACGGTGTTCATCCACTGCCTGATCTCAAGCTGGGAGTGTCACCCTCACCCTTCCCACTCTGGCTGTCTGCAGCTTTCGGAAGCAGACAAGTTTTGTTTCCAGCATAACTCTGCAGTCATTAGTCCAGCAGATGGAGCAAATGGCTGAATGAGCAAGGCCAGCACACAGTGCAGGGGCCAATGAGGTGCAGGGAGGAGCGAACCATAAGGACTCAGTCCCATTTGGGAGCTCGCAGTTCCTTGCTGTTAGCTGTGTACCCCAAACAATGCAGCACAGTGTGCATTACAAATTGAGAATGGAGAATTTGGAAAATATCCGTAAGCAAACACGACTGAGAGGAGGATGAGAGATGAATGAATTGCTCTGCTGCAGTGGTGCTGAACAGAGCAAATGCTGGTCCTGCCTTCTCCCCTGAGATCAGCTTGTTCACTCCCTGCTCAGGCATCCAGAACAGTGCTCCAGGCTCTGGCACAGGGGCATTGGACTGAATGCAAGTTTTAGCATTCCTCCTATAAGATTCACCGGGCAGAGGTCTTGTTCTTTAAGCTGGTTTCAAGCTCTCAAAGCTTTCAAGAGTGACACAAAGATCAAAGTTAATTCACTGGCAGGATTTTTTAGAGGACTTGGGGTTGTTAGGTAGCCCTGAATCAGGGAAGTGGATCTCCTACCCAGCCCAGCACCCTGCACGTCTATTTTGTAGCAGCCCAAGACCTTCTGGCCTGTGTTCATCAGTGCATTTGTGCATCCTGCCCACCTAACAGCTGCACTACGAGCTTGCTGTTGAGTGTGTGTTCTTCTGAATTATGCGAAGTACATGGTGTCCAGTTCTTGTTATTCTGCAGTCACACTTCCTATTCCTGGACAGTCACTGTGGCGCAGGCAGGAGCACCTGCCAAGTCTTACAGCTGACTGTCTATCACTCTGATGGAAAGCTTTGGGTTCTGGATAAAACTAGAGACTAGGGCAAGGTTGTTTGGTGGTTTCGTTTGAGCTCACAACTTCATGGCCAGCTCTTGTCAACTGCAACTAACCAGCCTTGTCCTCCAACAATATTTTCATGGCTTTATGGAGCTGATGTCTGACCAGAAGAAGTTGGGCAGTGCTAACAGATACTAAAATTAGCTACTGGACTGATTAGTCCACTTTCAACCATGCTGTATTCTGCTCAAGATTGCCCCTGAAATGCTTAAGGCCTCATTAAAAAAAAGAATTACCAATTTGTCATTGGTTCAGCCAGCTGTAATGTGGTGGAGTGGGCAAGTGAGAGGTTTAAATACGGCTGTGGACAGCTCTGAGATGTTCACATTACAGATTAGAATCATAGAATACCTCAAATTGGAAGTGGCCCATAAGGATCATTGAGTCCAACTCCCTGCTCCCCCAGGACTACTAAAGCTAAACCATATGACTGAGAACATCATCCAGACAGTCTGTGAATTCTGGCCATGATGATTTCCTGGGGTGCATGTCCTAGTGGCTAACTATCCTCTCAGTGAAGAAAGGTTTGCAGAGTTTTCTTCCCTGTTTGAAGTCCCACCTCCAGTCCACAGCAAAGGGGTGTCAATAGTAGAATGCTGGAGGCATCAGAGCAGTGGCACTTTCAGTTGAGGTTTGCTGTGGCATGGGAAGGTTTTTTCCTCTGGGGCTGTGGCACCAGACAGTGGTAGAAACATCCTCAGAGGACCGCTTAGAAAAGTTGTGTTGCCTGTCCTGGTGCTGCCTCTCTCTTTAAACTCATTTCAATTCTCACACCCACTTAAGCTTTCCTAAAAATAATTTTAAAGTGATACCTGAAGTACTAGCCTGGGTTGAATTATTTTTACCCCCTTTATGTCACTTTTCACCAGGGAATCTAAATGTACTTCATGAAGAAGGGCAAATAGAGTTCTCCCATTTTCCAGGTATTTTTATTATATACCTTATGGAAGTGTCAGAGCATTAAAAAATGATTACATTTAAAAGGTCTGTGGGAGCCTTGGTTTAAAGTAGGTAGATGTTTGTGCCAGTTTGAAGTCATCAAGTAGTAAGTCGTCTCCAAAATTTTAATGGCAGACAACTTCCTGTACTGTATTAATGGCTTATTTTCCTTTGTAGTAAAGTACCCATCCTCAAATACCAAAAAGCTGCTGCCAGTGCAATTCTTGACAGATGTGTGTGCTCTTTCTTACAGCTATCCAGCCTCCCACCCCACCTTCTGTCCAGCCAGGAGAGGACCAGAAAGCAAATAATATAGTTACCATCACAGGTATCTCCCTATGCTTGTTCATCATCTTTGCCACTGTTCTCATCACCCTCTGGAGGAAGCTCTGCAGAGCTCAGAAATGCAGCAGCGCTGTCCGACGAAACTCTGTCCATTCCCCCGGCTTCCGGAAAAACTCCGACGAGGAGAACATTTGCCAAGGCAACAAGCAACGGGACAGCTTTGCTGAAGGAGGGGATGCCCCTGTTAACATTCCCCTAACCTACAGGCGAAGCCTCCAATTTGCCCAAGAAGATGATGCCTCTGGAAGTGAAAACTTTCAGCCGAATGCCCAAAAAATAATCCCTCCAATTTTCAGCTACCGCCTGGCACAGCAGCAGCTGAAAGAGATGAAGAAGAAAGGCCTGACGGAGACCACTAAGGTGTACCATGTCTCTCAGAATCCCCTCACGGACACAGTTCTTGGTGCTACCACGATGCTTCCCCTGAGTGGGGAAAACCAAGAGGAGGCAGTGGCAAACAAATTTCGGATCAAATCTCCATTTCTGGACCAGCCAGCCAGTCAGCCCAAGTTCCTGGGAGAAGGCTCTCACCCTAGGCTGGATTTTCCATTCTCACAGGCCAATCCTGCAATGAGCCCTACCCAAACCTTGGTAAGAAGAGGTCATTTCAAGCACCAGGATAACAGAGTGGACTTGCCTGAGAGGGGCTGTCACAGAAACTCGCAGTTCAGAAGAACAGCCAGTTTCCATGAAACTAAAAAGGCCAGGCCTTTCAGAGAGAGAAGCATGTCCACCCTCACACCCCGACAGACTCCTCTGTACAACTCCAGGACCAGGACGTGGGACCAGGGTCTGGAGGACAGGGCACGGCCAAAATCAAGAAACGCAAATCCAGCTTGTGAAAAGCTGGATCAGCCCCACAGCACTGTGCTGGGGTGTGAACCACAGGCCCCTGGTGCAAAGCCTCACCACAGGGCAGGTCCCCCGGTGAGGAAGCTGGACCCGATCACTGACCGCCAGCCTGCTGGTCAGGAGAAGGCAGCTGAGAAGCCTGAGCCCAGCCGAAGTAAGAGGGGCCCTTCACCTAACCCCAAAGGTGTGTGGCGGAAAGAAACAGGCCCAAATGGCAAAGATAATTCCCAGAGAGGCCTAAGTGTAAGCCCTGCCCAGCACCGAAGGGACAAGTGCCAGAGCTTCCCCTTGGACCCTGAGTTTGCCTTTTATGACAATTCTACTTTTGGCTTAACGGAGGCAGAGCAGCAGATGATCGACCTCCCTGGGTATTTTGGCTCAAATGAAGAAGATGAAACAAGTACTCTGAGCATTGAGAAGCTGGTGATCTGAGTGAGTCATTGCGGCCCTGCAGGAGTGGCGTGCGTGGGAGAGGATCTGCAGGATCGGTTGGCTTCTGGTGGAAGAAAGAGCAGGAATCACGTTACCTCCACACACAGCAGGAGGGAATAATGCCCCAGGTCTGGCTTGTGGGAACATATTCCTTTCTAATTACTGGAAAGTGATTTCATATAATTATTTTTTTGTATGTCTCTGTGTACAAGGCACACAAAGTACCCTGGGAAAGCACATGTTATTTAAGGTGTGGCGCAGGAATAGCCAATAGATTTTATTGTGTAAAGCAGTCATGTTTTGTGCATCATACATGGTGAGTGCCACTGACATTTCCTACCTTGTGGACTGTGTACTGGTAGACTGTGAGATACTGAAGCACCCACTGTCCAGCACCCTCAGCCATCTGCCCTGATTAGTGAATCATTTCCCATCTAGAAAGCACAAAGCTCAAGTTGTGGTCAGTTTTCATCATTTTTCTGATAGTCATCATTGAATTGCGTTGATTTGTTGTTGTTGCTCTGATAACTCATATGGTGGGGGTTTTTTAGCTGGTTGCATGGAAGTGCAAACAACTGATGCTGAATACTTGAGTGAATTTAAAATTGAGGAGGCATTTTCATCATTCAAGACTTTGATATTTTCTTACTGTCAATATTTATGCCAAGAAAACAATGTACAAATATTTGCAGGAAATTAGTGCAAAAGGCATGCTACAGGGAGGGTAAAGAAAACAGATTATCAGATTTTAGTCCTCACAGAAATATTACTGCAGCATGTTACCTGTAAAAAGCAGTGAGAGAACTGTTGAATTATGCATCCTTTCCATAGTCATCCTGTCCTTTATTAAAATTTTTCAATGTAAATATATTGACAATAATACTACTACAGCAAGCTCAAAATAAATTATGAACAAAACCAGCAAACAACAGGATTATTTGATTAATACCTGTTCTGGGAACAAAAATTAAAATGACTTGACAACATCTGGTGATTCACAGAGAATCTTATAGAAGCATTTACATTGGGAAAGACCTCTAAAATCATTAAGTCCATTAACGTAACACCACTGCTTGCACCACTAAACCATATCCCTTAACTGCCACGTCCACACACCTTTTGAACACTTCCAGGGACAGTGATTCCACCACTTCCCTGGGATGCCTGTTCCAATGCCTGACCGCTCTTTCAGTGATGAAATTTTCCCTCATATCCAATCTAGATCTCCCCTGGCACAACTTGAGGCCATTTCCTCTGGTCCCACCACTTGTTATCTGGGAGAAGGGGCCAACCAACCCCCACCTTACTACAACCTACTTTCAGGGGGTTGTAGGGAGCAGTAAGTCTACTTACTACAGTGAACTCCAAAAGCATGAGGGCTTTTTTGTTGTGTTTGAAAACCAGACATCACAAATTTGCCATTAGATTCTGCTGTAACTATTCAGAGTTGGGTTGGAACCCCAATTAACAGCAGAAGCAGAGCTCAGGCCTTTGTGAATGACTAAGACTTTTCTTGCCATTTGCTAGGATAACAAAGTCTCTCTGGGGACTTTCCAAAAACCAGGGGAATGCTAGTGGGCAAAACCAAGAAAAGAGGAGATGCTGCCTGTGGAGGTTGGTGTGAGAGAAGAAAGGTTTAGGCAGTGGACTATTAGTCTTAAATCAACTCCCCTATAAGGAGCCCAACCCTACATGCCCTTTAACCTGCCTTGTGGGTGTGAAGGCAAAATAAGCATGTGCTCCATTCTCAGGAAGTAGGCTGCTATCTTTTTCAAAACTGGCTTTCCGAGCAGAGAGAGAGATTTCCCAATCACACACTTCTTCCCCCCGCCCCCCCAACCAACAGCAGTTTTAAAGGAAGAGCAGCATTGCTGTGCATTAGCTGCCAGTTTCTGATGGCACCCACTGCAGTGTCCAAAGCTTGCACAGGGAGCTTGCTTGACAGGCACACGGTGTTACCTGCTGTGACAGCATAGGAGGAGCAAGCCTCAGCATTTGGCCACCAGAGTCAAATCTGGTTGTTAGAATGGCCATTTTGGTGGGTAACTTTTTGCAGCTGCTCCTGTAGCAAAGGAACCGACTCACAGGGTGATGTGAGCTCCCCCTCTTTCCCGGGAGCCATGCCAAAATGCCAATGTTCAGCCCTTGGCCCAGTGTGGTGTTGGTAGCAGCGATGGGTTCCCATAAACTGTCAGCTTGAAAAGCTGTTTAAAGCGTTTAAGAACATGTTCACGCTTGAAGAGTTATCCAAAGGCAATCAAACGCAATGAGTCTTTAAATTGACTTAAATGAGCTGGAAATCAGACCTCTGAAGCAATTGCTGCTCAGGTTACTTTGCCTGCCTGTACTAAGGTAGGCTCTGCGGTGTGAAGTACCTTTGCCCTGAAGCAGCAATCCATCAGCGCTGGAGCTGCAGGGCTACAGGATCTATTTAAGCTTTGTTGAGCCTCTCAGCATGGAAAACCCTGGAGAAACGGGAGATCAAATGTGCAGTGCAGCAACATTCAGCAAGCATTCCCCTAACCTTCAGCGGGAGTGATTTGAGCTTGGCGGTAGCTCTCAGATCCAGTAAGTACTCAGCTAGTGGCATTCTACCCTGTTTATTAAGATAAAGGTGGTTCTGAAATGCTTCCTGGGGTTTGCTGTGGGAGTTGCAGGCTCCTGCACAAAGCCCTGTGACCCTTGCATCTTGGAGGGGGTTTCCTTTGCCACAGGAGGGCAGAGAAGGGGGAACATTGCTCTGAATCAGATGCTGCTTCCTGCAAAGTTGTCCCAGTGTTGGGCTGTCTTATGCATTAGATGTACTTAGGTACATCTTGCATCAAAGAGAGCAGGCAGACCCCTTCTCTCCCAGCTGGTCATACCTTTGCCCCCCTTGCTCTCTCAGAGACAGGGAAAGGCACTGTAACATTGATGCTGGCTGAAGGCAGTTCAACTACAACGCCAACACCTGCCCCTGCATACTGACACACGGGGAAACAGGCTCCACACTCTGGACTTTACATCGCTCATTGCTCACTCACTGGGAACTGGGCTGGTGCTGGTTGTCTGACTAACCCCTACTGACTTCACCTCTGCCTTCATAGTCCATTATCAGATGGGTTACCAGCTGCTTAATGAACTGCCAGACCACAAGTGCTGTCCCTTAAGTGCTGTAGTTTCCACAGTCTTTACCCTGCTTCCTTAGCTCTCTACTGAAGAGTGGGATTGAGCATCACCTGCCAGAAGGCATGAACTTATTTCACTCACGTTTCACTGTGTCTTCCAGCTGGACAAAAATCATCCTTTCTGCCCTCAGCACTGCATCAGTGGCCACACAGTTATAATGTGTGCAAAGTAATTCCTTATGTCCCAACATGCAATTACAACCTTGCACTAAGATTTTACCATAGCAAAATACAGAGGTAGTGATCAGAAGGGAAATAGTAAGTGCTGCCCTTTTGCAGCCCTTTCTTCATAAGAGCAACCTCATTTCAGACATGTAGGTGCAAATTTCATTCCACGTGGATACTCTTGGGAAGAGGGCAGGGGTGCAGTCTGACCAAGGGCACAGGCTTTAGGAGCACAGCTCCCTGGAGTGCTGCCCATTACCCTGGGGTGTTCATGTTTGCAATCACTGGGATGTGTAGGAAGCAGTGAGAACAAGAGTTTATCTCTTGACAAAGCAGAGGAACCAAACCAAGTTTTACACTGAACCTTCACACATGCCTCTGCATTGTTTCCAGGATAGCTTGAGCCATGAAAATTAAACTTACCTTGCAGACCCTCTCAACTACCCAGCACAACAGATGAAAAAGCACCAGAGCCAATATTGAGAGAATATGTTTCTCATATTATGAGCTTTCCAAGATTCTGATCCAGATTTCTGTTCACATTCCTATTGTTGAAAACCAGGTAAAAAGTATTAAGTCCTACTCAGATGGTTTTATTTCACTCTTTATCAATATGTATACAAATTACAATATGTATGGATATAAAAGCAAATAAATGGAAAAGAAATAGCAGTTTAAAAATTATTAGTAACCAAAAAAAAAGGAAACAGGTTTATTCTACTGCATGGTAGTTAAATGATTTGCATCAAGCTGATACTGCTGTTCCTTTTTAACTGTTGTTATTAACAGTTGTGGAAAATAAATTTTCAGTATTCCATTTCTTTCAGTCATTTGTGTAGCTCTTTCATTTCACTCCAGTGAGACAATGAAAGCAGTGTGCCTTGTGGTTCAACCACTTTCTCATTCCCCTTCACTAACGCAAAAGATAAATTACAGGAGAGTGTACAAATGAATCGTGATTGCACTTTAGGAACTCCTAAGAATATTTGCGCTCACCTTAATTTTAGTAAAATCTGCCTAATTTTAATCTGGGGTTTAAATCTGGTTGGCAGGATTGTCTTTGTCTGCCTTAATGTCCTGTGGTATACTCTAGCAGGGGATCTACAGTGGGAAGCTGTTGGAATGGAACCCACACTGTCCATATTGTGGGTGTTTACTTTGAAGCAGCCTTAGTCTGGATGCGCATTAGCAGTTGGAGCATGTCCATCCACAGGTTTGGTTTCACACACTCCAGAAGCACTCTGAAAATGAAGCGTGGCAATTGGAACCATTGGAACCATAGGGAACGTTGCTTAAAAACATTCTCCTGATGCAGAACAAAGCACTAACAGGCACACCGGATAAAGTCCAATTCCCCATCTCCTTGTTCTTTCTATCCTGATGTTCTTGTAACTGAAACACTGATGGTTAAAATCAAGATGAGAAAGATTTAGACCTTGAAAAGTATAGATTGATTAAAGGACATGCTTGATCCTTCAAAGTCCAGAGAACTTTCAATAAACATTCTCCAACAAAGCCTTGGAAACTGCTGAAAAAGAAATCTCTGGTTATCCCGTGACTGAGATCCATATGTTTTCTATTAAATTGTTGCCTGGCTGTGCTCAAACAACTCGTGCTGTTAGCTTCAGGTAGCAGAAGCAGGTGCAACTCCAGCTATCAAGTGCAGGTTTGGCAATTGGCAGCAGCAGAGAACTGGCTATCAACTTACGCCATTCTTTTCAGCCTATGCTTTTTCTCTTTCCAAAGCAGCAGGTTTCAGCTGCCCTGACTGTTCTCACCATCTCCACTCTCGCTGTCGACAAAGAACGGAGCCCTGATTTTCATGGCTGAGTATTTCAGTGAGTACCACATCCCGTGCCATGTAGACCAAACCAAGCCATCATCATGGAGTCCATTGTACTTCCCTCTTTTGTAGTATCGCCCATTGAGGTTTACAGCATGGCACCTTGGAACAATGTAGGAAAGAGAAAAAGGGAATTACGTTTAGCGTGGGAAGATATTGCACCATTGCAGTGAAGTACTGTTCTCACACAATATATATTTAGAAGTACCAGGGCAGGATGGATTAAATGGTTAATGCATTTAGTGGAACACAGAGGAATATGTGGGTCATCCTAAAACACCTACACTGGTCGGGTAATTCAGCCAGCTGACTCCTTCAGGTGTATTAACTACAGACATTATAACTACATGGCCTGAGCAAAGGGGTGTAGTGTCATTTGGCAAGCTCTGGCTCAAGTGTAGGCAGCTCCATATTGACACCTAAAAATGCAGACGCCTTTTCATCAAGGTAAATCCTACTATTGATGTACATTTTGGTAGCTCCACTGATTTCAATTGGTATGTGATGAGAATCTGGTCAAAGAGGCTCACCCTGCACTAAAGCAGAGAAAATCTGAGAGTGCTATATCCCTATTTCCAGGGCTGTTAAACATGAGTCCCTATCCATTGATGTGTGGCATATGCCCAAACAGCAAATACACCATCCTAACTGCTACGGGGCAGCTCTGCCCTTACACTTGCTCCACACTAGGGAAATGTCCTTTGTACACACTTCACCTTACCATGGCTACAGCTGTTTTCATCACTGGAGTATAATGCAAAGCACTTTCAGGAATTTTAACTGGGCTCTTTTCCTTCCAGGTCATTGTCCCCTATGCATTTATTCTGACCCATTTTCTTAAAATGAATTCAACTTACCTGCTTTGCTGTAATAAAAGAAGTAAATTTTTTTCTTTTGAGGATCTGTAGGTGTGAACATCTTAGGTTTGGCTGTGTGAGGTGGCAAATGCACACAGCAATCTCCAGCTGCTGTAAGGCAGGCAGGTCCTCTCAGCTGTACAGCCACCCACACCCTGCGCATCCGAGAGGAATCAGCTGTTTGCCATACCTGTTAAACCACCAGCCACCCTTGTTCTCTGATGCACAGTTGCCTGCCAGGAATCGATCATGATCCTTATCAGATGTGGTGAACTGCATCCCTCTGTGAGAGGCTGACCACTGATCTTCAAAATTGCTCCCACCAGACAAAGCGTCGCCAGCATTGCCAGAATACGTGCCAAACCATAACCTGTAATTGTCCTGCAAGAATATGTGAAACATGTCTTTGCTATCCATTCTTTCTGCCTTTCCTCCCATTTTTGATGTCAAATTAGCCTTGGACATTTTATCCACTGTCAAAGGCATGACTGTTGAAGTCAAGGGTGACTTTTGTCTCCATGCTTTAATGATCCTAGTGTAGATCAATGCAGGATTTAAACTTCCAGAAGGGATTGGTAATTACTGCTGCTGCTACAAAGGGCATCAGGTTTATTGTCATTCAACAACCATTTAATACAACAACCATTTAATACACTTTACAGCAAGATGGAAAGCTCTTTCTAGCAGATCAAGAACAACTTAGCAGAAAACTATGCCAAGTAGTTGCCTTCATAAACTGATCAGTTGTTCAGCTACAATAAATGCTTAGGCATTTTGCTCTTCCAAGGACTAGAAGGCATTTGATTTCTGTGATCTAGTCCTGGTAGGAATACTTAGAATAATAGTTCCATCGTGCACAGCTAACAGGTCTAAGAGATTTTTGGTATTAAGTGGACGATCACTTTTGTGTTGTGGGCTTTCTCCTGTCATCGTTGTCCTCCTTTCTTTATGAAAAATGGCAAGTAAGGTATTAAAAGGAATCTGTTCAAACTTTTTATAAGAAACCTCTAACTGCAAACTGAGTGTAATGTGCACATTTCTGGAGCAGTGATGGAGTTGGAACTAGGACTGGTCCATGCAGCATCCTTGGTTATTTGGGCTACTTACATGTGGTGTTCAGGAAGGCAAGTCTGCAAAGAACAGCACCTGTATGGAGCTGGACACTGTCTACAGCTAGACAGCAAACATGAAAATACAGGATGTGTCTGTCTCTGGGCTTTCTGTGTCTTTAGCAGTAGGTGTAGTGCTACAGGTACTTCTCTTCAAGATAGGAACTTACAACTGTTCTTTCAAAGCTTTGATTAGAGTTCACTGTTTTATTTTAAAACGAAGTCAAGAGGATTTGTTCTGGTGTTTGCTTTTTATGTGACATTCTGAAACACTCTCTTAGGAAGCAGGAGAACAGGGTTCCATTTAGTCGCAGAGGTTCAAACCCTAAGGGTCTGCTCACTCACAGAAGACTCTTTTAATCATGAGGCCAGAGGCAAATACATGTGGGAATCCCGGTGCCCTGTGGCAGAGAACTGCCCTCTGTTCAGCAGCAGAGTTAGCAAGGGGCAAGGGGGGACACACATATGATCCTGTCACCCACTGAGCTGGGCACTCAGTTGTAAGGAAAAAGTCCCAGGTTTACGTCCCTGCTCCCAGGGCTGTTTGTCAGTCAGACAAACTAGGAAGCCCAGGGAACCAGAGCAGGTAAGTTTTGCAGAGCTATAGATACAACCCTGATATTGGTCTGATGCTGTGTACACAGCTGCCCCACCCTCACAGACCAAAGCAAGCAAATCACTGCTCTCTCCATTTCTTACCTGCTCATTTGCAAGCTGGAAATTTTCATAGATTGCATAACGTCTTTCCCCATGCCAGTCCATCAGGTCAATCTTTAATGAGTTCTCTCCTAAACATAAAGTTGTGTCCTGTTAGATGAACTATCTAATGCAAATTAGAAAGAAATCTACGGAGAAAAAATACTTCAACCTCTAGCAAGCAGGTCATGGATGTGGTCGTTGCCCAGCCAGTATTCATCATTCTTGCCCTGGAATTTCCCAAATCCCAGTTTGTAATCATCCCATTTCCTGCAGAGAGATATAAATATCAATTTCATCATGAGAGGGGATTAGACAGTTTGTGACACTTGGGTGTGGTAACAAGTAAAACTTCACCTGTATCTCTAGATACCGTTTTCTAAAGTATCCGATTCATCACAAGCTGAGCTGAGATTTGTCACTCTATCTTAGGAGTAAGTACAACTCACAGCTTAGTTTTCCCCCTGCTAAACCTGTGCACACACATATATTGGGATCAAACCTTCAAACTGCCAGATGCAGTGCTTGCAGACTGAGGTTGCCAATTAAATGGAAAGGGAAAGCAGCAGCTGTCACATTGGTCTTCAGCAAAAGACTTGATATTGTTCTTCAGCAAGTCATAATTCACATGATCTATGTATTACCTTTGATACTCACTTATACTGCCTCTCTGTCATAATTTCCAGTTTTAGTAACCCTGTTATTATTCCAGCTCTCATGTTGTTATTATGGATATTCATTCTGCCTGACCTACATACTAGTCAATGCTCCTCTTCAGGATGTTTTTCTTTCACCTGAACTACCACGGTTAGATAGCTACCACTCTCTGGGCAAGCTGGCTTAGAGCCAGTTGAGGGAGCTTTGCAATGCACTGCATAGACTTTAAGAGGCATTAGATGTGCCCTGACATTGTGTGTGCTGTGATAGTGAATTAACCTTCATAGGGACATTTCTTCTTAACTGTGCTACCAGAGCATGTCTCCTCCTGTAAATTTCAGTGTGAAAGTCACCTCTCTGGGACTTTGCATAGGGAAAGGACAATCTGGTTTGGCATCTTTTTGAATTATCTGAATACCATAATAAATGTTACAACATGCTGAACATAATTCCTGACATGAGAACAGATCTGTTCTACAGGTCTCAGTCTGTGCACTGGTAGCAGATACCTGCCAATTTGGACCCTTTGACAGTCTTCAATAATGATAAAATATGCATTCAAATGCAGACAACCCATGGAAAAGAAGTTATAGATCCAGTTTGAAAATGGTCTCCTGCTGCCAGTTGGTACCACCAGATTGTCCTAATCTTAAATTATCATCACTAATATATAGTCTTGCATATCCTGCTTCTCAAGGGTGGGGTTTTGCCTGGCAGCAGGACAGGGGTGGGAGCTCATGGCCTGACTGCAAGCCCTGTTCATGCAACCACAATGCACCCACCTGTTGAAATTCTCCTTGCCATTGCTCCGCCGCTGAATGACAGTCCAGCCCCCACCATCAGACATGTCACAGAATGCCAGGAAAGGCTCTCGGTCTGCTCTGGGCCTGATCCGGTAGTAGCCACTTGTGGTGCTCTTCCGATTATAAACTGCAGAGCAATCTGGGCAGAACGGTATCAGTTTGTTAAACGGGGTGGGGGGAAAGCCAAGGGCTGTGTGCCACCACAAGAAGATATCACTGAGAGGCTGTATGGGACAAGGACACTTGGCCAGCCTGTGCATAGCTCTGCAAGCCCTGTGAAGTCAAAGGAAATGGTGCAGCAAGGCAGTAGCTACACCGGTTTGCAAACTGGTGGCCTGACAAAGAGCCTTAAGGCTTGAGAGCCTTTACAACCATGCCCTCTGAGGGACTTATTCCTCAAATGTTTGGTGAGATGCAGGACAGCTGCAGCCTAGCCTGGGGCTATATCACGAAAGCCCAGGACTGAAACTATTCTGTCAGCAAGATCATTTGCATGGAAGCTAATTTCCATGTGGAAGGTAAGGTAACCTCAGCTGTACTTCTGAGAGGATCAGGGAACAATATTTCTAAAATAATAGGCTATGCTCCTGTGTCCAGCTCTACCAGGGCTGTATCAGGAGAGAGCCTTTCAGGAGCTCAGTGCTTCACACTTCCAACGTAATGCTCAAAGGCTAAAATCTTAGCCACAGGCAACGATGTCATTTATGACCATGTTCTCAAAGTAACACCAGGGACCAAAGTGTGCATGCCTGTTACTGTGCCACAGAAGTATTAGGGGAACTGAGGAACAGGGACGCTTGGCTCATCCAAACAGGTCTCAGTGCCTGCAGCTGAG
This sequence comes from Pachycephala philippinensis, assembly GCA_013397055.1. Lineage (NCBI taxonomy): Eukaryota > Metazoa > Chordata > Aves > Passeriformes > Pachycephala > Pachycephala philippinensis. The sequence goes on from VWZT01006843.1 coordinate 65,149, forward strand.
CCAGGCACTCTGGGCTCCCCTAGGTCACTGAGGGAATATGGGCTCTTCAAGAGCAGGATCCATCTCTTCCTAAAGCAGATGCCTAAAGTAAATCTGATGGAAAACATGAGAGGTGACTGTTCCTCTCTGCAGCAGAGTCCCAGGTAAGAAGCCCAGCTGAAGGTGTCCATTTGGTACCTGGGCAGTAGCTGCCTATAGCTGGGACAAGTGATTCTAGCCCCAAGGGATATCTTACAGTGTCAGGGCCACCAGTCAGCTCTTCTCCTTCCCATATATCTGTATTTTAAAACACAATCCACTTAAAAAATTTAAAACTTTTAGCAGAAATAAAATATGACACATGGGACACTGCAGGGAGAAATAAACATTGTGGCACACTACTGCAAACTGTACCTTGATCATACACTATCAAATTTCCACTGGTTGTGGGTAAAAGCATCTCATGTTGCACGCTCCTGTTGCCTGAGAACAGTGCACTTTTCGTTCTGTGGTAAGTGTTCTCCAGGATGTCCTTCAGCTGCAGTTCATATAGGTAAAGCAAGTCTTGAAGTTGTTTTAACCTTTGTCTTAATTTATTGTTGTCTAGGAAGCAGATATCTTTGTCCTATGGAGAAAATAAAACCCCCACACTTCAGTCAGCAGTAAGGAGAGACACAGAGAGAGGAGCATCTGTCTCCTCTCGACCCTAGCATGTCACACTGCCTATGCGGATCAACATGATTTGATGGTGGTCTCTTCCTAAGATACGCAAACCTCACACAGCGTGAGCTGTTGAGTTGAATCCAGTGGAAAAGGGGTTTCTGCAACAACCTTGGCATTGATCAGAGCATGCCAGAATATGATCAGATACACAAAAATTTACTTCAGACAAAAATAATTTCTCTTGACCCCCACTTGATGAGCTCAAGGGGAAGGTTTGCAAACTATGAAACCGCTTGGATTGATAAGAGAGGGAAAACTTGGCTCTTGCACTGCAGACGGGCCAAACCAGCAAGGTTCCAGAATAATCTCTGTGTAAAACTGAAAAAGAGCTGATGTTTTGGCTATGAAAACACATTTTTTTAAGAAGAGATTTTTGTTGTTGTTTTTGTTGTTAATTTTAATTCTTAGTAATGTCAGTTCAGTCCCCCAGATGGCTGCACAGCCCTTAATGCTATGAAAATCCTGTATTATCAGGACAACATTCCTTTAGCTGCAGGCAGATGCCTTTTTGCTCTGCTCTTGCAGGTCTCCATCCCTCTTGCGGGGGAGTATCCATCTCTGCATGACTAGGAATGATGAACCATTGGGAGGGTGTACAGACATAGCTAACAGATACGCACCGAAAACCTGGGGGCAGGTGAGCCAAAGCTGACCAGGAGAAGGAGCAGCAGCAACCAGTGCATCATCACACTCATTTCTTATCTTTACCTGAAAAGAAGCATTGACAGGCTGTAATGGAGGCTTTTTTAGTTCCTCTCACAACTTAATCCCCTCTCACAGTTATGTTTAATTCCCCAGGAAATGCTGCAGGATTTGTTAGGGAAGTCGCTTGAAACTACAGGCAGGACAAAATCAGGGAAAGAGGTATATTAAGGAGAAGCTAAAGCACCAGTGCAGTTGGCTGACAGGGATAAAGGCTTAGGTCTGCTCCCGATTCCCTGCAGAAGTAAATACTCTGTGTGACTTTCCAGCAGCCTCTGTATCTCCTCCCAAGTGTCCACACAGATAGGAAGTTGCTCAGCAATCATGTCTTCTTGAGGACTTGTCGTCAAAATCACACAGTGTTTATTCAGTTCAAACTTCCCAAAGTGGAATTAAGAGGAATTTGCCTCCTGGTTAAGTGACTGTACACATTGCCCCTCCTCAGTCCTTGCAGTGGTCTGTGAGAATGAGATTACCTTGAAGGCCAAGTCACATATGTGACAAAGTGGATACGGAATAGTTTTTCCTTGGATTTCAGTGGAAAAGATGTCTACTGCCAATCTGCCCCAACACACAGATGTGGCGTTGATTGGAGAGTCTTAGCTAGAAAATATGCTAAGTGACTGCCACTGGGAACATGCAGCTGAACATGAGTGAACAGAACAAATTGTTCACAGTGTGCTTGCATGGTGCTTTAAAAAAAAAAAATCAGAAAGAAAAAATCTGAAAAATAAGCTAAACCCAACTCCCCCACTTCACATCTGGAAGTGCTGCAGAAACTTGGCTCCCCAGCTCTGTGCTCTGAGTGATGTGCTTTGTTTCAGCTATGGCTCTAGCAGCATCCCCACAGCGGCTGATGCTAGAGCTGCTTCCAAACCACCAAAGCTGCTGCAACAGAGGAGCCCTCTGCCAAGATGGGCAGGCAGGGCCCAAAGATCTCCACAGAAGTTGCCCATAAAAGATGACATGCAGGTAGGTGCCCCAGTCTGTGGCATTTTTCATCTCACAGAGAGAAGAGTTCAATATTGCAGCAGGGGAACCCCGCGAGCCCAGGACCAGTCGTGTCAGTGGCTGCAGCTGAGGTCAGAGTCAGACCCCACGCAGTGCCCATGGGTGACAGCAAAAAGCTCCCAGGAACAGTGGGATTGAGTGACAGCTTCTGGAAACCAGACAGTGCACAGCAGAGGGAAAGAAAGCAACTCCGTCTACACCTTTACCAAGACACATGAAATGCACATACCTGTAAATTGCCTTTCTTCAGACCTCCTCCTGGAAAGATTATCTCCCTTAAAAGTCAACTGCAAAAGAAAGGGATCATAAACCTGGCTGCATTTCAAGAGGTTGATGAGATTTTCCTCTCCAGATGACCCACATCAAGGGCACAGAGGAAGAATGTTTCACAGCACTAGGCAGTTTCACAGAAAAGGTACCTGCAATTCCTTGTGTGAAAGAGTTTCCCAGACCCCAAGTTTTCTGTTGTTACCCAGTACTCATCTTGCTGCTTCCCAGTGAGAATAAACAACAGTGCACTCTAAAGGAGAGGGGAGAGGGGCTCTGCTGCTTTCCTACTATTACCTACCTTGACCAGGAAGCTCAACCAAGGCTGACTTCTTTGAGTGTTTATGTGAATCACTCAGACTAATGCTCCCTGTGGGAGTTTTGGCTCATGTTTTAACACAGCCAGCCTCATTTCGGTAAGTCCTGCAAGGTGAATATAACACAGCTTTTCCATTCAGCATTCCTTTTGCTGTTTAATCTGTTTTATAAGAGCATAGCTGTAATTCCAAAGAAGCTGCAAATCTGAAGCAAGAAGCAAACGCAGTGGTATTAAGCAAGATTTGCTATTAGACTGAAATCTCAGGAGGCTTGGAGTTGTGTAACTCTCCTGTGAGCGGGATGATTAGATTTGCTAGTTAACACAAACAAGGACATTTGTGGAAAAGAGAAAAAAACCACAAAACCAAACAGATGGGTGCCTCCCTTTGCATTATGGCCAAGGAATTACAGATTATTTTAAAGGAAACAGCAGGAATGTTCCATTTTACAGAGCTTTGTTCAGAGGAGAGACCATGGGCACAAAAGACAAGGCACATAAACCCATGGTAAATGTCTGTGCTACTCTTCAGGAAAGCAGGACTATCCAACTATTACCAATTAGAGCAATGCTGTTTATTTCTTAAAAACTGCATTCCTCTTCTCCCGCAAGAACCCTGACTCATTTCACTGCCAAAGGATTATGTAAGCAGTGCTTTTCTTCTCACTTGTTTTCTAGCCCCAGTTTTAGGCTGGTTTTGACAGCTATGAAATTAGGTGAGTGAAATGTTTCCTCTCCTTGCTAGTGGGTACTTGGCCCTTTCTTCTGGCCCTTTGGCCAGGAACTGCAGCTGGCAGCAGGGTGCTCAGGTACCACGCACTGGAGCACAGGGAGGCTGCACATCATCCCCTGGGGCTTTCACTGGCAGCAGCAACTCTTTCTCAGCTGGACCCATCCAGACAGCGCTCAAGATGTTGTGTAACAATTTTTGCTCTTGTCTAGATGGCCAAAAATCCCACTGGCCTGTGAGCATCTCCTGATCCCAGGTGGGATCAGGAACAGGGCTGAGACTGTGGTGGCGGTGTTGGAGTGTGGGTAGCACAATCAGTGCCTGCAGCTGTCTGCAGGGCTGAAGGATTAGGGAGCATCAGGCCTCATAGCATTAAATTCTGCTGGTCCCAGGGCAGAAGGGAGCAGTGAAACTGCAGTGCCAGTGAAACTCACACGTGTGCTTTGTGACTGCAGCTTTGCAGGAACAGGACTGAATCTCCAACCCTCGTTCAGTGGCTGCCAAAATGTCTCTCAGAGCCAAGACATCTGGAGCACTCTCACGCTGCCTCTAGGACTCCACCAATGTTCGCCTCAGCAACATCTGCATGTGAAAATCCCACTCAGCTGGAGCATGGTTCTTGCATACCTGTTTCATGAGTAACTTATTTTCCCAGGCTAGAGGAAGATTTAGGAACATCTGAAGCACAAGAGAGGGGTTGCCATGAGGTTGAGTTCACGTGAGGCGGGTCTACCAGGAGTGTCTTCACGTACTGCTCCACTGGCTCGGAGCTAAAATAATCAAGTCATCATAAAGAATGTGGACACTGTGTGATCACCAGTGTTTCCTCATAGATGTTGAAATCCCTAGGCAATGTGACAGTAAATGCTGTTTTGTTTTTTTTTCCTGGAATACATATGCTTCACAAATATTCTGGAATGCAAATTCCTGTTTAGTTACTTGGAAGGAGATCAGATTCCCTTTTCTTAAGATACTTAGTGATCTTGTCAGCAAAAAATAACAGTCTCATTAACTAAAAACCTTCCTATCCCGCTGCTCTTCACCTTCCTTCCAGCAAAAGGTGTTGAATAGTAGTCACAAAAAACTATTAACAACACATTAAATGCACAGCCAGCACATGAAAACTGGTGGATAAATGTCACTGAAGAGCATGGCTCTGGGGTAGGTCTTGATATTCCTATAGTCATGGGGAAAAAATGGCTTGGGATGAAGACAGGAAGATGACACCCAATGGATATTAACACCCTCAGAGCCCAAAGGAACAGCACTGCAGCTGGAAGACAGTAGTGGCATCTCAAAACTCTTCCAAGACCAGTTTCTTGTTGATTGTTTGTTCTTAAAGGGGAAAGGCAAGAAATGAGGCAGACTGCTTCAGGCTCCAAAGGAGGTAGAAGACCTGAGGATTTCACAGCAAGAGTCTGGCTGCCTACCTGTGCTCTAGGAAAATACAGGGTAGTCTGGACCCAGGTCAAAGCAAAACAGATTGTTTGCAGTGAATCAAGGTGCTCTATGCATTTGCATTATTTTTATACTTTCCTATCACATCCCACCTTCCACGAACACCCTGCTCACTGGGAGAGATTGCAGACCAGGCTCCTTTGCAGGCACTGCAGATGTGGAGGTACCTACCACGGGCCTGCAGGCTCTTGATGTTTGAGCTAGTATACATCTTCTGTAGGAGTCTGGGCTGACAGTTTTTTTAAAACAAAGTTAATATATGAGACCTGAAACAAATATTTATTGATTTTTAATCTAACAATAAAGGGTTTCATCAAAAGTAAGATAAATTTAAAAGACCAGGATGATGTCAGCCACCATAGTTTCAACCCATGAAATAACCGAAACCAGTGTTTGCGCATGAAAAGTCTGTGGTTTGTAAGCAAGGAGTAACCACAGAAATCTGTGTACAAAGAAGAAGCAATGGTGGCAGACCATGAAACCTGCCAGATCTGAATATTTTGATAACGTTCAAAGAGCAAATACATAATTTAGTTTAACTAATGAGTCTGCATGCAGCCTGTGAGCATCTAATGGGTTGACACAACAACTGTAATTAGTTTGTAAGTTCCTGAGGGCAAGCACAGGTCCCAGCAATCTCACATCAGGAATAGCTGTACCAAAGGGAATTAATCACAAGACCAGAGGGAGTATGTGGACTGCACAGTCTTCTACCTACCTCAGGTCAGAGAACTTCCCTGACCTGATTCACTGTCATTTGAACTGGAACATCCCCTTGAGAAGAAGATATTTGCTGTAAAATATTTAGTGCTGAAGAACCAGTCACAAACCTTAGCATGTTCTTCCACTTTTTAATTACTTGCATGGTTAATTTTTTTTTTTTTTGCCCTGAGTCTGAATCTTCCAAGTCTCATCCTGCAGCCTTTTAATCTCACGATGCCTTACTCTGAGAAGGGGAAGAGCCCTCTGCTGCCAAATGCCTTTTTCCCTGCTAAAGGCTAGGTCAAAACACAGAAGCTGTGTGCTTGTTCCTGGCTGGGAATCCAAACCTCCATCATCTGCTTCGGCTGCAGGTGTGTGTGCAGGAAACCCAGCAGGAGTGAGGGGCTGCTTGGAGTTTTCCCTAGGCAGGGCTGAGGAACACGGCACAAGCACACCACTCATGAGTAGGGCGCTTGGCTGGCATAGAGAGGAAGGGCAGGAACAAGTTCTGCTCCTGGAGAGATTTCATTCAGGGCAGTTTAATGTAGAACAAGTACACAGAGGTGAGAAGAGCTGTGGGTGGTGTATGACAGTGTGTGGTGGAGGTGGTCTCATGGGGCATATTGAGGGGGCTCCAGGAACCACAGTACTCTGCCTAGATTTGGGATCCTGATCTGCCCTAGGCAGGGACAAGCAGCAGAGACATTTTGTCAGGACAGGAGCAGAACTGTAGGTTCTGGAGGGATCTCTGCAGCTCAACAGAGAGGTGCCAAATCAATTTAATTGCCTCAAAAGTTACGTAATTGCTGAACAAATACCGTTCCAGATCTAAATGTTGATGGTGTTAGTCTTCTTTCACACCTTCTGGGGCACCTTGACCTTTTTACCAGATCCAACCCTGTCTGTGATTAAGTCACTCACATTAAGAGCCATGTAAAGAGCTCAGGCAATAATTCCAACTCAGAATCTTTCCTGTTTGTGGATCCAAGGATCTTACTCCTTTTGTCACAGAGTTACATGCCACAACCATCTGTCACTGGCTAATCCCTGCTGTTGCTCCAGGACTTTTCAGTGTTACCTGACTTCCTCATAGTCACTGATGCCCCAAGTCTGACCTGCATGGTGTTACTCCGTGCAGTCAGGATGACTGTGATTCACAACACCTGAGAAGTTAGTCCAGAAACGCCTGCCAGCTTTTTGACATGTGCACACACAGGCCACGCAGGGGGCAGGTGCCTTGCTGGGAGTTAGAGGGACTGTAAGTAGACCTAGAATGTTTTTAACAGACGTTGCATGGTCCTTTAGGTACCAAGGGCTGAAAAACATCATCCTGAGGTCTTTTGTTCTGAGATTGACAGTGGATGGAAGTTAGAATTTACTCGGTGCCAGGCAGTCATTCTTATTGTATCCGACCACAGTTACAACCTCTGTGTCAGCTGCAAATTTCTTCACTCAGGATTTTATCTGGCCCACGGTTTAAAACAAAACAACACAACATGAAACAGTATAAGACAACACCCAATACCTGCAGAACCTCTCATGAAAAGAATTGCTTAAGGATGGTTTCTCTTTTAGTTATTTTAAGACTAGTGTGCTGCACTTACATCAATGTGAGGCGGATTAAGTTTATATTTTTCTACCTTTTAAATCAAAGTTATTTTCTAGCCAGTCAGTTGCTTACAGAAGCAACAAAATACTTTATTTTAGCAGTAAAACTTGCAGTCTTGTTCTAAAAATATGTTTGACACAAATATTTTCCCTAATCACATGTTGATGTACAATTATTATTTATATTATTATTATTATTATTATTGCTACCACTATTAAGTTTCCNAGGTGCCTTGCTGGGAGTTAGAGGGACTGTAAGTAGACCTAGAATGTTTTTAACAGACGTTGCATGGTCCTTTAGGTACCAAGGGCTGAAAAACATCATCCTGAGGTCTTTTGTTCTGAGATTGACAGTGGATGGAAGTTAGAATTTACTCGGTGCCAGGCAGTCATTCTTATTGTATCCGACCACAGTTACAACCTCTGTGTCAGCTGCAAATTTCTTCACTCAGGATTTTATCTGGCCCACGGTTTAAAACAAAACAACACAACATGAAACAGTATAAGACAACACCCAATACCTGCAGAACCTCTCATGAAAAGAATTGCTTAAGGATGGTTTCTCTTTTAGTTATTTTAAGACTAGTGTGCTGCACTTACATCAATGTGAGGCGGATTAAGTTTATATTTTTCTACCTTTTAAATCAAAGTTATTTTCTAGCCAGTCAGTTGCTTACAGAAGCAACAAAATACTTTATTTTAGCAGTAAAACTTGCAGTCTTGTTCTAAAAATATGTTTGACACAAATATTTTCCCTAATCACATGTTGATGTACAATTATTATTTATATTATTATTATTATTATTATTATTATTATTGCTACCACTATTAAGTTTCCTTAATATTTTATTAGTCAAAACCCTCTGTCTGATTTGCTCTCATTTCTCAGGGAGCAGAGCCAAGCTGACAAACTATCACCATCAGGTCATCTGATCTACCTGTTTTTAATATTGGCAGAGAATTCATTTTTTACCCACTTATCGTCATATTTCCGCTATCTCAAGACTTAATAAAAATGTAATTATTTTCTTGTCTGTCTTAAAAGAATCAGATCTAGAAGAGCAATACCTACCAATTTTAAAATCTGTCAAGTTAAGAGATTCTGTTTACCACCCTATCTGTTATTTTTGGAATGCAAAGTATGTCATCACCCCTCTGAGAAATGCATACTTAATCCTGCTCTTTAGCCAGTATGTAACTGGATTATTTACTGACTATTTCAATCTTTTTTGCATTTTTTTGACAAATCAGCTATTTTATATTGACGAAAATTTGTCAGAGGATCAGAACTGGATTCTGAAGGGTTATTAAATATCAGTATCATGATTTAACCAGCAAAATATAATGAAAAGTATTTACAAGTCTTGAATTTAAAAAAAAATGCTTCCTTTTTACTTTTGGCTTTATGAACCTTGGATCCTGTTCCAATGCTTTTCTCCACCAGCTGAGAGCTAGAAATTTAATTTTATTTGTAGAAAAGGTGGTGTTTTTATTTTAGTCATCTGAGTCCAGAAGTTAGGGTTTTAAGAAAATAGATCAACCACCAGGAAACTCATGACGACGCATGGGAGCTGGCAAATATTCTACAGCATCACCCGTGCTGTAAGATTAGCAACATTGAAAGAAGCAGTCAGCAACAATCAGTGTCACTGGCAATGCAGCATCTATCTATTTGATGAAAACTGGGAAGAGCTGTTTTCCTTTTAAAGTGCACCTGTGACCTTCAGCTGGCTGGCCCTGGCATTCAGCCTGGGTGCCAAACTGGAAGCCTCCCACCTCCAGCCCCTCCTTTGGCTGGTTTTCACGGGTTGTTCTGTGAGAAGTCCACTTCAATACCTAAACTGCCTACGCACCTTGCTGCTTCCAGAGCCCAGGACAAGGGAAACTGGACTTTTGTATTTCTACACTCTTCTCTGATGTGGGCCTTCCTGTGAAGGTGCTCCACAGGTGTAAACTCCTGCTGAGAGTAATTCACAGGATCCCCACCTGGTCCAAAGGATCAAGCCTGTTCTAAATAACCTGCACATGTAAATTTTTTTTTAGAACTAAGAGAAGATTAACTGAATGTTTCTTCTCATCATCAAGCTTAGTTTCCATCCTTGTTTAGCTGCTTCTCAAATACATAATTATCTGAATATACCAAACATACCTAACACCAACCTCATGAAGTTTGACAAAGATGAGTTGGCAGAGTCCACACATGGTATGGATCCTGGTCGATGGCAAGTTGAATCTGAGTCAGCAGTGTCCTGGCAGCCAGGAGGGCCAACCGTGTCCTGGGGTGCATCAGGCACAGCATCACCAGCTGGGCAAGGGAGGGGATTGTCCACTCTGCTCTGCACTGGGGCAGCCTCACCTCGAGTGCTGGGGGCAGTTTTGGGTGCCACAATATAAACAAGACATTGAGCTATGAGAGAGTGTTCAAAGGAGGGCAAAAAAGATGGTGAAGGTCCTGGAGGGGAAGCCATATGAGGAGTGGCTGAGGTCACTTGGTCTGTTCAGCCTGGAGGAGACTGAGGGGAGACCACAATGCTGTCTACAGGTTCATCACACGGGGAAGTGGAGGGGCAGGCACTGATGTTTTCTCCGTGGTGCCCAGTGACAGGAGCTGAGGGAATGGCCTGAAGCTGTCTGAGGAGGTCTAGGTTGGATATAGGAAAATGGTTCTTCACCCAGTGGGTGGCTGGCACTGGAACAGGCTCCCCAGAGTGAAGTGGTCACAGCACCAAGCCGGACAGAGTTCATGAAATGTGTGGACAACACTCTCAGGATTCTTGAAGTGTCAGGAGTGGGACAGGAATTGGACTTTGATGATCTTTGTGGATCCTTCCAACTCTGGATACTCTATGATTCTGTCTTCCTGTTACTTGCTACCACTGTCAGTACTAGCTATTTATGTATTTATATATACACACATATGAAGGAAAAACTTTATGTTTAGACTGGTGCTCAGAAATGTTCCCTATTCTCAGCATTCACCTTAACGATTTTATTTCCTTTGGGCAGGGAGCATCCGGAAAGGCTCCTGCCATCAGTTACCGCATCTCCCCCTGCCAAGCCCCAGTAGCCCTCGGAGCAGCCTCTAAAAGCTCGCTTTGAGCTCCCTCTGGTGTCGACCGTCCTGCAGAAAGCCTCTCCAGCGCAACCCTGGCCTCAGCAGCTGCAGCAGCACTGTTGTACCGTGGGATGCTCGGGGACTGCTTGCTGTTGGCAAGTAATGAGGCAGGCGTGAAGCCTCTGCAGAGCACAGGGTAACACATCACATTCTGGAGGCTCTGATTCTGCAAAAACCTAAGTGCTCGATGACATGTGAAAACCCAAGTGCTCTGCCCTGGACGATGGCAAGAACTGCCACAGGTTGTGGGGGCCTGGCTGGCCTGCAGCCCCTGCCCGACCTGCACTGGCCCTGCCTTGAGTGCAGCCCCTCAAAGCTGTCATGTCATGAGAAAGGCATTGAGTGGCATCAAACCATAGCAGCAGAAAAGTTTACGAAAACCACGAGACTGAGACTCAGAAGCAGGTGGAGGGCCTGGCTGTGGTGGGCTGGGGGCAGTGTGGTCCCACATAGAATTACAGTATCAATTAGATTGGAAAAGACCTCAGCAATCATCGAGCCCAACTCATGTCTGAACACCCCCGTGTCAATTAGACTGTCCAGTCTTTCCTTAAATACCTCCAGGGACAATGAGTCCACCACCGCCCTGGGCAGCCTGTTCCAATGTCTACTTACCCCTTCTGTGAAGAAACTCTTCCTAATGTCCAACTTAAACCTCCCAGTTTCAGACTATGTCTTCTTGTCCTGTCACTATTTACTTGGGAGAAGAGGCCGACCCCCACCTGGCTCCACCCTCCTTTCAAGCAGTTGTAGAGAGTGATAATGTCTCCCCTGAGCCTCCTCCTCTTCAGGCTAAACACCCCCAGGTTCACTCAACCGCACCTTGTAGGATTGTGCTCCAGACCCTTCACCAGCTCTGTTGCCTTCTCTGGACCTGCTCCAGCATCTCAATGTCCTTCCTGAATTAAGGGGCCCAGAACTGGTCACATTATCTGAGGTGTGGCCTTACTAGTGCTGAACTCACTGCCCTAATCCTGCTGGCCACACTATTGCTGGTACAGGCCAGGATGCCATTGGCCTTCTTGTCCACCTGGGACATGGCCTACTGGCTCATGTACAGCAGCTATCGACCAGCACTCCCAGGTCCCTTTCTGCGGGGCAGCTTTCCAGCCACTCTGCCCCCAGCCTGTAGCACTGCATGGGGTGGTTGTGACCCAAGTGCAGCACCTGGAATTTGGCCTTGTTGAACCTCATGCTGTTGGGTCTCAGGCCCTCCGTTCCAGCCTGTCCAGACCCCTCCAGCAGATCGACACTCCGACCCAACTTGGAGCACCCACGAATGCCGCTCGTGGGAGGATGGGGAACACCGCTGGCCGCCCACTCGCGGCCGCGGCCTGCGCGGGCGGTGCGGGGGCGGCGGTGTCGTTGCCATGGCAGCGGGCGGGTCCCGCCCGCCCGGCCCGGCCCGGTCCAGGTGCAGCCGTGCGGCGCCGCCGGGACATTTATCCGCGGCCCGGGGGCGCTGAGGCGTGTTTGTGCTCCGCGCCTCGGCCTCGGCTCGGCGGGTGAGGGGGGCTGGCGGCGCGGTCCGGAGGCGGGAGGGAGGGCCGGGATACAGCCCTCAGGAAGTTTAACCCAACTTTCCGCTGAGTCCGCGGGGCGCCGGGGGCGGGTGTCAAGGCT